>CAJHNH020006355.1:0-13164 GCA_905116865.2 Candidula unifasciata | reverse complement strand
TAATTGTCTGGGACTCAATGTTTAGTGGTAGGACACAAACAAGTTGTTAGGAACAATTCTTCGTAAAATTTGTTTTTTTCACTTTTATCTTATCTATTTTTTCTGTCACCAACGAGCTCCAAAGTGTCCAATTATCAATCTAGAGTATCTCGCCAAGTGTGAAATGATAGACTGAGACTAAATTGGCAACTTTTGGCAAATATTATTTTGGCCAAACGCGTAAGGCATAAATTCTGCAAAATTGTCACTTGTGGTCATTTTTATGTCCTATCTCAATTGTTTTAACTACTCTGCCTCTAGCGTGTCTATTCATGTGTGAAATAATTGTCTAGGACTCACTGTTTAGTGGTAGGACACCATCAAGTTTTTAGGAACATTTCTTCGTAAAATTTGTTTTTCACTTTTATCTTATCTATTTTTCTGTTACCTATGAGCTCCAAAGTGTCCAATTTCTCATCTAGAGTATCTCGTCAAGTGTGAAATAATAGACTGAGACTAAATTGGCAACTTTTTGGAAAATGTTTTTTTTTTTTTTTTTGGCCCTACGCGTAAGGCATACATTCTGCAAAATTGTCACTTGTGGTCATTTTTATGTTATCTCAATTGTTGCCCCTAGAGTGTACAAAAATGCCAAATCAGACATCCAGTTTAACTACTCTGCATCTAGCGTGTCTATTCATGTGTAAAATAATTGTCTGGGACTCACTGTTTAGTGGTAGGACACAAACAAGTTGTTAGGAACAATTCTTCGTAAAATTTGTTTTTCACTTTTATCTTATAAATTTTTCTGTCATCAACGAGCTCCAAAGTGTCCAATTTCTCATCTAGAGTATCTCGACAAGTGTGAAATGATAGACTGAGACTAAATTGGCAACTTTTTAGAAAATATGATTTTGGCCAAACGCGAAAGGCATAAATTCTGGAAAAAATGTCACTTGTGGTCATTTTTATGTTATCTCAATTGTTGCACCCAGATTGTACCAAAATGCCAAATCAGACATTTATTTTGCCTACTCTGCATCTAGCGTGTCTATTCATGTGTAAAATAATTGTCTGGGACTCAATGTTTAGTAGTAGGACACAAACAAGTTGTTAGGAACAATTCTTCGTAAAATTTGTTTTTCACTTTTATCTTATCTATTTTTCTGTCACCAACGAGCTCCAAAGTGTCCAATTTCTCATCTAGAGTATCTCGTCAAGTGTGAAATGATAGACTGAGACTAAATTGGCAACGTTTTGGAAAATATGATTTTGGCCAAACGCGAAAGGTATAAATTCTGCAAAATTGTCACTTGTGGTCATTTTTATGTTATCTCAATTGTTGCCCCCAGATTGTACAAAAATGCCAAATCAGACATCCAGTTTAACTACTCTGCCTCTAGCGTGTCTATTCATGTGTGAAATAATTGTCTAGGACTCAATGTTTAGTGGTAGGACACAAACAAGTTGTTAGGAACAATTCATCGTAAAATTTGTTTTCACTTTCATCTTTTCTATTTTTCTGTCACCAACGAGCTCCAAAGTGTCCAATTTATCATCTAGAGTATCTCGTCAAGTGTGAAATGATAGAATTAGACTAAATTGGCAACTTTTTTGCAAATATTATTTTGGCCAAACGCGTAAGGCATACATTTTGCAAAATTGTCACTTGTGGTCATTTTTATGTTAACTCAATTGTTGCACCCAGATTGTACAAAAATGCCAAATCAGACATCCAGTTTAACTACTCTGCATCTAGCGTGTCTATTCATGTGTAAAATAATTGTCTGGGACTCACTGTTTAGTGGTAGGACACGAACATGTTGTTAGGAACATTTCTTCGTAAAATTTGTTTTCCACTTTTATCTTATAAATTTTCTGTCACCAACGAGCTCCAAAGTGTCCAATTTCTCATCTAGAGTATCTCGTCAAGTGTGAAATGATAGACTGAGACTAAATTGGCAACTTTTTGGAAAATATGATTTTGGCCAAACGCGAAAGGTATAAATTCTGGAAAAATGTCACTTGTGGTCATTTTTATATTATCTCAATTGATGCCCCCAGATTGTACCAAAATGCCAAATCAGACATTCAGTTTACCTACTCTGCAACTAGCGTGTCTATTCATGTGTAAAATAATTGTCTGGGACTCAATGTTTAGTGGTAGGACACAAACAAGTTGTTAGGAACAATTCTTCGTAAAATTTGTTTTTCACTTTTATCTTATCTATTTTTCTGTCACCAACGAGCTCCAAAGTGTCCAATTTCTCATCTAGAGTATCTCGTCAAGTGTGAAATGATAGACTGAGACTAAATTGGCAACTTTTTTGGAAAATATGATTTTGGCCAAACGCGAAAGGCATAAATTCTGGAAAAATGTCACTTGTGGTCATTTTTATGTTATCTCAATTGATGCCCCCAGATTGTACCAAAATGCCAAATCAGACATTCAGTTTACCTACTCTGCATCTAGCGTGTCTATTCATGTGTAAAATAATTGTCTGGGACTCACTGTTTAGTGGTAGGACACAAACAAGTTGTTAGGAACAATTCTTCGTAAAATTTGTTTTTCACTTTTATCTTATCTATTTTTCTGTCACCAACGAGCTCCAAAGTGTCCAATTTATCATCTAGAGTATCTCGTCAAGTGTGAAATGATAGACTGAGACTAAATTGGCAACTTTTTGGAAAATATGATTTTGGCCAAACGCGAAAGGCATAAATTCTGGAAAAATGTCACTTGTGGTCATTTTTATGTTATCTCAATTGTTGCCCCCAGATTGTACCAAAATGCCAAATCAGACATTCAGTTTACCTACTCTGCATCTAGCGTGTCTATTCATGTGTAAAATAATTGTCTGGGACTCAATGTTTAGTGGTAGGACACAAACAAGTTGTTAGGAACAATTCTTCGTAAAATTTGTTTTTCACTTTTATCTTATCTATTTTTCTGTCACCAACGAGCTCCAAAGTGTCCAATTTCTCATCTAGAGTATCTCGTCAAGTGTGAAATGATAGACTGAGACTAAATTGGCAAGTTTTTGGAAAATATTATTTTGGCCAAACGCGTAAGGCATAAATTCTGCAAAATTGTCACTTGTGGTCATTTTTATGTTATCTCAATTGTTGCCCCCAGATTGTACCAAAATGCCAAATCAGACATCCAGTTTAACTACTCTGCATCTAGCGTGTCTATTCATGTGTGAAAATAATTGTCTGGGACTCACTGTTTAGTGGTAGGACACAAACAAGTTGTTAGGAACATTTCTTCGTAAAATTTGTTTTTTCACTTTTATCTTATCTATTTTTCTGTCACCTATGAGCTCCAAAGTGTCCAATTTCTCATCTAGAGTATCTCGTCAAGTGTGAAATGATAGACTGAGACTAAATTGGCAACTTTTTGGAAAATATTTTTTTGGCCAAACGCGTAAGGCATAAATTCTGCAAAAATGTCACTTGTGGTCATTTTTATGTTATCTCAATTGTTGCCCCCAGATTGTACAAAAATGCCAAATCAGACATCCAGTTTAACTACTCTGCATCTAGCGTGTCTATTCATGTGTAAAATAATTGTCTGGGACTCACTGTTTAGTGGTAGGACACAAACAAGTTGTTAGGAACAATTCTTCGTAAAATTTGTTTTTCACTTTTATCTTATCTAATTTTTCTGTCACCAAAGAGCTCCAAAGTGTCCAATTTCTCATCTAGAGTATCTCGTCAAGTGTGAAATGATAGACTGAGACTAAATTGGCAACTTTTTTGAAAATATGATTTTGGCCAAACGCGAAAAGCATAAATTCTGGAAAAAATGTCACTTGTGGTCATTTTTATGTTATCTCAATTGTTGCACCCAGATTGTACAAAAATGCCAAATCAGACATCCAGTTTAACTACTCTGCATCTAGCGTGTCTATTCATGTGTAAAATAATTGTCTGGGACTCACTGTTTAGTGGTAGGACACAAACAAGTTGTTAGGAACATTTCTTCGTAAAATTTGTTTTTCACTTTTATCTTATCTATTTTTCTGTCACCAACGAGCTCCAAAGTGTCCAATTTCTCATCTAGAGTATCTCGTCAAGTGTGAAATGATAGACTGAGACTAAATTGGCAACTTTTTGGAAAATATGATTTTGGCCAAACGCGAAAGGCATAAATTCTGGAAAAATGTCACTTGTGGTCATTTTTATGTTATCTCAATTGATGCCCCCAGATTGTACCAAAATGCCAAATCAGACATTCAGTTTACCTACTCTGCATCTAGCGTGTCTATTCATGTGTAAAATAATTGTCTGGGACTCAATGTTTAGTGGTAGGACACAAACAAGTTGTTAGGAACAATTCTTCGTAAAATTTGTTTTTCACTTTTATCTTATCTATTTTTCTGTCACCTATGAGCTCCAAAGTGTCCAATTTCTCATCTAGAGTATCTCGTCAAGTGTGAAATGATAGACTGAGACTAAATTGGCAACTTTTTGGAAAATATGATTTTGGCCAAACGCGAAAGGCATAAATTCTGGAAAAATGTCACTTGTGGTCATTTTTATGTTATCTCAATTGATGCCCCCAGATTGTACCAAAATGCCAAATCAGACATTCAGTTTACCTACTCTGCATCTAGCGTGTCTATTCATGTGTAAAATAATTGTCTGGGACTCACTGTTTAGTGGTAGGACACAAACAAGTTGTTAGGAACATTTCTTCGTAAAATTTGTTTTTCACTTTTATCTTATCTATTTTTCTGTCACCTATGAGCTCCAAAGTGTCCAATTTCTCATCTAGAGTATCTCGTCAAGTGTGAAATGATAGACTGAGACTAAATTGGCAACTTTTTGGAAAAATATTTTTTTGGCCAAACGCGTAAGGCATAAATTCTGCAAAAATGTCACTTGTGGTCATTTTTATGTTATCTCAATTGTTGCCCCCAGATTGTACCAAAATGCCAAATCAGACATCCAGTTTAACTACTCTGCATCTAGCGTGTCTATTCATGTGTAAAATAATTGTCTGGGACTCACTGTTTAGTGGTAGGACACAAACAAGTTGTTAGGAACATTTCTTCGTAAAATTTGTTTTTCACTTTTATCTTATCTATTTTTCTGTCACCTATGAGCTCCAAAGTGTCCAATTTCTCATCTAGAGTATCTCGTCAAGTGTGAAATGATAGACTGAGACTAAATTGGCAACTTTTTGGAAAATATGATTTTGGCCAAACGCGAAAGGCATAAATTCTGGAAAAATGTCACTTGTGGTCATTTTTATGTTATCTCAATTGTTGCCCCCAGATTGTACCAAAATGCCAAATCAGACATTCAGTTTACCTACTCTGCATCTAGCGTGTCTATTCATGTGTAAAATAATTGTCTGGGACTCAATGTTTAGTGGTAGGACACAAACAAGTTGTTAGGAACAATTCTTCGTAAAATTTGTTTTTCACTTTTATCTTATCTATTTTTCTGTCACCAACGAGCTCCAAAGTGTCCAATTTATCATCTAGAGTATCTCGTCAAGTGTGAAATGATAGACTGAGACTAAATTGGCAACTTTTTGGAAAATATGATTTTTGCCAAACGCGAAAGGCATAAATTCTGCAAAATTGTCACTTGTGGTCATTTTTATGTTATCTCAATTGTTGCCACCAGATTGTACCAAAATGCCAAATCAGACATCTAGTTTAACTACTCTGCCTCTAGCGTGTCTATTCATGTGTGAAATAATTGTCTAGGACTCACTGTTTAGTGGTAGGACACAATCAAGTTTTTAGGAACATTTCTTCGTAAAATTTGTTTTTCACTTTTATCTTATCTATTTTTCTGTCACCTATGAGCTCCAAAGTGTCCAATTTCTCATCTAGAGTATCTCGTCAAGTGTGAAATAATAGACTGAGACTAAATTGGCAACTTTTTGGAAAATATGATTTTGGCCAAACGCGAAAGGCATAAATTCTGGAAAAATGTCACTTGTGGTCATTTTTATGTTATCTCAATTGTTGCCCCCAGATTGTACCAAAATGCCAAATCAGACATTCAGTTTACCTACTCTGCATCTAGCGTGTCTATTCATGTGTAAAATAATTGTCTGGGACTCAATGTTTAGTGGTAGGACACAAACAAGTTGTTAGGAACAATTCTTCGTAAAATTTGTTTTTCACTTTTATCTTATCTATTTTTCTGTCACCAACGAGCTCCAAAGTGTCCAATTTCTCATCTAGAGTATCTCGTCAAGTGTGAAATGATAGACTGAGACTAAATTGGCAACTTTTTTGGAAAATATGATTTTTTGGCCAAACGCGAAAGGCATAAATTCTGGAAAAAATGTCACTTGTGGTCATTTTTATGTTATCTCAATTGATGCCCCCAGATTGTACCAAAATGCCAAATCAGACATTCAGTTTACCTACTCTGCATCTAGCGTGTCTATTCATGTGTAAAATAATTGTCTGGGACTCACTGTTTAGTGGTAGGACACAAACAAGTTGTTAGGAACATTTCTTCGTAAAATTTGTTTTTCACTTTTATCTTATCTATTTTTCTGTCACCAACGAGCTCCAAAGTGTCCAATTTCTCATCTAGAGTATCTCGTCAAGTGTGAAATGATAGACTGAGACTAAATTGGCAACTTTTTGGAAAATATGATTTTGGCCAAACGCGAAAGTATAAATTCTGGAAAAATGTCACTTGTGGTCATTTTTATGTTATCTCAATTGATGCCCCCAGATTGTACCAAAATGCCAAATCAGACATTCAGTTTACCTACTCTGCATCTAGCGTGTCTATTCATGTGTAAAATAATTGTCTGGGACTCAATGTTTAGTGGTAGGACACAAACAAGTTGTTAGGAACAATTCTTCGTAAAATTTTGTTTTTCACTTTTATCTTATCTATTTTTCTGTCACCAACGAGCTCCAAAGTGTCCAATTTCTCATCTAGAGTATCTCGTCAAGTGTGAAATGATAGACTGAGACTAAATTGGCAACTTTTTGGAAAATATGATTTTGGCCAAACGCGAAAGGCATAAATTCTGGAAAAATGTCACTTGTGGTCATTTTTATGTTATCTCAATTGATGCCCCCAGATTGTACCAAAATGCCAAATCAGACATTCAGTTTACTACTCTGCATCTAGCGTGTCTATTCATGTGTAAAATAATTGTCTGGGACTCACTGTTTAGTGGTAGGACACAAACAAGTTGTTAGGAACATTTCTTCGTAAAATTTGTTTTTCACTTTTATCTTATCTATTTTTCTGTCACCTATGAGCTCCAAAGTGTCCAATTTCTCATCTAGAGTATCTCGTCAAGTGTGAAATGATAGACTGAGACTAAATTGGCAACTTTTTGGAAAATATGATTTTGGCCAAACGCGAAAGGCATAAATTCTGGAAAAATGTCACTTGTGGTCATTTTTATGTTATCTCAATTGTTGCCCCCAGATTGTACCAAAATGCCAAATCAGACATTCAGTTTACCTACTCTGCATCTAGCGTGTCTATTCATGTGTAAAATAATTGTCTGGGACTCACTGTTTAGTGGTAGGACACAAACAAGTTGTTAGGAACATTCTTCGTAAAATTTGTTTTTCACTTTTATCTTATCTATTTTTCTGTCACCAACGAGCTCCAAAGTGTCCAATTTCTCATCTAGAGTATCTCGTCAAGTGTGAAATGATAGACTGAGACTAAATTGGCAACTTTTTGGAAAATATGATTTTGGCCAAACGCGAAAGGCATAAATTCTGGAAAAATGTCACTTGTGGTCATTTTTATGTTATCTCAATTGATGCTCCCAGATTGTACCAAAATGCCAAATCAGACATTCAGTTTAACTACTCTGCCTCTAGCGTGTCTATTCATGTGTGAAATAATTGCCTAGGACTCACTGTTTAGTGGTAGGACACAATCAAGTTGTTAGGAACAATTCTTCGTAAAATTGGTTTTTCACTTTTATCTTATCTATTTTTCTGTCACCTATGAGCTCCAAAGTGTCCAATTTCTCATCTAGAGTATCTCGTCAAGTGTGAAATGATAGACTGAGACTAAATTGGCAACTTTTTGGAAAATATGATTTTGGCCAAACGCGAAAGGCATAAATTCTGGAAAAATGTCACTTGTGGTCATTTTTATGTTATCTCAATTGATGCCCCCAGATTGTACCAAAATGCCAAATCAGACATTCAGTTTAACTACTCTGCATCTAGCGTGTCTATTCATGTGTAAAATAATTGTCTGGGACTCACTGTTTAGTGGTAGGACACAAACAAGTTGTTAGGAACATTTCTTCGTAAAATTTGTTTTTCACTTTTATCTTATCTATTTTTCTGTCACCTATGAGCTCCAAAGTGTCCAATTTCTCATCTAGAGTATCTCGTCAAGTGTGAAATGATAGACTGAGACTAAATTGGCAACTTTTTGGAAAATATGATTTTGGCCAAACGCGAAAGGCATAAATTCTGGAAAAATGTCACTTGTGGTCATTTTTATGTTATCTCAATTGTTGCCCCCAGATTGTACCAAAATGCCAAATCAGACATTCAGTTTAACTACTCTGCATCTAGCGTGTCTATTCATGTGTAAAATAATTGTCTGGGACTCACTGTTTAGTGGTAGGACACAAACAAGTTGTTAGGAACAATTTCTTCGTAAAATTTGTTTTTCACTTTTATCTTATCTATTTTTCTGTCACCTATGAGCTCCAAAGTGTCCAATTTCTCATCTAGAGTATCTCGTCAAGTGTGAAATGATAGACTGAGACTAAATTGGCAACTTTTTGGAAATATGATTTTGGCCAAACGCGAAAGGCATAAATTCTGGAAAAATGTCACTTGTGGTCATTTTTATGTTATCTCAATTGTTGCCCCCAGATTGTACCAAAATGCCAAATCAGACATTCAGTTTACCTACTCTGCATCTAGCGTGTCTATTCATGTGTAAAATAATTGTCTGGGACTCAATGTTTAGTGGTAGGACACAAACAAGTTGTTAGGAACAATTCTTCGTAAAATTTGTTTTTCACTTTTATCTTATCTATTTTTCTGTCACCAACGAGCTCCAAAGTGTCCAATTTCTCATCTAGAGTATCTCGTCAAGTGTGAAATGATAGACTGAGACTAAATTGGCAACTTTTTTGGAAAATATGATTTTGGCCAAACGCGAAAGGCATAAATTCTGGAAAAATTTCACTTGTGGTCATTTTTATGTTATCTCAATTGATGCCCCCAGATTGTACCAAAATGCCAAATCAGACATTCAGTTTACCTACTCTGCATCTAGCGTGTCTATTCATGTGTAAAATAATTGTCTGGGACTCACTGTTTAGTGGTAGGACACAAACAAGTTGTTAGGAACATTTCTTCGTAAAATTTGTTTTTTCACTTTTATCTTATCTATTTTTCTGTCACCTATGAGCTCCAAAAGTGTCCAATTTCTCATCTAGAGTATCTCGTCAAGTGTGAAATGATAGACTGAGACTAAATTGGCAACTTTTTGGAAAATATGATTTTGGCCAAACGCGAAAGGCATAAATTCTGGAAAAATGTCACTTGTGGTCATTTTTATGTTATCTCAATTGTTGCCCCCAGATTGTACCAAAATGCCAAATCAGACATTCAGTTTACCTACTCTGCATCTAGCGTGTCTATTCATGTGTAAAATAATTGTCTGGGACTCACTGTTTAGTGGTAGGACACAAACAAGTTGTTAGGAACAATTCTTCGTAAAATTTGTTTTTCACTTTTATCTTATCTATTTTTCTGTCACCAATGAGCTCCAAAGTGTCCAATTTCTCATCTAGAGTATCTCGTCAAGTGTGAAATGATAGACTGAGACTAAATTGGCAACTTTTTGGAAAATATGATTTTGGCCAAACGCGAAAGGCATAAATTCTGGAAAAATGTCACTTGTGGTCATTTTTATGTTATCTCAATTGATGCCCCCAGATTGTACCAAAATGCCAAATCAGACATTCAGTTTACCTACTCTGCATCTAGCGTGTCTATTCATGTGTAAAATAATTGTCTGGGACTCAATGTTTAGTGGTAGGACACAAACAAGTTGTTAGGAACAATTCTTCGTAAAATTTGTTTTTCACTTTTATCTTATCTATTTTTCTGTCACCAACGAGCTCCAAAGTGTCCAATTTCTCATCTAGAGTATCTCGTCAAGTGTGAAATGATAGACTGAGACTAAATTGGCAACTTTTTGGAAAATATGATTTTGGCCAAACGCGAAAGGCATAAATTCTGGAAAAATGTCACTTGTGGTCATTTTTATGTTATCTCAATTGATGCCCCCAGATTGTACCAAAATGCCAAATCAGACATTCAGTTTAACTACTCTGCATCTAGCGTGTCTATTCATGTGTAAAATAATTGTCTGGGACTCACTGTTTAGTGGTAGGACACAAACAAGTTGTTAGGAACATTTCTTCGTAAAATTTGTTTTTCACTTTTATCTTATCTATTTTTCTGTCACCTATGAGCTCCAAAGTGTCCAATTTCTCATCTAGAGTATCTCGTCAAGTGTGAAATGATAGACTGAGACTAAATTGGCAACTTTTTGGAAAATATGATTTTGGCCAAACGCGAAAGGCATAAATTCTGGAAAAATGTCACTTGTGGTCATTTTTATGTTATCTCAATTGATGCCCCCAGATTGTACCAAAATGCCAAATCAGACATTCAGTTTACCTACTCTGCATCTAGCGTGTCTATTCATGTGTAAAATAATTGTCTGGGACTCACTGTTTAGTGGTAGGACACAAACAAGTTGTTAGGAACAATTCTTCGTAAAATTTGTTTTTTTCACTTTTATCTTATCTATTTTTCTGTCACCTATGAGCTCCAAAGTGTCCAATTTCTCATCTAGAGTATCTCGTCAAGTGTGAAATGATAGACTGAGACTAAATTGGCAACTTTTTTGGAAAATATGATTTTGGCCAAACGCGAAAGGCATAAATTCTGGAAAAATGTCACTTGTGGTCATTTTTATGTTATCTCAATTGTTGCCCCCAGATTGTACCAAAATGCCAAATCAGACATTCAGTTTACCTACTCTGCATCTAGCGTGTCTATTCATGTGTAAAATAATTGTCTGGGACTCACTGTTTAGTGGTAGGACACAAACAAGTTGTTAGGAACAATTCTTCGTAAAATTTGTTTTTTCACTTTTATCTTATCTATTTTTCTGTCACCTATGAGCTCCAAAGTGTCCAATTTCTCATCTAGAGTATCTCGTCAAGTGTGAAATGATAGACTGAGACTAAATTGGCAACTTTTTTGGAAAATATGATTTTGGCCAAACGCGAAAGGCATAAATTCTGGAAAAATGTCACTTGTGGTCATTTTTATGTTATCTCAATTGATGCCCCCAGATTGTACCAAAATGCCAAATCAGACATTCAGTTTACCTACTCTGCATCTAGCGTGTCTATTCATGTGTAAAATAATTGTCTGGGACTCACTGTTTAGTGGTAGGACACAAACAAGTTGTTAGGAACAATTCTTCGTAAAATTTGTTTTTCACTTTTATCTTATCTATTTTTCTGTCACCAACGAGCTCCAAAGTGTCCAATTTCTCATCTAGAGTATCTCGTCAAGTGTGAAATGATAGACTGAGACTAAATTGGCAACTTTTTGGAAAATATGATTTTGGCCAAACGCGAAAGGCATAAATTCTGGAAAAATGTCACTTGTGGTCATTTTTATGTTATCTCAATTGATGCCCCCAGATTGTACCAAGTGTCTATTCATGTGTAAAATAATTGTCTGGGACTCACTGTTTAGTGTAGGACACAAACATCGTTGTTTAGGAACAATTCTTCGTAAAATTTGGTTTTCACTTTTATCTTATCTATTTTGCTGTCACCAACGAGCTCCAAAGTGTCCAATTTCTCAACTAGAGTATCTCGTCAAGTGTGAAATGATAGACTGAGACTAAATTGGCAACTTTTTTGGAAAATATGATTTTGGCCAAACGCGAAAGGCATACATTCGGAAAATGTCACTTGTGGTCCATTTTTATGTTATCTCAATTGATGCCCCCAGATTGTACCAAAAATGCCAAATCAGACATTCAGTTTAACCTACTCTGCATCTAGCGTGTCTATTCATGTGTAAAATAATTGTCTGGGACTTCAATGTTTTAGTGGTAGGACACAAACAAGTTTTTAGGAACAATTCTTCGTAAAATTTGTTTTTCACTTTTATCTTATCTATTTTTCTGTCACCAACGAGCTCCAAAGTGTCCAATTTCTCATCTAGAGTATCTCGTCAAGTGTGAAATGATAGACTGAGACTAAATTGGCAACTTTTTGGAAAATATGATTTTGGCCAAACGCGAAAGGCATAAATTCTGGAAAAATGTCACTTGTGGTCATTTTTATGTTATCTCAATTGTTGCCCCCAGATTGTACCAAAATGCCAAATCAGACATTCAGTTTACCCTACTCTGCAATCTAGCGTGTCTATTCATGTGTAAAATAATTGTCTGGGACTCAATGTTTAGTTTGTAGGACACAACAAGTTGTTAGGAACAATTCTTCGTAAAATTTGTTTTTCACTTTTATCTTATCTATTTTTCTGTCACCAACGGCTCCAAAGTGTCAAATTATCTCATACTAGAGTATCTCGTCAAGTGTGAAATGATAGACTGAGACTAAATTGGCAACTTTTTTGGAAAATATGATTTGGTCCCAAACGCGTAAGGCATAAATTCTGCAAAATTGTCACTTGTGGTCATTTTTATGTTATCTCAATTGATGCCCCCAGATTGTACCAACACCAACGAAGCTCCAAAGTGTTCCACATTCTCATCTAGAGTATCTCGTCCAAGTGTGAAGTGATAGACTGAGAATAAATTGGCAAACTTTTTGGAAAATATTGATTTTGGACAAACGCGAAAGGATAAATTCTGGAAAAATTGTCACTTGTGGGTCATTTTCTTTTATGTAAGCTCACTTGTTACCAGCCCAGATTGTACAAAAATGGCGCAAATCAGACATTCAGTTCACCAAACTCTGGCATAACTAGCGGGTCTATTCATGTATAAAAACATTCTTAGTCCGACTCAATGTTTTAGTGGTAGCGAGACACAAACAAGTTGTTAGGACCACAATTCTTTTTCGAAAATTTGTTTTTTCTTTTCACTTTATAATCTTATATCTCTTTTTCCTGTCACCAACAGAGCTCCAAAAGT
>CAJHNH020006354.1:0-13168 GCA_905116865.2 Candidula unifasciata | reverse complement strand
GGCCAAACGCGAAAGGCAAAAATTCTGGAAAAATGTCAATTGTGGTAATTTTTATGTTTATTCCAATGTCTGCCCCAAGATTGTACCAAAAGACAAAATCAGAATGCAGTTTAATAACTCTGGCTGCTAGCGTGTTGTATTATGGGTAATGGTAGGACACAAACAAGTTGTTACGAACAATTCTTCGTAAAATTTGTTTTTCACTTTTACCTTATCTATTTTTTCTGTCACCAACGAGCTCCAAAGTGTCCAATTTCTCATCTAGAGTATCTCGTCAAGTGTGAAATGATAGACTGAGACTAAATTGGCAACTTTTTTGCAAATATTATTTTGGCCAAACGCGTAAGGCATAAATTCTGCAAAAATGTCACTTGTGGTCATTTTTATGTTATCTCAATTGTTGCCCCCAGATTGTACCAAAATGCCAAATCAGACATTCAGTTTACCTACTCTGCATCTAGCGTGTCTATTCATGTGTAAAATAATTGTCTGGGACTCACTGTTTAGTGGTAGGACACAAACAAGTTGTTAGGAACATTTCTTCGTAAAATTTGTTTTTTCACTTTTATCTTATCTATTTTTTCTGTCACCAACGAGCTCCAAAGTGTCCAATTTATCATCTAGAGTATCTCGTCAAGTGTGAAATGATAGACTGAGACTAAATTGGCAACTTTTTGCAAAATATTATTTTGGCCAAACGCGTAAGGCATAAATTCTGCAAAAATGTCACTTGTGGTCATTTTTATGTTATCTCAATTGTTGCCCCCAGATTGTACCAAAATGCCAAATCAGACATTCAGTTTACCTACTCTGCATCTAGCGTGTCTATTCATGTGTAAAATAATTGTCTGGGACTCAATGTTTAGTGGTAGGACACAAACAAGTTGTTAGGAACAATTCTTCGTAAAATTTGTTTTTCACTTTTATCTTATCTATTTTTTCTGTCACCAACGAGCTCCAAAGTGTCCAATTTATCATCTAGAGTATCTCGTCAAGTGTGAAATGATAGACTGAGACTAAATTGGCAACTTTTTTGCAAATATATTATTTTGGCCAAACGCGAAAGGCATAAATTCTGGAAAATTGTCACTTGTGGTCATTTTTATGTTATCTCAATTGTTGCCCCCAGATTGTACAAAAATGCCAAATCAGACATCCAGTTTAACTACTCTGCATCTAGCGTGTCTATTCATGTGTAAAATAATTGTCTGGGACTCACTGTTTAGTGGTAGGACACAAACAAGTTGTTAGGAACATTTCTTCGTAAAATTTGTTTTTCACTTTTATCTTATCTATTTTTCTGTCACCTATGAGCTCCAAAGTGTCCAATTTCTCATCTAGAGTATCTCGTCAAGTGTGAAATGATAGACTGAGACTAAATTGGCAACTTTTTGGAAAATATGATTTTGGCCAAACGCGAAAGGGCATAAATTCTGGAAAAATGTCACTTGTGGTCATTTTTATGTTATCTCAATTGTTGCCCCCAGATTGTACAAAAAATGCCAAATCAGACATTCAGTTTACCTACTCTGCATCTAGCGTGTCTATTCATGTGTAAAATAATTGTCTGGGACTCAATGTTTAGTGGTAGGACACAAACAAGTTGTTAGGAACAATTCTTCGTAAAATTTGTTTTTCACTTTTATCTTATCTATTTTTTCTGTCACCAACGAGCTCCAAAGTGTCCAATTTCTCATCTAGAGTATCTCGTCAAGTGTGAAATGATAGACTGAGACTAAATTGGCAACTTTTTGGAAAATATGATTTTGGCCAAACGCGAAAGGCATAAATTCTGCAAAATTGTCACTTGTGGTCATTTTTATGTTATCTCAATTGTTGCCCCCAGATTGTACCAAAATGCCAAATCAGACCTTCAGTTAACCTACTCTGCATCTAGCGTGTCTATTCATGTGTAAAATAATTGTCTGGGACTCACTGTTTAGTGGTAGGACACAAACAAGTTGTTAGGAACAATTCTTCGTAAAATTTGTTTTTCACTTTTATCTTATCTATTTTTTTCTGTCACCTAACGAGCTCCAAAGTGTCCAATTTCTCATCTAGAGTATCTCGTCAAGTGTGAAATGATAGACTGAGACTAAATTGGCAACTTTTTGGAAAATATGATTTTGGCCAAACGCGAAAGGGCATAAATTCTGTAAAAATGTCACTTGTGGTCATTTTTATGTTATTTCAATTGTTGCCCCCATATTGTACCAAAATGCCAAATCAGACATTCAGTTTACCTACTCTGCATCTAGCGTGTCTATTCATGTGTAAAATAATTGTCTGGGACTCAATGTTTAGTGGTAGGACACAAACAAGTTGTTACGAACAATTCTTCGTAAAATTTGTTTTTCACTTTTACCTTATCTATTTTTTCTGTCACCAACGAGCTCCAAAGTGTCCAATTTCTCATCTAGAGTATCTCGTCAAGTGTGAAATGATAGACTGAGACTAAATTGGCAACTTTTTGGAAAAATATGATTTTGGCCAAACGCGAAAGGCATAAATTCTGGAAAAATGTCACTTGTGGTCATTTTTATGTTATCTCAATTGTTGCCCCCAGATTGTACCAAAATGCCAAATCAGACATTCAGTTTACCTACTCTGCATCTAGCGTGTCTATTCATGTGTAAAATAATTGTCTGGGACTCACTGTTTAGTGGTAGGACACAAACAAGTTGTTAGGAACATTTCTTCGTAAAATTTGTTTTTCACTTTTATCTTATCTATTTTTCTGTCACCTATGAGCTCCAAAGTGTCCAATTTACCATCTAGAGTATCTCGTCAAGGGTGAAATGATAGACTGAGACTATATTGGCAACTTTTTGGAAAATATGATTTTGGCCAAATGCGAAAGGCATAAATTCTGCAATATTGTCACTTGTGGTGATTTTTATGTTATCTCAATTGTTGCACCCAGATTGTACAAAAATGCCAAATGAGACATTCAGTTTACCTACTCTGCATCTAGCGTGTTTATTCATGTGTAAAATAATTGTCTGGGACTCAATGTTTAGTGGTAGGACACAAACAAGTTGTTAGGAACAATTCTTCGTAAAATTTGTTTTTCACTTTTATCTTATCTATTTTTTTCTGTCACCAACGAGCTCCAAAGTGTCAAATTTATCATCTAGAGTATCTCGTCAAGTGTGAAATGATAGACTGAGACTAAATTGGCAAGTTTTTTGCAAATATTATTTTGGCCAAACGCGAAAGGCATAAATTCTGCAAAATTGTCACTTGTGGTCAATTTTATGTTATCTCAATAGTTGCTCCCAGATTGTACCAAAATGCAAAATCAGACATCCAGTTTAACTACTCTGCTGCTAGCGTGTCTATTCGTGTGTAAAATAATTGTCTGGGACTCACTGTTTAGTGGTAGGACACAAACAAGTTGTTAGGAACATTTCATCGTAAAATTTGTTTTTCACTTTTATCTTATCTATTTTTCTGTCACCTATGAGCTCCAAAGTGTCAAATTTCACATCTAGAGTATCTCGTCAAGTGCTAAATGGGCAACTTTTTGGAAAATATGATTTTGGCCAAACGCGAAAGGCATAAATTCTGGAAAAATGTCACTTGTGGTCATTTTTATGTTATCTCAATTGTTGCCCCCAGATTGTACAAAAAATGCCAAATCAGACATCAGTTTAACAACTACTGCTGCATCTAGCGTGTCTATTCATGTGTAAAATAATTGTCTGGGACTCAATGTTTAGTGGTAGGACACAAACAAGTTGTTAGGAACAATTCTTCGTAAAATTTGTTTTTCACTTTTATCTTATCTATTTTTCTGTCACCAACGAGCTCCAAAGTGTCCAATTTCTCATCTAGAGTATCTCGTCAAGTGTGAAATGATAGACTGAGACTAAATTGGCAACTTTTTTGCAAAATATTATTTTGGCCAAACGCGAAAGGCATAAATTCTGCAAAATTGTCACTTGTGGTCATTTTTATGTTATCTCAATTGTTGCCCCCAGATTGTACCAAAATGCCAAATCAGACATCCAGTTTAACTACTCTGCATCTAGCGTGTCTATTCATGTGTAAAATAATTGTCTGGGACTCACTGTTTAGTGGTAGGACACAAACAAGTTGTTAGGAACATTTCATCGTAAAATTTGTTTTTCACTTTTATCTTATCTATTTTTCTGTCACCTATGAGCTCCAAAGTGTCAAATTTCTCATCTAGAGTATCTCGTCAAGTGTGAAATGATAGACTGAGACTAAATTGGCAACTTTTTTGGAAAAAATATGATTTTGGCCAAACGCGAAAGGCATAAATTCTGGAAAAAATGTCACTTGTGGTCATTTTTATGTTATCTCAAATTGTTGCCCCCAGATTGTACAAAATGCCAAATCAGACATCCAGTTTAAACAACTCTGCATCTAGCGTGTCTATTCATGTGTAAAATAATTGTCTGGGACTCAATGTTTAGTGGTAGGACACAAACAAGTTGTTAGGAACAATTCTTCGTAAAATTTGTTTTTCACTTTTATCTTATCTATTTTTCTGTCACCTATGAGCTCCAAAGTGTCCAATTTTCTCATCTAGAGTATCTCGTCAAGTGTGAAATGATAGACTGAGACTAAATTGGCAACTTTTTTGCAAAATTATTTTTGGCCAAACGCGAAAGGCATAAATTCTGCAAAAATGTCACTTGTGGTCATTTTTTATGTTATCTCAATTGTTGCCCCCAGATTGTACCAAAATGCCAAATCAGACATTCAGTTTAACCTACTCTGCATCTAGCGTGTCTATTCATGTGTAAAATAAATTGTCTGGGACTCACTGTTTAGTGGTAGGACACAAACAAGTTGTTAGGAACAATTCTTCGTAAAATTTGTTTTTCACTTTTATCTTATCTATTTTTTCTGTCACCTATGAGCTCCAAAGTGTCCAATTTATCATCTAGAGTATATCGTCAAGTGTGAAATGATAGACTGAGACTAAATTGGCAACTTTTTTGCAAATATTATTTTGGCCAAAAGCGTAAGGCATAAATTCTGCAAAATAGTCACTTGTGGCCATTTTTATGTTATCTCAATTGTTGCACCCAAATTGTACCAAAAATGCCAAATCAGACATTCAGTTTAACTACTCTGCATCTAGCGTTTCTATTCATGTGTAAAATAATTGTCTGGGACTCAATGTTTAGTGGTAGGACACAAACAAGTTGTTAGAAGCATTTCTTCGTAAAATTTGTTTTTTCACTTTTATCTTATCTATTTTTTCTGTCACCTACGAGCTCCAAAGTGTCCAATTTATCATCTAGAGTATCTCGTCAAGTGTGAAATGATAGACTGAGACTAAATTGGCAACTTTTTTGCAAATATATTTTGGCCAAACGCGTAAGGCATAAATTCTGGAAAAATGTCACTTGTGGTCATTTTTATGTTATCTCAATTGTTGCCCCCAGATTATACAATAATGCAGAATCAGACATCCAGTTTATCTACTCTGCATCTAGCGTGTCTATTCATGTGTAAAATAATTGTCTGGGACTCACTATTTAGTGGTAGGACACAAACAAGTTTTAGGAACAATTCTTCGTAAAATTTGTTTTTTCACTTTTATCTTATCTATTTTTTCTGTCACCAACGAGCTCCAAAGTGTCCAATTTATCATCTAGAGTATCTCGTCAAGTGTGAAATGATAGACTGAGACTAAATTGGCAACTTTTTTGCAAATATTATTTTGGCCAAACGCGTAAGGCATAAATTCTGCAAAATTGTCACTTGTGGTCATTTTTTATGTTATATCTCAATTGTTGCCCCCAGATTGTACCAAAATGCCAAATCAGACATCCAGTTTAACTACTCTGCATCTAGCGTGTCTATTCATGTGTAAAAAATAATTGTCTGGGACTCACTGTTTAGTGGTAGGAAACAAACAAGTTGTTAGGAACATTTTGCTTAGTAAAAATTTGTTTTTCACTTTTATCTTATCTATTTTTCTGTCACCTATGAGCTCCAAAGTGTCCAATTTCTCATCTAGAGTATCTCGTCAAGTGTGAAATGATAGACTGAGACTAAATTGGCAACTTTTTAGAAAATATTTTTTTGGCCAAACGCGAAAGGCATAAATACTGTAAAAAATGTCACTTGTTGTCATGTTTAAGTTATCTCAATTGTTGCCCCCAGATTGTACCAAAATGCCAAATCAGACATTCAGTTTAACTACTCTGCATCTAGCGTGTCTATTCATGTGTAAAATAATTGTCTGGGACTCAATGTTTAGTGGTAGGACACAAACAAGTTTTTAGGAACAATTCTTCGTAAAATTTGTTTTTCACTTTTATCTTATCTATTTTTTCTGTCACCTATGAGCTCCAAAGTGTCCAATTTCTCATCTAGAGTATCTCGTCAAGTGTGAAATGATAGACTGAGACTAAATTGGCAACTTTTTGGAAAATATGATTTTGGCCAAACGCGAAAGGGCATAAATTCTGGAAAAATTGTCACTTGTGGTCATTTTTATGTTATCTCAATTGTTGCCCCAGATTGTACCAAAATGCCAAATCAGACATTCAGTTTACCTACTCTGCATCTAGCGTGTCTATTCATGTGTAAAATAATTGTCTGGGACTCAATGTTTAGTGGTAGGACACAAACAAGTTGTTAGGAACAATTCTTCGTAAAATTTGTTTTTCACTTTTACCTTATCTATTTTTTCTGTCACCAACGAGCTCCAAAGTGTCCAATTTCTCATCTAGAGTATCTCGTCAAGTGTGAAATGATAGACTGAGACTAAATTGGCAACTTTTTCGCAAATATTATTTTGGCCAAACGCGTAAGGCATAAATTCTGCAAAATTGTCACTTGTGGTCATTTTTATGTTATCTCAATTGTTGCCCCCAGATTGTACCAAAAATGCCAAATCAGACATCCAGTTTAACTACTACTCTGCAAAACAAGTTGTTAGGAACCATTTCTTCTTCGTAAAAATTTGTTTTTCAATTTTATCTAAAACTTTTCAGCTGTCACTATGAGCTCAAAAGTGTTAATTCTCATCTAGAATATGCTCAGACAAGTGTCGAAATGAAGGACTGAGACTAATGGCAACTTTTTTGCAAATATTCTTTGGCCAAAGCGTAAGGCATAAATTCTGCAAAATTGTCACTTGTGGCATTGTTATGTTATCTCAATTGTTCCCCAAGATGTTGAAAAATGCCAAAATACAGATATCCAGTTTAACTACTCCTGTATCCTAGCGTGTCTATTTATGTGTAAAATATGTCTGGGATCAATGTTTATAGGAGGACACAAACAAGTTGTTAGGAACAATTCTCGTAATAAAATTTGTTTTTTCAATTCTCATCTTGTCTACTTTCTGTCACCACGAGCTCAAAAGTGTCCAATTATCATATTAGAGTATCCTGTCAAGTGTGAAATGATAGACTGAGACTAAATTGGCAACTTTTTGGAAAATATGATTTTGGCGAAACGCGAAAGGCATACATTCTGGAAAAATGTCACTTGTGGTCATTTTTATGTTATCTGAATAGTTGCCCCCCAGATTGTACCAAAATGCCAAATCAGACATTCAATTTACCTACTCTGCATCTAGCGTGTCTATTCATGTGTAAAATAATTGTCTGGGACTCAATGTTTAGTGGTAGGACACAACAAGTTGTTAGGAACAATTCTTCGTAAAATTTGTTTTTCACTTTTATCTTATCTATTTTTTCTGTCACCAACGAGCTCCAAAGTGTCCAATTTCTCATCTAGAGTATCTCTTCAAGTGTGAAATGATAGACTGAGACTAAATTGGCAACTTTTTTGAAAAATATGATTTTGGCCAAACGCGAAAGGCATAAATTCTGCAAAAATGTCACTTGTGGTCATTTTTATGTTATCTCAATTGTTGCCCCCAGATTGTACAAAAATGCCAAATCAGACATTCAGTTTACCTACTCTGCATCTAGCGTGTCTATTCATGTGTAAAATAATTGTCTGGGACTCACTGTTTAGTGGTAGGACACAAACAAGTTGTTAGGAACATTTCTTCGTAATTTTTTTTTCTTTTATCTTATCTATTTTTCTGTCACCAACGAGCTCCAAAGTGTCCAAAATCGCATCTAAAGTATCTCGTCAAGTGTGAAATGATAGACTGAGACTAAATTGGCAACTTTTTGGCAAAATATGATTTTGGCCAAACGCGAAAGGCATAAATTCTTGAAAAATGTCACTTGTTGTCATTTTTATGTTATCTCAATTGTTGCACCCAGATTGTACAAAAATGCCAAATCAGACATCTAGTTTAACTACTCTGCATCTAGCGTGTCTATTCATGTGTAAAAATAATTGTCTGGGACTCAATGTTTAGTGGTAGGACACAAACAAGTTGTTAGGAACATTTCTTCGTAAAATTTGTTTTTCACTTTTATCTTATCTATTTTTTTTCTGTCACCTATGAGCTCCAAAGTGTCCAATTTCATCTAGAGTATCTCGTCAAGTGTGAAATGATAGACTGAGACTAAATTGGCAACTTTTTGGAAAATATTATTTTGGCCAAACGCGAAAGGCATAAATTCTGCAAAAAATGTCACTTGTGGTCATTTTTTATGTTATCTCAATTGTTGCCCCCAGATTGTACAAAAATGCCAATCAGACATCCAGTTTACCTACTCTGCATCTAGCGTGTCTATTCATGTGTAAAATAATTGTCTGGGACTCACTGTTTAGTGGTAGGACACAAACAAGTTGTTAGGAACATTTCTTCGTAAAATTTGTTTTTCACTTTTATCTTATCTATTTTTCTGTCACCTATGAGCTCCAAAGTGTCCAATTTATCATCTAGAGTATCTCGTCAAGTGTGAAATGATAGACTGAGACTAAATTGGCAACTTTTTTGCAAATATGATTTTGGCCAAACGCGTAAGGCATAAATTCTGCAAAATTGTCACTTGTGGTCATTTTTATGTTATCTCAATTGTTGCCCCAGATTGTACAAAAATGCCAAATCAGACATCCAGTTTAACTACTCTGCATCTAACGTGTCTATTCATGTGTAAATAATTGTCTGGGTCTCACTGTTTAGTGGTAGGACACAAACAAGTTGTTAGGAACATTTCTTCCTAAAATTTGTTTTTCACTTTTATCTTATCTTTTTTTCTGTCACCTATGAGCTCCAAAGTGTCCAATTTCTCATCTAGAGTATCTCGTCAAGTGTGAAATGATAGACTGAGACTAAATTGGCAACTTTTTTGCAAATATGATTTTGGCCAAACGCGAAAGGCATAAATTCTGGAAAAATGTCACTTGTGGTCATTTTTATGTTATCTCAATTGTTGCCCCCAGATTGTACAAAAATGCCAAATCAGACATCCAGTTTAACTACTCTGCATCTAGCGTGTCTATTCATGTGTAAAATAATTGTCTGGGACTCAATGTTTAGTGGTAGGACACAAACAAGTTGTTAGGAACAATTTCTTCGTAAAATTTGTTTTTTTCACTTTTATCTTATCTATTTTTCTGTCACCTATGAGCTCCAAAGTGTCCAATTTCTCATCTAGAGTATCTCGTCAAGTGTAAAATGATAGACTGAGACTAAATTGGCAACCTTTTTGCAAATATTACTTTGGCTAAACGCATAAGGCATAAATTCGGCAAAATTGTCACATGTGGTCATTTCAATTGTTGCCCCCAGATTGTTCAAAAATGCCAAATCAGACATCCAGTTTAACTACTCTGCATCTAGCGTGTCTCTATTCATGTGTAAAAAAATTGTCTGGGACTCACTGTTTAGTGGTAGGACACAAACAAGTTGTTAGGAACATTTCTTCGTAAAATTTGTTTTTCACTTTTATCTTATCTATTCTTCTGTCACCTATGAGCTCCAAAGTGTCCAATTTATCATCTAGAGTATCTCGTCAAGTGTGAAATGATAGACTGAGACTAAATTGGCAACTTTTTTGCAAATATATTATTTGGCCAAACGCGAAAGGCATAAATTCTGCAAAAATGTCACTTGTGGTCATTTTTATGTTATCTCAATTGTTGCCCCCCAGATTGTACAAAATGCCAAATCAGACATCCAGTTTAACTACTCTGCATCTAGCGTGTCTATTCATGTGTAAAATAATTGTCTGGGACTCACTGTTTAGTGGTAGGACACAAACAAGTTGTTAGGAACATTTCTTCGTAAAATTTGTTTTTCACTTTTATCTTATCTATTTTTCTGTCACCTATGAGCTCCAAAGTGTCCAATTTCTCATCTAGAGTATCTCGTCAAGTGTGAAATGATAGACTGAGACTAAATTGGCAACTTTTTTGCAAATATTATTTTGGCCAAACGCGAAAGGCATAAATTCTGGAAAAATGTCACTTGTGGTCATTTTTATGTTATCTCAATTGTTGCCCCCAGATTGTACAAAAATGCCAAATCAGACATCCAGTTTAACTACTCTGCATCTAGCGTGTCTATTCATGTGTAAAAAATTGTCTGGGACTCAATGTTTAGTGGTAGGACACAAACAAGTTGTTAAGAACAATTCTTTGTAAAATAGTGTTTCACTTTTATCTTATCTATTTTTCTGTCACCAACGAGCTCCAAAGTGTCCAATTTATCATCTAGAGTATCTCGTCAAGTGTGAAATGATAGACTGAGACTAAATTGGCAACTTTTTGCAAACATTATTTTGGCCAAACGCGAAAGGCATAAATTCTGGAAAAATGTCACTTGTGGTCATTTTTATGTTATCTCAATTTGTTGCCCCAGATTGTACAAAAATGCCAAATCAGACATCCAGTTTACTACTCTGCATCTAGCGTGTCTATTCATGTGTAAAATAATTGTCTGGGACTCACTGTTTAGTGGTAGGACACAAACAAGTTGTTAGGAACATTTCTTCGTAAAATTTGTTTTTCACTTTTATCTTATCTATTTTTTCTGTCACCTATGAGCTCCAAAGTGTCCAATTTCTCATCTAGAGTATCTCGTCAAGTGTGAAATGATAGACTGAGACTAAATTGGCAAATTTTTGAAATATGATTTTGGCCAAACGCGAAAGGCATAAATCTGGAAAAAATGTCACTTGTGGTCATTTTTATGTTATCTCAATTGTTGCCCCCAGATTGTACAAAAATGCCAAATCAGACATCCAGTTTAACTACTCTGCATCTAGCGTGTCTATTCATGTGTAAAATAATTGTCTGGGACTCAATGTTTAGTGGTAGGACACAAACAAGTTGTTAGGAACAATTTCTTCGTAAAATTTGTTTTTTCACTTTTATCTTATCTATTTTTCTGTCACCTATGAGCTCCAAAGTGTCCAATTTTCTCATCTAGAGTATCTCGTCAAGTGTGAAATGATAGACTGAGACTAAATTGGCAACTTTTTTTGAAAAATATGATTTTGGCCAAACGCGTAAGGCATAAATTCTGGAAAAATGTCACTTGTGGTCATTTTTATGTTATCTCAATTGTTGCCCCCAGATTGTACAAAAAATGCCAAATCAGACATTCAGTTTACCTACTCTGCATCTAGCGTGTCTATTCATGTGTAAAATAATTGTCTGGGACTCACTGTTTAGTGGTAGGACACAAACAAGTTGTTAGGAACATTTCTTCGTAAAATTTGTTTTTCACTTTTATCTTATCTATTTTTCTGTCACCTATGAGCTCCAAAGTGTCCAATTTCTCATCTAGAGTATCTCGTCAAGTGTGAAATGATAGACTGAGACTAAATTGGCAACTTTTTGGAAAATATGATTTTGGCCAAACGCGAAAGGCATAAATTCTGCAAAATGTCACTTGTGGTCATTTTTATGTTATCTCAATTGTTGCCCCCAGATTGTACAAAAATGCCAAATCAGACATCCAGTTTAACTACTCTGCATCTAGCGTGTCTATTCATGTGTAAAATAATTGTCTGGGACTCACTGTTTAGTGGTAGGACACAAACAAGTTGTTAGGAACAATTCTTCGTAAAATTTGTTTTTCACTTTTATCTTATCTATTTTTCTGTCACCTATGAGCTCCAAAGTGTCCAATTTCTCATCTAGAGTATCTCGTCAAGTGAAATGATAGACTGAGACTAAATTGGCAACTTTTTTGCAAAATATGATTTTGGCCAAACGCGAAAGGCATAAATTCTGGAAAAATGTCACTTGTGGTCATTTTTATGTTATCTCAATTGTTGCCCCCAGATTGTACCAAAAATGCAAATCAGACATCCAGTTTAACTACTCTGCATCTAGCGTGTCTATTCATGTGTAAAATAATTGTCTGGGACTCAATGTTTAGTGGTAGGACACAAACAAGTTGTTAGGAACAATTCTTCGTAAAATATGTTTTTCACTTTTATCTTATCTATTTTTCTGTCACCTATGAGCTCCAAAGTGTCCAATTTCTCATCTAGAGTATCTCGTCAAGTGTGAAATGATAGACTGAGACTAAATTGGCAACTTTTTGCAAATATGATTTTGGCCAAACGCGTAAGGCATAAATTCTGCAAAATTGTCACTTGTGGTCATTTTTATGTTATCTCAATTGTTGCACCCAGATTGTACAAAAATGCCAAATCAGACATTCAGTTTAACTACTCTGCTGCTAGCGTGTCTAATCATGTGTAAAATAAATGTCTGGGACTCAATGTTTAGTGGTAGGACACAAACAAGTTGTTAGGAACAATTCTTCGTAAAATTTGTTTTTCACTTTAATCTTATCTATTTTTCTGTCACCTATGAGCTCCAAAGTGTCAAATTTCTCATCTAGAGTATCTCGTCAGTATGAAATGATAGACTGAGACTAAATTGGCAACTTTTTGGAAAAATATGATTTTGGCCAAACGCGAAAGGCAAAAATTCTGGAAAAATGTCACTTGTGGTCATTTTTATGTTATCTCAATTGTTGCCCCAGATTGTACAAAAATACCAAATCAGACATCCAGTTTAACAACCTGCTGCTAGCGTGTCTATTCATGTGTAAAATAATTGTCTGGGACTCAATGTTTAGTGTAGGACACAAACAAGTTGTTAGGAACCATTCTTCTTAAAATTTGTTTTTCACTTTTATCTTATCTATTTTTCTGTCACCTATGAGCTTCCAAAGTGTCCAATTTATCATCTAGAGTATCCTCGTCAAGTGTGAAATGATAGACTGAGACTAAATTGGCAACTTTTTGGAAATAGGATTTTGGCCAAACGCGAAAGGGCATAC
>CAJHNH020006353.1:0-13172 GCA_905116865.2 Candidula unifasciata | reverse complement strand
ACACTGGCCGCCTTTACTTCTCAAAATTTTCATCTTATGCATTTTTGACCGAGTCCACCTTGGAGCTCAAATCAATTATAGAAGCGGATTCGAACTCGCGCCATTAGCCACGGTAAGCAGTTGCATAGTGACTCCCCACGTATTTAAGAATACGCGAAAAACAGACATCCCTCTTTCAAAATAAAGCGTCTGTTGTCTGAAAAACATGTGACGCGACAGACAAGCAATTGCAAATTTATTTTATTACTAAAGATTTTTTTAATAAATAAATATTAAAATCATGCCCTACTCCCTCCCCAACAGCAGACGACAACTTACTGATTAATAAATAATTCCTAAAACCCGCCTTTCTTTTCAAAAGATTAAAAAAAAATTGAAATATTGTATGCATCCAACCTGGCAAATGACATTTGCAAGATCCGATGAGAATAATCTGGCACGACTGCCAACATGAACGCTAACCGTGCGAGTAAACAAACTGGCGCTCTCAACCCAGCTTCTGCCATATTTTCTCACACCGATGACTACACATAAACAACCGCACAATTTATGTCAACGTGCATGTGATGAAACAGGCCACACGCTCTATCGCCTGCTCACACAAATACACACATGCGCGGCCATACAATGCCGTACAAGGAAGGTTTCATGCCCCGTTTGTGGAGTTAGTGGCGGCCTGAGCACGGCAGGTGTGCTATTGTGGCAGGCGAGAAACCCTGTCCTTGTGTGAGTGCCACATCCAGGTTCGCTCAGCACGCGCTGCCGCTCACTGACACGGTATTCTGGAGGTGATTGATGGTAGTTGCGGTCACCGCTGATAACGATGATGATGATGATGATGATGATGATAATGATCTTGATGATGATTATTTTTAATTGCTTGCGTATACAAATTTCATGTCATTGTTTCCTTTCATGACAGTGACTGTGGTGAAGTTATTCGGTCTTCTTCTTCTTTTTTCTTTTTTCTTCTTCTACTACTCCTTTTTCTTCTTCTTCTTCTTCTTCTTCTTCTTCTTCTTCTTCTTCTTCTTCTTCTTCTTCTTCTTCTTCTTCTTCTTCTTCTTCTTCTTCTTCTTCTTCTTCTTCTTCTTCTTCTTCTTCTCTTCTTCTTCTTCTTCTTCGTCGTCTTCTTCTTCTTTCTCTTCTTCTTCTTCTTCTTTTCTCTTTTCTTCTTCTTCTTCTTTCTTTTTCTTCTTATTATTATTATATTATTATTATTATTATTATTATTATTATTATCATTATTATTATATTATTAATGATTCTGTGCTTACCTATAAAAGGGTGGTTGGCAGGTTGTGTTTTAGTTTACAGCAAGGTCGGCTAGGATATCTGCGCCTTCCAACACATCACATCCGATTTCAGCAAGCCGCTAATTAGGTCAAGACAAAAGTCGAGAAAGTGGATGAGAAACCAAAACTTGGCAGCTGATGCACTCGAAAACAAAGATTACTACATTTAGCTATAATCTATCTGTGATTCTGTCATTCATTGAATACTTGAATCGAATTATAGCTGAAACAATCCTTTATACGCCCTCGCATTACCAACTATATGAACCCACAATAAAAAATTCACGATACGCCCACTGCATTGATTAATAGGTCAACTTCCAAAAAAACACTCTTCCACCCCACGCCCCCCCCCCCCCCCATTTTTCTAAAAACACAATTGCAATGGTTAGTCTGTCAAGTAACAGAGAAAAAACTGCTAAGACGCTTTTCAGTTACCATAGTTTTTAAAAGGAGTAGAAAATTATAGGGAAGAGAAAAAGTTAGTGAGAAACAACAAATAGTTTATGTTAGCTTTACAAAATCGATCACAATAAAAACAAAGGACGTTGCGGCGATTAGCCTTTATCAGCACATAAAGGACAACACAGCACACACACAAATATGCTTTAACTATGTAGTGACTACATAGGACTCAGTGTATAGGAGGAGTGCGTTCAAACACTATCACGAAATTGTTCCACATTAGGACAGTGAATCCATATGTAACGAGGAAAAATGAATGGATGAATTAAAGTTTGAATGAATAGGGGAGAGAAAAGAGAAGAAGATAGAGAACGAGAGAGAGAGAGAGGGGGGAGGTAGGGAGAAACAAAACAGAAAGGGGGAAAAGAAGGAAGGACTAAGAAGGGAGTACCAGAGAGAACTTGGTAAGACCAGAGAAGAACTTGGTAGATACCTAGAGAGAGAGAGAGAGAGAGAGAGAGAGAGAGAGAGAGAGAGAGAGAGAGAGAGAGAGAGAGAGAGACTAGTATCCAAGTATATTATGTAGTGTCAAGCAACCAGCAACATAATCTGTCGAGACCTAGGGGATAACCCTCATGCTTTGTAACTGAAATATCATGACAGTCAGAAACTAACGTGGGATGGGCGTGGGTGTATTGGGGAGGAAGGAATGGGTGGGAGGAAGGAATGGGTGGGAGGGAGGGGGATAAGGGTGCGTTACCGGGACACTGGTAATTTATACGAAGCTATGTTGGGTGTTAAGGCCTAGTGGTGAGAGGTTACCCATCAACATAAAGGTAGGCAGGTCGTTGTACCCTACCAGGACATCACACAAGCGATAATAACTCGGTGACACAAAGTGCCACCATGCGAATGCGGATCACCCTGAAACCCCTTTCAGCCGTTAAGCCATATCTATGGCTAGGCCATATTTATGGACCGGGTATATTCATCGCTCCGGCAAAAGCCAGGGTGGGGCTTCAAAATAACAAACAATTGCATCCCACGAGAGGACAACTTCGTTAGAATTACCATAAATGCTCCCGAATACGACCTTGCATTGACTACAGTATCAATCAGGGGCGGTTCTGTGCGAAAATTAGCGTGGTTGCTATTTCAGGAAGATGTAAGTCATTGTTTTTTATATTGTGTAAACTAAAAATAACACACACAAAATGAATACATAAACCTGTTAAATCAGAAGGAAAACAATTTATGGTTTTAATTACTAATAGCTTAAAACGAAATTCTTTCACTTTGAACGAAAATAATCAAACAAGGCCATCATTGCTTTTGCGACAGTGCCCGTTTACTTTATGTGCAGCTTCTTATTTCGGACATACACATATGCGTACAACCGGCAAACACTATGTTGCTGAAACTGTAAAACGTAAAGATTACTTGAGTGCTACTACAACTTAATTAGGCGTAAGAATTATTAAATGCACAAATACAAAATGGACCCTATTTTCAAGCGTTCATGTGGAGTGGGCATATAGGGCTAGATCTATATTGTAAAAATCAATCGGCACGGCGGCGGGTGATGTGACCAACATCATGCCAAATAAAGTCCGGCTCTGTTAGAACCTGAACCAACGACAATCGAACTAGCGTCTAGCCGCTAAAACCACGGCGGCTCCCAAATATAAATCAAACATAAAAGATAAAGGAAAAAAAAGACATTACATTGAATGTTACCGATAATATCGCTTAAGAATACAGAGTGATGCAGTTCCGCAGTTCTCACGAACATGCCGTCACACACAAAATGCCCGAACACCGGTACGTTGACTATTGTATTTTACCCACAAACAGAAAATCCTCCGAAAGAAACGCTCTTGAAATAACTACCATATCTAACCTTCAAAACAGCCAACCTGCCCTACTGACACCAAGTTTCACAACTGACACAAACACAATTTTCTTTACAGTCTAATTTTACTACCACTTCTAAATACAAATTTTCACAACAGTTGAAAACTAGAACCCCCTTACATTCACGCCTTTTAAGTGAAATCAAAGATTAAATAAGTTTGTGTTACAACATCGGATAATATCATGTTTACGCTGACTGTTTTTAATGGCTTTTTTTTTCTGCTTGTACACCGCCAGTGTGAATACGGTCGTCAGTAGTTTCTGTATACGGTTATGTCAGAGCTTTAATCCCACGTCTTTGATTTCAGGGGGAAGGTATGACCAGGAGCGCTGGCAGAAAGTAAACATGGGGGGGGGCGCTGTCTATTTTATTTAAGGAGAGGGCGGGGGGCAGGGCGGAGGTCCAGGGGTCTAAGTCCTATTTAAGCAGGCACAAAAATTATTAGTATTGTGTGCAAAATGACATAGCATATATTATTATATTTTACATCTTCTTTGTTCGTTTGCTTGAAAGATATTATCTATATCTGCAATCTTGTCTCTAGTATGAATTTAGCGTTTTTTTTTTTTTTTTTAATCTCTGATTTACCCAGCGACCCTAAAAGTTTGCCTTGCACCAGTGTTTCTCTTGGCAAACAGTTTTGCTTTGATATGTTGTATTTGGGACAGTCTTGGAGGATGTGATCTGTTGTCTCAGGTGCCAATCCACATGTACACATAACTGATTGGCCAATCTTGAATTTTGTGTACATGTGGCTGTTCTATTTTAAATAATATGAAATGTACCAACACATACTTAAAAAGAGAAGTTCTATATAATTTCTAAGATTCATTTCCAGTCAACACCTAAACATTTGCACCGCTGTGAAAAAAAGGGGGCGGGTGTTTTAAGGTACCTGAGCTATATATTCCGCGCTCCTATAAGAGTTAAAGCCAACCGGCGTTGCAATCGTTTAGTTCTATGTAGAGCTGACGAGGTAAGTAATGCAGTTTGACTGTTTGAATTTTGAATTAAAAATTGACATCACAGCTCTCAGGATACCCCTATAAGTGGTCCGTCCCCATCTTCAGCAGCAAGCGAAGAGTTTCAGTTCTGATGGCACTAATAACTGCCTGATAGTATATCCGTCTCGCCATTTCCCTCAGTGCTCAGCGTTGGCCAGATTCCCTTGTAACCCCATCGACAGCGCCATTCTTCCCAGACCCATTAATCCATCTGTGCCTACGCACTGTTCAATGGTCCCAATGAGCCCTCACAACATCCAGGTTGTCAAACATTACTTCACCACCCAGCGGTGGACGTTTTGTAATATGCATCAGAAGTAGCTCTTTTTCTTTCCGTTCAGTGTTTTAGTGGCTTCGTACTAATGAAAATAAAAGTGAAGTAAGTAAAGATCCCTTTTCACGCCTTAGGCACATCGGGCATATGGGAAGAGCACCCATATTTTTACAGACCAATCTGCACTAGGCGGGTAATGTGGTCAGCATTACGCTGGCCATCTTTACTTCCCCAGAACATCCATTCTGGTACCCATTTTAGCCTAGGTCGACTTGCGACGCCCCATACCATGATAAAAATCCACGCAGCCAGCAGTGGGTTTTGATCGCGGTACGTCGGAATTACGAGTCGGACTCGCAACGCCTAAGACACAGACGCCACATTAGTAAACATATCAGTGGACAATTGTCTAGAAGCGGCACAGTGCCGGATTTAGACCTGGAGAAACGGAGTTCCTTATCTCTTAAAAGCCAACGTGGCCTACTTATATCTTCCTAGTGACCCTCTGCCAGTTGCCAAAGCCTAACATGTGTCCTATGAACCAACCGTAAGCTTGTCACTTGGTCGCTAAGGTAGCATCTGGTGTAATTGGCTACCACAGCGACAATGCATATATTTAACCTGTAATCTCACAGTACCTGTTGCATAATCCCCACTTCGTCTTGTCCCTGTCCGAGAACATCCAGTAAAGGGCAGCAGGAGAAGATCGAGGCCTGAGGGTTATGACCCAGGTCGGCCCACCCTTTGAAATTGTCTAGAAGTTGATGGGCCCAAAACAATTTTTACGAGGGATCTTCTACCGATGATCGGTGGACTTCTGCTGTACTTGCTTCCCTGTGGAAGTTCTTCTCTTTATATACTTGATGAGGTCCAAAGCTATATAAAGCCGTGAAAACCCTACCTTTTAAAATTACAATAGCTCCAGTTTTAGAGTTCTCAAGACCCTATGTTAGGGGTTACAGAATAAACATGTTGCCTCCCTAACAAGCAAGTCGGTACAAAGCTACTAATTGGGGAGAGTGTTCCTTTGAAGTCAGAGTGCGACTGCCAGGGAAACAATGAACTAGCAGTCTGCAAAATAAATCAGCCAGATCTGTAAAACAGGTCTGCATGAAAAACTCAAGAACAAGACATAAAAGTACAGAAATGGGCGAAAAACCAGAATCAGCCGGCGAAACAAAAAAAAAAAAAAAAATTACACCAGCTGATGTCGGAAAACTTTAAAATATATATACTTTTTGGCTATCCTCCGAATAACGGGCATAAAAGATGGCGACCAAAAACAGGGCCTCAGTCACGTGTCAATTGCGCACTTCTGGCGACCTAATTTGCGGTTTTCCGGCGACTATCGCCACCGCCGGGAGTATCCCTGAGGTCGCTCACATGGCGTGGATTTGGGCTAAACTAGATGGCTAGGACTCACAAGCAAAGCTGCAGGAGATGCGGAAGCTGCTGCTCGTGCGTCCTACCCATCTGGTTTAGGGTTAAAAAAAAAACATTCTAATTTTTTTTTTTCACAAATCTTGAAAAAGTTGCTGTTTATGACATACCTTTAAGGGTAGTGGGTTACTACAACGATATGACATACCTTTAAGGGTAGTGGGTTACTACAACGCTATGACATACCTTTAAGGGTAGTGGGCTACTACAACGATATGACATAGCTTTAAGGGTAGTGGGCTACTACAACGCTATGACATACCTTTAAGGGAAGTGGGTTACTACAATGCTATGACATACCTTTAAGGGTAGTGGGCTACTACAACGCTATGACATACCTTTAAGGGTAGTGGGCTACTAAAACGCTATGATATACCTTTAAGGGTAGTGGGTTACTACAACGCTATGACATACCTTTAAGGGTAGTGGGCTACTACAACGCTATGGCATACCTTTAAGGGTAATGGGCTACTACAACGATTACTACGAATACCATCACGAATGTTACTTCTACTACCCCACCATCCTATCCTCCTACTACTGCTACTATTAGAGCACCTTGGTTACATAACAAGGTACCAAGGCAACGCCCTGGTTACATAAAAGATGTCTGAGCAGCGCCCCGCTGTAAAAAAAAGTTACATGTCCATCGCCAAAGTTACATAAAATGAAATCTAGGTAGCAGCCTCTAAACATACAAAGTTACCCGGGCAGCACCCTGGTTACATAAAAATATCAGAACAAAATGTTAGACTTACCTGCAAACACTTGGTGTCACTAACTGAAAAGAGAAGACCACCCAAAGAGATGAATGGAGGCGGGCGATATCTGCAGTAGTGAACCTCAAGGGGTTGGAATGCTGAGCAAGAAGAACAACAAAAGGTTAAAGTCGACAGCAATGTCAACACCCGCCTCATCCACACCACTGTCCTGCTTACCATCACGGCTCTGATAACAGTGTCCAGCTAAACTCAACCACCGGGCTGCATGGCTATCAAGACAGACTTTACACTCCAGTCCCCTAAAAAAAAAACCAGTTGAAGTTTATTTAGATGATCGACTTTATTACACCGGGTTTTATCCCTTTTGATTCGATCTGTCTCCCCAGGACAGCTAGCCCCTTCACCATGTACTGCCTTGATGTCAGCTGCTATCCCGTGTGGGTTTGTATCCATGAAGAAGTGTCTACATATTGTTCAAGTAAACAAATTTTTTTTTTTTTAAACCACCCCTAACCTTGTCTGGACATATGGTTACTGTAAGTACCCTATGAGGGAGTGTCTATGCTTAGTTCAAGTGAACTTTTTGTTAACCCCCCTCCCACACCCCCTACACACCCCCCCCCCCCAAATCCTGTCTGGACTTATAGTTACTGTAAGTACCCTATGATGGAGTGTCTTTACTTTGTGCAAGTTAAGTTTTTTTTTTTTTTATCACCCCAACCCTGTCTGGTCTTGTAGTTACTGTAAGTACCTTATGACGGAGTGTCTTTACTTTGTGCAAGTTAGCTTTTTTTTTATATATCACCCCAACCCTGTCTGGTCTTATAGTTACTGTAAGTACCCTATGACGGAGTGTCTTTACTTTGTGCAAGTTAGCTTTTTTTTAATATAACCCCAACCCTGTCTGGTCTTATAGTTACTGTAAGTACCCTATGACGGAGTGTCTGCGCTTTGTTCAAGTCGCTCCCAACCCTGTCTGGACTTATAGTTACTGTAAGTACCCTATGACGGAATGTCTGCGCTTTGTTCAAGTCGCTCCCAACCATGTCTAAACTTATGGTTACTGAGTAAACTAGGGTGTACAGTTATATCTGTGTTAGCAAATTAAATATTTTTCTAGTATTTACGCGAAACTGATTCTCATCATCGAGGTTTTAATCAAACAAACTGCACTAGTTGACAGGGAAAACTTAACAACAACAACAACACCGTTCAAGAACCATCGTGCTGAATGCATTGCTGTGCTTGTCAACGATCACCCCCGACTGTGTGACCAATTCTAACAGTGCGTCGCTGAAATTTTACCATACAAAACAAATACGGGTGATATTCCTAATGTGCAGGCTGGTCTGTAGTCAGTTTCAACGACTGAGACACAAAAAGCGCACGACTCGGAAGTTTTTAGACTTGTAACTGACTTGTCAAATATCCGTGACGGTATGTGCGCGTCTTGTCTGCAGTCAGCCTTGCCGCGACAAGTAGAGGAGAAAATTATTCTGCCTCAGTGCAAACTCTTATTCACAACTTTTGTATTTCTATGGATATTTTTAAAAGCGGTTGACATTCGCTTTTTTCCCACTTGTCCTGGGCTCCAGAAGAAGAAAAAACGTTATAATCATTCAATGTATATACGTTTTTATACATTTTTCATTGCAGTACAATTGTTTAATTCTAGGAACATTTACTTTGTAAATTAGCTATACATTTCATCCTCCCACCCCAAATAAATAAAAAACAAACAAAAAGTAACAGTGCTAGACATAATTCTGGCTTTTTTAAACACTTATAATGTAACTCGTTTAGTTTTAGAATGTAAACTGTTTCAATGCGAAAAGAAATTAGTATAGATGTGTGTTTAGAAATCATTGGAATAAATAAAGGTTTTTCTTGCCATATTTATCTAAGGCATACACACCCAGGAAAATCTGCCCAAAGCTGCATTTCTTGCCGGTTTGTATTTATCGTCTTTTACCTCCTCTCGCTTCATACATTACAACAATTATATGTGTGCACTGAATATCTTTACAGTGTAACGATTCTCTCACAACAACACAGTTATAAAAGTGTATGCTTTACGTCAAGATAAGGGATGTCAGTGCATTCACTGGTAATATAACTTTAATTGCCCCTCAAAAATAATTAACATAAAACGCGTGCTTTGATGCTTTTTCGTCACACAAAACGCAACGTAAATAATCTTTGGCTACAGCTATATTTCACAAAATATTTTAAGAGCTATAACATAGAAAAAGCAGCCAAATATTCACAATGTTTTGTGATAAACAAATATTACTAACAAAATTTACAATATTTCGTTTCATAAAGATAACACCCCACCCCATTCCTTCCTCAGCAGCACCAACGATTACGACGAGTATACAAGAGAACCCGTGAGCGTCTACTTTCTTTGTTGAATAGATCGATTAAAACGTTACCTTTAACTAAGTCTATTTTTGCAACTACCGTCTTAAAATAACGAGAGAGTATGAATTTATGAACAAACAAAACAAAATCACCAACTGTAGAAAAAAAAACGTCAACGCAATTCGTCTTATTCTCTCTCTTTCTCTGTCTCTCTCTCTCTTTTTCCCCCACAAGTAACAAAAGCCAAATTGGCAGGCCGTGTGTAGCCGCCCTCTAGCGGAACATGCTCTAGCAACCGGTGACAAGACTGCAGGCTTGAGAAGCAGGCGCGCGAAATATGAACTGGCGACCAAGTGCTTGATGAAAACAAGTCATTGGTGTTTCTGTCTGCTCCGGTCTGTGGTTAGCTAAGTTGCGACTTGGATGCCAGGTTAAAGTGACATGCTGGTGTATGTTTGCTTCACATGCTAATGTTTTCAATAATCCATATAATAACAATTGAGGGGCATTTCTTAGGGGTCTTTATCGTCTCTTGCAGACAACTGTTCGCTGCCAGTCGTCAGCAGACTCCATCTTCAATAACCAGGGTCAGATATGCCTCCCAGAAGGTCTGCCACTAAAGAAAAGACTATGGCACAAAGAGTTGGAGATGTAATTTAAAGTGTAACTTGACAAAGGCATGATTTTTCTGTTTCAGTTAAAGCAGACACTGGGGGCAGACTCACAGCTGTAACCCAACTTGCGTGTGAGAGCTTTGGAAGAAAACAAGGGCGCAACATTTCTCGATCACTAAAAGCCTTTTCCCTCCCCTATTCTGATGTATTGTCCCCTAGAGGTGCATGCATCTTTTATCTGGGCAGGAATCACGACCAGAGAAGATACAAAAAAAAGCTGGTCTTAATTGTGTTCGGATAACGGTGCCTGGCCTTTATATTGGCGTGCTCTCGCAGCTGTTCGTTACCACACGACATCCAACACATGCATACGTCCAGACGCCACCACTTCACAACAAAAACAACGGGGCACTGGCAGCTGCATGCAACATCAGCAACCGTAGCAAATAGATAAATAATAGCTTGGAAATGGTTTCATCAAAGAAAGAGACTTGATTGTATAGGTGCTAGTCAGTTTTTCCCCCCTTCATGTTTTTTCCGCCCTCTGTTTAGCGTGCATAGCGCGTGAGGCAATGACATCCGGCGCATTTGGAACAATATCTACTGTGTACTCGCTTCCTTTTTGGGTCTTTTCTTCATGGGTCTTCCTTCAGCCAGCCCATACCACCTCCACCCAAGTCTAGCGTCTGCTGCCAACGAAGGTCGAGAACAACTTTAATTATGACCGTTACAGCGATTATTATGCAAAATCATTCCTGGTTTCTTTGTCGTCGACTTGCAGATGAATTCCTAACGACATATTCAATTAAGGTGAATACAGTAATAACCCAGAAGACGAGACCAGCAGGTGCTGGTAGCTCCCGACGTCTGTTATGATTATCAAGGCACTTTGTTCTAGCCCTCATCTTTACCTTATCATCAGGCCAAGTCTCTTTCTTTCTGCGTCTGTATGCAAGGGACAAAAAAAAATAAGAAATGCAGATTTCTCAAACATGAAAGAAGAAACAAAAACCCGCGCCAAATCTGTCGCTAATCTCTACAATCGGACCCAAATGACAGAAGAAATTATAGGCCAGGTTTTGTGGCCAGTACCAGTTGCCCACATGGAGAACAATATTTGGAGATGTTTCCACGCGTGGCAGATCCGCTGCTCAAGATCTCCAACTTGGGCATTAAGATTTGCCTTTCTTGTTCTCTTGCTGGCTTAGATACTTCCCAACTTAACACACTCGTGTCCTTTGTTCTCTTTTGTGTCTAGGTCTTGTATTCCCTATTGTGTCAGATGTTGTTTTGTAGTTCTAATCTCATCTTGGAACTCTTTTTGTCTCTTTGGCTGTCGCCAGGTTCTGGCATGCTGTAGCCAACCCATATGCCCCGTTAGCTGAAAGCCCTCAATGCCAATCAAGTCTGTACCCAACGGCCGAGAACCTGACTGTGCGTATGCATGTATGTTCTTTTATTGTTTCCTTGTCTTATTTGTCTCATTAACTTGCCTGTGACTCAGCTTAACCTCCTGATGAGGCTTTCATGTTTATATTCTTGTGGAAGTCTACACGCCTCTGTCACTTTGCCACTTCTCTTTGCATTATAGTTCTTCAATACTTCTATCGTGTAAGATTTCATCCGCAAATCAAGTTTCAGAAAACAAGAGATTGGCGAAGGAGAGAAAGAAGAAGACGAAACAAAAGTTGGGTTTGGGGGAGGCTGTAGAAGATGACTAGAAAGACAAAGACGATTAGGGAGAATTGAGAGGAAGACAACGACAATGTCGACGACAAGAAGAACTAGCAGAAGGGAAGGAAATGGAGGGGAAAAGTAGAGGGATAAAATGAAGAAGGAGGAGAAATAGTAGAGCCATTGGTGGAAGAGGAGGAGGATGAGTGTATCATAAGAAGAAGAGGAAAAAGAAGAAGAAGAAGAAGAAGAAGAAGAAGAAGAAGAAGAAGAAGAAGAAGAAGAAGAAGAAGAAGAAGAAGAAGAAGAAGAAGAAGAAGAAGAAGAAGAAGAAGAAGAAGAAGAAGAAGAAGAAGAAGAAGAAGAAGAAGAAGCAGAAGAAGAAGAAGAGAAGAAGAAGAAGAAGAAGAAGAAGAAGAAGAAGAAGAAGAGAAGAAGAAAGAAGAAGAAGAAGAAGAAGAAGAAGAAGAAGAAGAAGAAGAAGAAGAAGAAGAAGAAGAAGAAAGAAGAAGAAGAAATAGAAGAAGAAGAAGAAGAAGAAGAAGAAGAAAGAAGAAGAGAAGATAGAAGAAGAAGAAAGAAGAAGAAGAAGAAGAAGAAGAAGAAGAAGAAGAAGAAGAAGAAGAAGAAGAAGAAGAAGAAGAAGAAGAAGAAGAAGAAGAAGAAGAAGAAGAAAAAGAAGAAGAAGAAGAAGAAGAATAAGAAGAAGAAGTAGAAGACGAATGAGAAGAAGAAGATGATGATGATGATGATGATGATGATGATGATGATGATGATGATAACTAAGAAGAGGTTGGTTTGGGTGTAGTTGTAGAAGACGACTAGAAATGCAGAGACGAAGAAGGAGAGGTGAGAGGAAGACGACGAAAATGTCGACGACAACGAAGAACAGGGGAAATGAAAGGAGAGGGGGGGGGGTATGAAAAAGATAGTGAAGGAAGAGAAATAGTGGAGGATGTGGTAAAGGATATAGTGGTGGAGGAGGAAAAGGATGCGGAGGAGGGAGGTGAAGCAGAAGAAAGCGGAGGAGTGGGAGGGAGGAAGAGAAGGAGGTAAAGTATATTGATGACGATTGTCGCTTGGACTATAGCTTGGTCGTTGGTGGTCGTCGTGATGTTGGTAACTAGTGCTGTCTTTAAAAAAAAAACAGCAACAATAAAGGTGATGATGATAACGACAATGACGATCAGTGATGCCGAAGAAAGTTTTTTTTTTTTTTTTCGGGGTAGCCAGGCCTGTTTGTGCAAGAGATAATACTATCGTACAGCTGATACAAACCAAACATTCATCAAAGCCATTTAACTATTCACAACTTCTACACTCTTCAACAAAAATTGTGTCCAACTGTAAATAAGTAATAATATAAGCAATTAGCACACTAGACATATGGTGCTAGACCCAGAGTTTTATAGAACAACAAGCACTGAAAAACAATGTTGTCTTTACTTGGCAGGAATTTACCTGG
>CAJHNH020006352.1:0-13179 GCA_905116865.2 Candidula unifasciata | reverse complement strand
TATCTGCGCCTTTCGGCCTGACACATCCGATTTAAACAAACCACTAGTTAGTCGAGAATGAGGAGGATAAGAGAAAGAAGAAGGGCCGTTGGTACGTTGCCTTGTGGTTTACAGCTAGGCTGCAATATCTGCGCCTTTTGGCCTGACACATCCGATTTAAACAAACCACTAGTTAGTCGAGGAGGAGGAGGAAGGGGAAGAAGAAGAATGGCTGTGGTACGTTACGTTGTGGTTTACAGCTAGGCTGAAATATCTGCGCCTTTCGGCCTGACACATCCGATTTAAACAAACCACTATTTGTCGAGGACGACGATGAGGAGAAGAAGTTTACAAAGGGGATCTATTGCAATGGCTGGTGCCATACTTGTGGTACTTTCCCCCAGAGTTTGTAGATGGTGAGTGCGAAGAAAAAGAAGAAATTTACAGCGGGGAAATACTGCTTTAGGGGGTGTCCGTATTTGCGAAGGGTCACAGAATTGTAGCCCTCGTTATCATCTGTACGCTGTCCTCGTGTCAGATGGACATGAGGAGTTTAGACTCCTCGTGTCAGATGGACATGATTACGTCCAAGTCTCCTGTACTGACAGAGTTAAGACGCTGCGACAAACTCGTAGGAGATTAGAGTGTCATCGTCTCCGTGTCACGTGAGATTGTCGCTTCTGACTAGTCAGAGTGTCGGGGGAGGGGCGCCGACGAGGACAGATAGATTGATGGATGTTTGAATGTGTGTTAATTTGTGTATCTTTGTATGTGAATGGGTGCGTGTATGTGTGAATGGGTTGGGAGAGGACAGATTGATGGATGTGTGAATGGGTTGGGAGAGGACAAATTGATGGATGTTTGAATGTGTGTTAATTTGTATATGCTTGTGTGTGATTGAATGCGTGTGTGCGCAACTGTGAATGGGGTGGGGAAAAGGATAGGGATAGCGAAGAAAGATGGATTGATGAGTGCGTGAGTATGTGTACATTTGTATATGTTTGTGCATGTGTGACTGGGTGCGCATGTGTGAATGGGTGCGCATGTATGGATGGGTGCGCATTTGTGAATGGGTGCGCATGTATGGATGGGTGCGCATTTGTGAATGGGTGCGCATGTATGGATGGGTGCGCATTTGTGAATGGGTGCGGATGTGTGAATGAGTTTGCATATGTGGGTTGGTGCGCATGTATGGATGGGTGCGCATTTGTGAATGGGTGCGGATGTGTGAATGGCATATGTGGGTTGGTGCGCATATGGATGTGGTGTGCGCATTTTGTGAATGGTGCGCATGTGTGGATGGATGCATGGATTAGTGCGCATGTGTGGATGGGTGCGCATGTGTGGATGGGTGCGCATGTGTGGATGGGTGCGCATGTGTGAATGGGGTGGGAAGCTGATAGTGGTAGCGGGGAGAAATGGACTGATGGGTGTGTGCATGTGTGAGTATGTGGGAATGGGTTTGTATGTTTGAAGGGGTAGCTACCCTGACGGGTAGGTAGGTACTTAGATGGATACACAGTTGGATATGTTTTTAGGTATGTAGAAAGTTTATATATATATATATATATATATATATATATATATATATATATATATATATATATATATATATATATATAATATATATATATATAATATCGCAGTGGCGTAGCGACTAGACGCTCGCGTGTGGATCGGAAGGTCGTGGATTCGCTACCTGGCGGAGCCAGACTTTTTTTCCACAAGTGACCTCGACTCCCAGGTTGACCCAGCCTTGAGTGGGTACCCCGTGAAGTCCCGGAAAGTAAAGGCGACCGGCGTGATGCTGACCACAATCACCCATCTTGTGCGCGATTGGTATAATATATATATTATATATATATATATATATAATATATATATTATATATATATATATATATATATATCTATATATATATATATATATATAATATATATATATATTGACAGACATATTTTATTTCGAGGCCCGTGCAGGATGTGAGGACCCATAAGTTAACGACCCTTTCCCACGCCTTCAGGCATATTGGGTATATAAGGCTAGACCTATATTTTATAGACCAAAGGCCACTTGGTGGATGAGATGGTCAGACCACGCCGGCTGTCTTTACTTCCCAGAACTGTACTGGGTACCCACTCAAGGCTGGGTCGATCTGGGAGCCAAGGTCATAAAAAAGTCCGGCTTCCGTCAGGACCCGAACCCACGACCTTCCGATCTGCAGTCGAGCGTCTAGCTGCTAGACCACGGCAACTCCCATATTTATATATATCCATTGTCTACATACCGACCTGCCTAATAACATATCCAACTGTGTATCCATCTATCCATGTGAGAACCCAAGCTGCAGCTTATTTAGCGTATACGTAATTCTACCACGGCTGCAACCTGTTTGATGGATCCTAGAGAACCCTTCGCCCTGTCCACATGATTTCAAAGTAGCTCATCGCCAAGAGGGACAGCAGCGCTACTTAATCAACCAGTAAACTATCATAACCATAATCCAGGAAAACAAGGCAACGTAAATCCACCAGAAGAACAAAACAATGGTCAATCGAAAATTAACTATGCAGCAGCGGACGAACCAAACAAAAAAAATAAAAAGGTAATTACATGACGCTGTTAGTCTGCTAATGGCTTCTTCTGCAATCAGCAGATATATACAAGAATAGCAGTGTATTTCATTCAATACTGAAAAACAAAACCAATCACTAGCAAACCCACAAACCGTGCTACTAGAATTGGTTCTGAAACCTCATTATAGAGTTAGAAAAATAAAAACATACCCCCCCTCCCCCCTCTTCCTCCTTTCTCTCCGCCTAACGCCCCTTCCCCCACACTTCTCCAAGACACGTCGTGAAAGGCAACAAATTTAGCTTTAGCCTAAATCGGATATGCTGGGATGAAAAACGCAGATATCGCAGCCCGACGGTAAACCAGAACACCACTTGCTGACCGCACTTTTAAGGACGAACGAGTTTGTGCGCTATAGATTCATTAAAATGCCAAGTCGACGTTTTAAGAAACCAACCTGGATAGGGAAAAAAAACAAGAAGATATTTGAGCTAAACGTGTCTGAAATTTATTAAGCTGAGTTACGCAGTTTATCTTAAATACCACAGTTGTCTGAACGTGTTTGTTATGTCTGTATTATGTCATTCTTAGCTAGACGTTGTGAGGGCCCTCAGGGAGCGAGTGAACACTGCGGAAGCGCAAATAGATCATTACGGTCTGAGGAGAATGGCACTGCGAGGGGTTACCAGGGGATCTGACCGACGCTTAACACTCAAGGAAAGGGCGAGACGGATATACAATCAGACGGTTACTGGTGCTCTCAAAATTAGAACTCTTCGTTTGCTGCTGAAGGGGGGGGGGGGGGAGCGCTTATGGGGGTGTCCCAAATACTATGATTTCGATTTCTAATTCAACATTCAAACACCCTCATGACATTCTTTTGATCTTGATAATTGTGTTAAAAAGCATAGTGTTAGCCAGCTGATTTTGAAGTATACATTTCATTGAATGCCAGGTATATTTTAGCGTATACTTTTTCCCCTCATTTACTTTGCTTCATTGGTGCGTTTTTTATGTTACCAACTTTCCCTGTGTGAGTTCTGGGGCCTCATTATGGGAAAGGGGGGGGGGGGGGGGCTACACGAATGGACCCAGGGCAGCCCCAACAAGCATGTCGTAAGAGTCGACTAATTAGGGGCTTCTTTAATAGTCGGAATACAATCTTGCATACAAAAATGATGATCTGTAAAACGGTTGCACACGCAAAACTAGGGTCCTGAAACAAAGCAAGAATCCAGCAAAAAACAAACAAAAAACGAACAAATTACTAGACCGCTGGGGTTTACAGCCAGTAATCAAACAAACAAACAAACATATTACCAACTTCCCCAGTGTGGGGTCATGGGGTCCCATCATCAGGGACAACAAGAATAGACCCACTGCCACCCCGACCAGCGTAAGCGTCGACTAATTTGACCCTTTTTTCATATGCCTTGACAGGCGAGGCGCCAACAATTTGCTTACAGAAAAGTCTGACAATACACACGAGCGTCCGATCTTACTACCCAGAGACCAGCAGAAATTACTTTAAAAATCCCAGCCTTCACCGAGACCTGAACCTGGGACCTCCAGCACTCGAGGCGGATGCCATGCCTCGAGACCACTCAGCCCCCATTAATAACGTACAGCTGACAGTGATCCGCGGGCCACTTGCTAGGCCTCCGTGGCGGGCCAGATTTGGTCCGCGGGCAGCCGGTTGAATAACCCAGCTGTAAAGGATACACAGCTAATTTTGTTCTGTCAGCTGATGAATATTCTGCTGTGTGTTTGTAGTCATTCTCCCAGTACTACAATTTTTGTATTCAGTGGCTTCTGCTACCACTGATCACTGGCATCATAAAAGCTAATAGACTGAAATGGTTGGGGCATATTAACAGAATGTCAGGTGACAGAGAAGTAAAAACTGTATACACAAGGGATATGAATGGTCGTAGACCACGAGGAAGACCAAGAAGGATATGGAGAGATAATGTCCAGACAGACCTGCAAACACTTGGTATCACCAACTGGAAAGGAAAGGCCAACCAGAGAGATGAATGGAGGCGAGTGATATCTGCAGCAATGAACCTCAAAGGCTCGTAATGCTGAAGAAGAAGAAGAAGAAGTGGCTTTTGCTGCATCTACCCTCTTTGTCCGTTTTCCAAATCGTTTGCATTGTTCCACCCCCTCTTTCTTGTACACTTGGCTACTACCGCCCCCATAGGTCGTTTCCGCGCCGCTAGGGGGACGATATCGGTTACTGTAGGAAATTGTAAAAAGTGCGTGTTACAAACGCATTCTGGAGGTTAGGGGGTACACTTGAAATTAACTGATCCGGATACGCTTGGTTTAGTAGAGAGAATCGACTCCAGACTAGCTAACTACCCGCCGAAAGCGTCGCTAGTAGCAGGAACACCATAGCTCCGGTGACGATCCCCTTGAAACTCCATAAAAATTGCACTTGTGAACGGAACGGCATAGCCGTGAAACGAACCTCTCACGACCATTAGAACGCGAGGCAAACATCTTGACCACTTCGTTACAGAGACTCCGCTTAGGGCAGTGGTCATGTTGTGTTGTGACGTGTATGGCTAGGCTGTGATTTTTGCACCTTTCAGCTTAACACACCCGTTTTCAACTAATATTATTCTTCTTTTTCTTCTTCTTGTACTTCTCCTTCTTCTGCTTCGCATTTACCGGCTGTAAACTGACTGAAAGTTTTGGTTGTTCACCCACCAGTAGACTTCAGACTTGTTCCAGAACCCGAGTGTAACGTGCACATCCGATTTACAGATCTAATTTTTTTGTACGAAGATTGTTGGTTTCTTGTCTCTCAGGCAGATCACTTCGAAGGAAACCCCCAATTAACCCACTCTTACGACATGCTTGATGAGGAAGCAATGGGCCTATGTTTGTTTTCCCTACAATAAAGCCCTGGAACCCACATGGGGAGAGCTATTATTAAGACGCCTTTTACGGCATGCTTGATGTCAGGCTGCAGTTCTACCCCCACCCCCTTCTAAACGGAACCCCGTAACTCTCACGGGAACATCGTGGGACAGCCCACGCTATATCTTATGTAGGAAGTGTGGCTGGCGTCATTTAACCTTACTCATACACTTAAAACTGATTCTCTTTAGTCAACTTATACCCACTTCAAGTTTATCTAGCATCTGTATCCTCTCACTTTCAAGTCAATATATGGCTGCACTTTGTTGGGACTTCCACTCCTAGTTCTTTTGTGGTTCAGTGGGCACAAGGGGTTCTCACCCTGTCAGTTCTCAGGAGTGCTAACATCATCAGTCATCATCAGTTCTCGTTAGGCCTAGTGGCACATGAGTCTTCAGAGAGGACTGTCCATGCTTTCCTGTCCTGTGCAATCTTCAGTGCAGTTTTCCATGTCAAAGATGCCGCACTCAGGTCACTTTCCATCGTTCGTCTCCATGTTGTTTTTGGGCGCCCGTTTTTTCTCTTTCCCTCTGGTATTCATGTGAGAGCTCTTTTGGCAGGTATATCAGGATTCATTCTCATAACGTGGCCAAGCCATTTCCATCTTCTCTTAGTTATCATACTGTCTAGAGTTTCTTGGTTTGTGACTTGTAGTAGTTAAGTTTTTGAGATTGTATCTGGCCAGAAAATTTTGATAATTCTACGTGAAAATAATAAATGTTAGCTCTGTCTGTGTCAGGATGCTCCAGATAATTCTTGTTGTTGTTGTTGTTGTTGTTGTTGTTCTTCTTCTTCTTCTTCTTCTTCTTCTTCTTCTTCTTCTTCTTCTTCTTCTTCTTCTTCTTCTTCTTCTTCTTCTTCTTCTTCTTCTTCTTCTTCTTCTTCTTCTTCTTCTTCTTCTTCTTCTTCTTCTTTTTCTTCTTCTTCTTCTTCTTCTTTTCTTCTTTTTCTTCTTCTTCTTTTCTTCTTCTTCTTCTTCTTCTTCTTCTTCTTCTTCTTCTTCTTCTTCTTCTTCTTCTTCTTCTTCTTCTTCTTCTTCTTCTTCTTCTTCTTCTTTTCTTCTTCCTTCTTCTTCTTCTTCTTCTTCTTCTTCTTCTTCTTCTTCTTCTTTCTTCTCTTCTTCTTCTTCTTCTTCTTCTTCTTCTTCTTCTTCTTCTTCTTCTTCATCGCAGAACGTCGCTCTTATCACAGTCTCTCCGGGGAAAACATAACCACAAGACGTTCTCTCGTAGTTCTCCCACCTTATGTACTTTCCTACCTAAAGTGTCACTTATATCCTGTGCCCATCTTTGTGCTGGTCGGCTCCTGACCCTCTTTCCTGGCACCATGCCTTCTGCTATTATTTCTCCTAGTCCACTTATAAGCTAGATATGGTCAAACAGCGTCAGTTTTTAGACAAGTTGCTGTTTACTAGCCAGCATTCCATCATCTTCGGATCTTTTTTAGTGTCAGTTTTTCTCTTCTTCTTCCACAAGGACTGCGAGATACTATACGACTCACACCAGTATGTTGCTACAGGGAAGATGCATGCTCTCATAATTTTGACTTTAGTTTCCTTGCAGGTGCTTAACCGTGGACTTTAAGGTTAGTTCGATGTTAGTCTCTCCAGACCCCGCTCATATACACACTAGCTCACTTCTGATTAGTAGTTCCTGAGCACCGTGGCCTTCGCACACGGTTACGGGAGGTGTTCCGCAATGCCGTTTATATCACGCGTTGTATATTTCAGCATACCAGCGCTTTTAACACTCCAGAAAACGTAGAGAAACTGGGTCTAACAGAACTCCCATAGAGAGTGCTGCAACCTATGTCACAGGTATTCTCTTGCTCGGAATGAAAACTTAAATGCAGGGCATCGCAGAAACCAAACAACAGAGCTAGACACCACTGTAACCTTCAGGAAAATTGACCAGCCCAACAAACTTGCGAATGACAAATGACTTACTTACTCTGTTTGGGGAGACTAATGTCGAACTAACCGACTTTTAATACTGTTTATCTTTACATTGTTTGGACATCTTCACTTTGACTGCCATTGAAACGGTATGCTTCTGCAACTATATTTTATTGTATTATTTTGACCACGTGGGTTCCGGTGCAAGCGACATCTTATTTATATTATTGTCAATAGTTTGTCTCCACCATTTTATGCCCTATCCAACGCCAGCGTCTTTTCCTCGTCTCTTTATTCACTGGAATTTGCTGAATTATCTCCCAACGATCTACATACATAATAAATGCTGCATATTTCTTGATTTCTTCTGTCGCATTCATTGTAGACTTCGATAATATGACCTGCTTTTTGAAATGTGTTCCGTGTAACAATGTTGAACACCCTCGCTCTGCACTTCTGATTCAGCTGCACGTCTGACGGGTGCGTAAACTCAGTTGTGACCCACTTATAACAATTATAATCAGTTCTCCGCAGCTCCCATATACCGACTGTTGGAGTGAGGTATGCGACACACTGGGCGCTTTTGTACTTTCTAGCAGGGCTACCAATGCTGGGTTTTCCCCCCAGATCTGGGTTTTTATTTGACGCCTTGGCGGAAATCTTTTTTTTTTTTAAATATATCCTTATATTAAAGTGGTAAATGTTTCGTAAATATAAATTTTGTACAGTTAAACAAATCTTTTTTTTTTTAAAAATCTTTGTCAATGTGTTGCTTGGGTTTTTGTTCAGATAAGCTGGGTTTAAAAAAAAAATCTCATTGGCAGCCCTGCTTTCTAGTTCAGGGTTTGTTCAGCGCTGTTATGGGGGGCAAAGGTCGGGAGATAGATGATCTTTCTTTGCCGTTTCAGAGTGTGGCGGAGTTTAATAAGCTTTTGTTAAGTTTGCTGTTGTGTGAAACGCTGCCACTGTGTTTATCAAGGCTATCGCAGAGGAAGGCACTCCATTACCTTGGTAATTTAAAAACAAAAATCGTTTGCTTTGAATATCGAGGGGGATGGGCTCATAAACAGTATCAGATAACTATGTAATCTTCAAAGGGGGTCATCTTATAGTAGCTTCCTTGCTGTCCAAAGGAAAACCACACAAACAGAATGCACAGCACTGTCCCTTGTTCTGGGTAAAACCAGAAGCTTACACCTACATTACATACATTGGCTAGCCGTCAGAAGTGCCAACACCAACAGTCCAGCACCAGACATGCTATTCATCGTCGAAGGGAACAGCCGTTGCAACTGATCAGTAGTTACAAATGTAATTGATCGCTCAAGATATCACAATTTCTCTGCCAACAGGCCACTCCGCATATTCAAAACCACACTGTTCACAACGCAAACGTAGAGTCCATGCCGTGTGGCGTTGGTAGTCATGTTTATCCACAGCCTTCTGTCTCGTGTACTTTCATTCAGCTCTGACACAGACGATTTTCCATGCCATGATGTCAGACTGTCCAGCATCTGTTCTTTCCATCTCCATCTTTCATACCATCACGATGTACTCCAGTTTTATCCTTTTAATCACAAGTTGGGCACAGTCGATAAGTAGTCCAAATGTTGGCAGCTCATAGAATCGTGCTGTGAACTCAGTTCAAAAGCTGGGCGACGAAACTATATCAACTTATTCTGATTAAATAATTGGACTTTTACGGGAACTTGCCACCAAATTTCGGAGTTATCGAGATAAGGTAAACTTAAAAAAAAAAAAAAAAAACAGTTACCGCGGCACTGGGTCTATTCTGTGTTGGGGGAAAACAGTTTATCTGTTCTTTCCTCTCCCAGAGTCGGCTCTGTGGCTAAGTCGATGCGAACACTTCGTAATCCCGGGGTACCGGGTTTGATCCCAGCTGTGGGCCTTACGCCTTGCGTTGGTTTCGACAGTGGTTACAGGGAGCCTACCGTCCAGTAGAAATGGCAAACTACTGGACGTAAATTTGCCTAGTGAAACCACACAACAGCCAGGGGCTGATGGGGTTGGTTCTACAACGTTCTGTAAAGGATACGCAACTAACTTTTTAAAAGATTTAAACCTCTCCCACATACGCCTTCCCCCTCCTTACGGAACTCCGGAAACCACGCCTTCTCAGCTGGAGAGGGGATTGTCATGACCCACACGGGAAATAAACGAAATACGACCCGTGTGTCGAATTCTCGAGAACGTCTCAGTTATTGATTTTATCAGTGCGTGGAGGGAGTTGTTTAGAAGTAGGCGATATGGAGATAGGTCATCGGCCTGCTAAAACAGAACACCTGACTACAGGTCACAACGACTGTCTCAGCTGTCTTCTTTGCGTCCACTGCCTGTAAACTCCTGCGGAAAGTTCTGGATGTTGTCCATTTCTGGACTGTAGCCTCGGTCTGTAACTTCAGTTGTGCGTGCACATCCATTTTACAGATCTGGCTTATCTGTATGCAGACTGTTGGTTCCTAGCCTATCAGGCAGGTGCACTCCGATATATATTTATATAGTCCATTATATTTCTTCTTCTTCTTCGCATTCACCAGCTGGAAACTCTGGCGGAAAGTTCTGGTTTTTCATCCACTTCTGGACTGCAGTTCTGTTCCAGAACCTGAGTGTTGCGTGTGCATTCGTTTTACAGATCTGACTCATTTGTATGCAGACTGCTGGTTCCTTGCCTCTCAGGCAGATACACTCCGACTTTGAAGGAAGCTCCCAGTTAGTCGACTCCTACGACATGCTTTTGGGTAGGCAGTGGGTCTGTTCTTGTTTTCCCTATAATAGGGCCCCGGAACCCACACGGGGATCCATTATATATCTATGTATACATATCTGTGTGTGTAATCCAGTGTTTTTTAACATCTTTCTTGAATATGTGACAAAACCCCCAGGAACCAACGGAGCCCTGAGCCAACTGGAAGAGAAACATGAAGAAATTACAATGCTTACATAACTCGGTGAGTAAAATGGAAAACCCGTGTGCACTTGGCACGCCAAAACATCTAGTACTCAACACAACATCGTTTACGCCCTCGACAGCCGTTTCATTCATGTCAACTAAGGGTTACCCAGCCTGTGTACTGCCAAAACAATGGCGGTTTAACGACAACACAAACATCAGCAGCGCCCGGAAAAGGTTCCGGCTGGCATTATTTTACATCTACACAGACGGGTCCCCATTGTACGAGGACACGAGAGTGCTGGGGCATTCATAGCTCGGACTGGAGACAGTACAGTCCAGGAAATCAGCGGTACGTTGTCTGTGAAAACTGTGGTCTAGCGGCTAAACGCTGGGCTGCGGGTCGGAAGGTCGTGGGTTCGGATCCTGACGGGGGCGGAATCCTTTAAAAAAGTGACAGGGCTCCCAGGTCGAAATATCCTTGAATGGGTACCAGGTACAGTCATGGAAAGTAAAGGCGGCCGACGTGATGCTGACCATCACTCACCAAGTGTGCCGTATGGTCTATAAAATATAGTCTAGTCATATGTATCCAATACGTCTGAAAGGCGAGGAAAAGGGCCCTTTTTTCACTAGCAACATGACGATGGAGGTGACACAGTGATATTAACTTTCTTGTGGCTAGAATCGCAGGACGATTCCCATGTGTGCATGCTGCGTGGTTTTATAAGCAAGATCTGGCAGATCGAGGCTGGCTTCGTACGCAGACTGTTGACTGAACCATTGCGGAACTCCGCTGTGCAGGGAGTTACCTTAATCTTTGTCTCAGATGGTGCTAGTGTTGATGGCAATGAAAGGTTTCACAGGCTGGCCGGTTCTGCCTTCGCTGACATTGTTAATAACCTTAGACAGATGTGACGACCGGAGTTGCAGTGTGGGTTCTTTTATTTTAATTAATTCCATCTTGGGGACTCCGAGATTTCGTGGGGAGTTCCCGGGAAAGACCAATAGTATGGGGTTGGGGGGGGGGGGGGAGATAATGGTGTGTAATGGACCACAGACTAACACTAACCCTAACAGCCACCCCCCTTATTATTGGACTGCACGGGTTCCCTGCCTTTGCTTTTAAATGCGTGGTGCAACACTGTGAACTGCAACACTGTGAACTGTGTATTTCGTGTGGAACACCTTTCATCTGTGCATCGGGCTGTGTCGTAATGTTAGGAAAATGACTGGTGGCTGGGTTGTGTTCGTACTGGCTAAGTGCCTCATGTATGATATCTGCGTGTACGGCATACTTGTTACTGCTTCCATCAACGGTAAACTAATTCTGGTGGTGACAACTTGCGTTCTCAATTCTCGCGGCTGCCTTATTCACCGATTGTGTGGACCTGCTCCTGAATATCTCATTGTTTGTTGACTAGTTCTTAAATAGGACAGTTAAGGGCATGTGTGTAATTTTAACTGGCACAGGAACAGAGTAGTGTACTTTTCTTTTAGTTTACCCCATGTCTGGATTTCTCCGAGATTTTATGGGGAGGTCCCAGGAAAGGTTCAGTGTTCTGGGAGGGGGGGGGGGTGGTAGTGTAAGTCCACTCATATACTACTGGACTTTCCCAGGAACAGCCCATGACATTTTGGAGTCTCCGAGATAGGATGAATTAAAAGAAAAGAACCCGGAGCAGTTATGGATGACTCGTCTGCAGCGAAGCAGCAAACCTCGACAACTGACAAAACCAAGCCTTAACTATACAATCTCAACCATATCTTTTTAGTATCTGAACAAAGCGAGACCTGTGTTACAACATGTCCTTGTTTTGTGACTATATTTTTTTTTAAAGTGAAACTTAAAACATCTACTTCATGTCGGTAAATGTTAAACTATAATTTGTGACATTGACAAATGTATCATGTGAGTCACGCGTGAATGACACCCGGTATTTGATTTCATCGCAAGCCTCCAGAACAGGGGGGTCTGAAAACCTAAGGGCTTGGTTGCCTTCAGCGCCCCCCCCCCCCCTCCCGTCCCTTCCCCCACACCACCACCAGACGAAACATTTGTGTGTGTGTGTGTGTGGGGGGGGGGGGTAAGCCAAGACCGGGGGGGGGTACTCGTGGGGGTGCCAGGCGTCTCTGCAGTCCTTCACCAATTGACTAGGCAACTACCCCCCCCCCCCCCATAAATGCTTCATTTTTTTCTTTTTTGACTGTATACAGATATCAATGGTTTCAATATATGACTATATTTATTTGTCAGTTTGTCACTTAGAACATTGGTTGTTGTTATACTTATAATTATCATTATAGTATTAGTAGCAGCAGCAATAGTAGTAGTAGAATCATCATCGCACTAGTAAGCAGCAGACAGCAGGCATAGTAGTAATAGCAGCAGTTAGTAGTCATAAGTAACACGCGGCAGTAGTAGTAGTAAGAGTAGTAGTAGTAGTAGTCGTGTAGTAGAGTAGTTAGTAGTAGAGTAGTCGTAGTAGTAGTAGGCAGCAGCAGCAGCACTAGTAGCAGTAGCAGCAACAATAGTAGTAATAGCTGCGTAGGAGTAATAGTAACAGCGGGCAGTAAGTAGTATATAAGTGTAGTCATAGAACAGCGTCAAAGTAGTAGTAAATAGTAAACAGCGGCTGTATATATAGTAGTAGTAGCAGCAGCAGCAGTAGGAGTAGCAGTAGCAGTAGGAGTATGAGTAGTAGAAGTAGTAGTAGTAGGTGTTGTGGCGCAGAGGCTAGACGTTCGCGTGCGGACCCAAAGGACGTGAGTTCAGTCTAGTCGCGATTTCTTTTACAAATGACTCATTCCTAGGTCGACCCAACATAAAATGTGTACCAGGCAAGACCATGGGAAGCAAAGGCAGCCGGCATGACACTAACCACATCAGCCC
>CAJHNH020006351.1:0-13183 GCA_905116865.2 Candidula unifasciata | reverse complement strand
TTCTTTTGGGAAAGATTTGGAAAAAATAAAAAAATTCTTTTTGTGTCGTAAAAATGGGTTAAGCTTTCTGGGCAAGTTCTGATTCAGTTTTGGCAAGAGTTTTTGGAATACAAAACTCTTAATGGTTACAGATCTTTATTGTTTGAAGCATTTCCAGCCCAGCCAGCATCTGTAATGGTCTGACTAAGCGGTTCTGCAAGTTCTGATTCAGTTTGAGAAGACTGGAGACAGAACCGCACTTCTATGGTTGCCAGATCTGGAGCGTTGAAAGATTTCCAGACCCAACCAGCAACCGATCAGCATCTGACTACCGTTTCTGCAAGTCGATTTTTAAGCAAGAAGTTTGGGAAGAATACAAAACTTCTTATGGTGACAGATCTGAATCGTTAGGCATTTCCAGGCCCAACCAGCATCCGATCAGCGTCTGGCTAAGCCGTTTCTGCAAGTTCTGATTCAGTTTGAGCAAGAGTTGGGAAAGAATACCAAACTTCTTATAGTGACAGATCTAAATCGTTATTGAAGCATTTCACAGGCCCAACCAGCATCCGATCAGCGTCTGGCTAAGCAGTTTCTGCAAGTTCTGATTCAGTTTTAAGCAAGAGTTTGGAAAGAATACAAAAACTTCTTATGGCGTACAGATCTGAATCCTGATTCAGTTTGAGCAAGAGTTTGGAAAGAATACAAAACTTCTTATGGTGTCAGATCTGAATCGTTTGAAGCATTTCCAGGCCCAACCAGCATCCGATCAGCGTCTGGCTAAGCCGTTTCTGCAAGTTCTGATTCAGTTTGAGCAAGAGCTGGAGAAGAATACAAAACTTCTTATAGTGTCAGATCTGAATCGTTTGCAGCATTTCCAGGCCCAACCAGCATCCGATCAGCGTCTGGCTAAGCCGTTTCTGCAAGTTCTGATTCAGTTTGAGCAAGATGAATCGTTTGGAGCATTTCCAGGCCCAACCAGCATCCGATCAGCGTCTGGCTAAGCCGTTTCTGCAAGTTCTGATTCAGTTTGAGCAAGAGCTGGAGAAGAATACAAAACTTCTTATAGTGTCAGATCTGAATCGTTTGAAGCATTTCCAGGCCCAACATCCGATCAGCGTCTGGCTAAGCCGTTTCTGCAAGTTCTGATTCAGTTTTGAGCAAGAGTTGGAGAAGAATACAAAACTTCTTATAGTGTCAGATCTGAATCGTTTGGAGCATTTCCAGGCCCAACCAGCATCCGATCAGCGTCTGGCTAAGCCGTTTCTGCAAGTTCTGATTCAGTTTGAGCAAGAGCTGGAGAAGAATACAAAACTTCTTATAGTGTGACAGATCTGAATCGTTTGGAGCATTTCCAGGCCCAACCAGCATCCGATCAGCGTCTGGCTAAGCCGTTTCTGCAAGTTCTGATTCAGTTTGAGCAAGAGCTGGAGAAGAATACAAAACTTCTTATAGTGTCAGATCTGAATCGTTTGGAGCATTTCCAGGCCCAACCAGCATCCGATCAGCGTCTGGCTAAGCCGTTTCTGCAAGTTCTGATTCAGTTTGAGCAAGAGCTGGAGAAGAATACAAAACTTCTTATAGGTGTCAGATCTGAATCGTTTGAGAGCATTTCCAGGCCCAACCAGCATCCGATCAGCGTCTGACTAAGCCGTTTCTGCAAGTTCTGATTCAGTTTGAGCAAGAGTTGGAGAAGAATACAAAACTTCTTATAGTGTCAGATCTGAATCGTTTGGAGAGCATTTCCAGGCCCAACCAGCATCCGATCAGCGTCTGGCTAAGCCGTTTCTGCAAGTTCTGATTCAGTTTGAGCAAGAGTTGGAGAAGAATACAAAACTTCTTATAGTGTCAGATCTGAATCGTTTGGAGCATTTCCAGGCCCAACCAGCATCCGATCAGCGTCTGACTAAGCCGTTTCTGCAAGTTCTGATTCAGTTTGAGCAAGAGCTGGAGAAGAATACAAAACTTCTTATAGTGTCAGATCTGAATCGTTTGGAGGCATTTCCAGGCCCAACCAGCATCCGATCAGCGTCTGGCTAAGCCGTTTCTGCAAGTTCTGATTCAGTTTGAGCAAGAGCTGGAGAAGAATACAAAACTTCTTATAGTGACAGATCTGAATCGTTTGAGAGCATTTCCAGGCCCAACCAGCATCCGATCAGCGTCTGGCTAAGCCGTTTCTGCAAGTTCTGATTCAGTTTGAGCAAGAGCTTGGAGAAGAATACAAAACTTCTTTATAGGTGTCAGATCTGAATCGTTTGAGAGCATTTCCAGGCCCAACCAGCATCCGATCAGCGTCTGGCTAAGCCGTTTCTGCAAGTTCTGATTCAGTTTGAGCAAGAGCTGGAGAAGAATACAAAACTTCTTATAGTGTCAGATCTGAATCGTTTGGAGCATTTCCAGGCCCAACCAGCATCCGATCAGCGTCTGGCTAAGCCGTTTCTGCAAGTTCTGATTCAGTTTGAGCAAGAGCTGGAGAAGAATACAAAACTTCTTATAGTGTCAGATCTGAATCGTTTTGAGAGCATTTCCAGGCCCAACCAGCATCCGATCAGCGTCTGGCTAAGCCGTTTCTGCAAGTTCTGATTCAGTTTGAGCAAGAGCTGGAGAAGAATACAAAACTTCTTATAGTGTCAGATCTGAATCGTTTGCAGCATTTCCAGGCCCAACCAGCATCCGATCAGCGTCTGACTAAGCCGTTTCTGCAAGTTCTGATTCAGTTTGAGCAAGAGTTTGGGAAGAATACAAAACTTCTTATAGTGTCAGATCTGAATCGTTTAGAGCATTTCCAGGCCCAACCAGCATCCGATCAGCGTCTGGCTAAGCCGTTTCTGCAAGTTCTGATTCAGTTTGAGCAAGAGCTGGAGAAGAATACAAAACTTCTTATAGTGTCAGATCTGAATCGTTTGGAGCATTTCCAGGCCCAACCAGCATCCGATCAGCGTCTGGCTAAGCCGTTTCTGCAAGTTCTGATTCAGTTTGAGCAAGAGCTGGAGTGGAAGAATACAAAACTTCTTATAGTGTCAGATCTGAAATCGTTTGGAGAAGCATTTCAGGCCCAACCAGCATCCGATCAGCGTCTGGCTAAGCCGTTTCTGCAAGTTCTGATTCAGTTTGAGCAAGAGCTGGAGAAGAATACAAAACTTCTTATAGTGACAGATCTGAATCGTTTGAGCATTTCCAGGCCCAACCAGCATCCGATCAGCGTCTGGCTAAGCCGTTTCTGCAAGTTCTGATTCAGTTTGAGCAAGAGCTGGAGAAGAATACAAAACTTCTTATAGTGTCAGATCTGAATCGTTTGGAGAGCATTTCCAGGCCCAACCAGCATCCGATCAGCGTCTGACTAAGCCGTTTCTGCAAGTTCTGATTCAGTTTGAGCAAGAGTTTGGGAAGAATACAAAACTTCTTATAGTGTCAGATCTGAATCGTTTGAAGCATTTCCAGGCCCAACCAGCATCCGATCAGCGTCTGGCTAAGCCGTTTCTGCAAGTTCTGATTCAGTTTGAGCAAGAGCTGGAGAAGAATACAAAACTTCTTATAGTGTCAGATCTGAATCGTTTGGAGCATTTCCAGGCCCAACCAGCATCCGATCAGCGTCTGGCTAAGCCGTTTCTGCAAGTTCTGATTCAGTTTGAGCAAGAGTTGGAGAAGAATACAAAACTTCTTATAGTGACAGATCTGAATCGTTTGGAGCATTTCCAGGCCCAACCAGCATCCGATCAGCGTCTGGCTAAGCCGTTTCTGCAAGTTCTGATTCAGTTTGAGCAAGAGCTGGAGAAGAATACAAAACTTCTTATAGTGTCAGATCTGAATCGTTTGGAGTTTTCCAGGCCATTTCCAGGCCCAACCAGCATCCGATCAGCGTTGAGCTGAGCTAAGCCGTTTCTGCAAGTTCTGATTCAGTTTGAGCAAGAGCATCCGAAGAATACAAAACTTCTTATTGAGCAAGTGGAGAGATCTGAATCGTTTATGGTGAGCATTTCCAGCATTTCCAACCCAACATCATCCGATCAGCGTCTGGCTAAGCCGTTTCTGCAAGTTCTGATTCAGTTTGAGCAAGAGCTGGAGAAGAATACAAAACTTCTTATAGTGTCAGATCTGAATCGTTTGGAGCATTTCCAGGCCCAACCAGCATCCGATCAGCGTCTGGCTAAGCCGTTTCTGCAAGTTCTGATTCAGTTTGAGCAAGAGCTGGAGAAGAATACAAAACTTCTTATAGTGTCAGATCTGAATCGTTTGGAGCATTTCCAGGCCCAACCAGCATCCGATCAGCGTCTGGCTAAGCCGTTTTCTGCAAGTTCTGATTCAGTTTGAGCAAAGAGCTGGAGAAGAATACAAAAACTTCTTATAGTGACAGATCTGAATCGTTTGGAGCATTTCCAGGCCCAACCAGCATCCGATCAGCGTCTGACTAAGCCGTTTCTGCAAAGTTCTGATTCAGTTTGAGCAAGAGCTTTGAGAAGAATACAAAACTTCTTATGGTGTCAGATCTGAATCGTTTTTGAGGAGCATTTCCAGGCCCAACCAGCATCCGATCAGCGTCTGGCTAAGCCGTTTCTGCAAGTTCTGATTCAGTTTGAGCAAGAGCTGGAGAAGAATACAAAACTTCTTATAGTGTCAGATCTGAATCGTTTGGAGCATTTCCAGGCCCAACCAGCATCCGATCAGCGTCTGGCTAAGCCGTTTCTGCAAGTTCTGATTCCGAGCAAGAGCGTACAAAACTTTTATAGCTAAGCCGTTTGGAGCATTTCAAAACTTCTTATAGTGTCAGATCTGAATCGTTTGAAGCATTTCCAGGCCCAACCAGCATCCGATCAGCGTCTGGCTAAGCCGTTTCTGCAAGTTCTGATTCAGTTTGAGCAAGAGCTGGAGAAGAATACAAAACTTCTTATAGGTGACAGATCTGAATCGTTTGGAGCATTTCCAGGCCCAACCAGCATCCGATCAGCGTCTGGCTAAGCCGTTTCTGCAAGTTCTGATTCAGTTTGAGCAAGAGCTGGAGAAGAATACAAAACTTCTTATAGGTGTCAGATCTGAATCGTTTGAAGCATTTCCAGGCCCAACCAGCATCCGATCAGCGTCTGGCTAAGCCGTTTCTGCAAGTTCTGATTCAGTTTGAGCAAGAGCTGGAGAAGAATACAAAACTTCTTATAGTGTCAGATCTGAATCGTTTGAAGCATTTCCAGGCCCAACCAGCATCCGATCAGCGTCTGGCTAAGCCGTTTCTGCAAGTTCTGATTCAGTTTGAGCAAGAGCTTGAGAAGAATACAAAACTTCTTATAGTGTCAGATCTGAATCGTTTGAGAGCATTTCCAGGCCCAACCAGCATCCGATCAGCGTCTGACTAAGCCGTTTCTGCAAGTTCTGATTCAGTTTGAGCAAGAGCTGGAGAAGAATACAAAAACTTCTTATAGCGTCAGATCTGAATCGTTTGGAGCATTTCCAGGCCCAACCAGCATCCGATCAGCGTCTGGCTAAGCCGTTTCTGCAAGTTCTGATTCAGTTTGAGCAAGAGCTGGAGAAGAATACAAAACTTCTTATAGTGTCAGATCTGAATCGTTTGAAGCATTTCCAGGCCCAACCAGCATCCGATCAGCGTCTGGCTAAGCCGTTTCTGCAAGTTCTGATTCAGTTTGAGCAAGAGTTGGAGAAGAATACAAAACTTCTTATAGTGTCAGATCTGAATCGTTTGAAGCATTTCCAGGCCCAACCAGCATCCGATCAGCGTCTGGCTAAGCCGTTTCTGCAAGTTCTGATTCAGTTTGAGCAAGAGTTTGAGAAGAATACAAAACTTCTTATAGTGTCAGATCTGAATCGTTTGAGCATTTCCAGGCCCAACCAGCATCCGATCAGCGTCTGGCTAAGCCGTTTCTGCAAGTTCTAATTCAGTTTGAGCAAGAGCTGGAGAAGAATACAAAACTTCTTATAGTGTCAGATCTGAATCGTTTGAAGCATTTCCATGCCCAACCAGCATCCGATCAGCGTCTGGCTAAGCCGTTTCTGCAAGTTCTGATTCAGTTTGAGCAAGAGCTGGAGAAGAATACAAAACTTCTTATAGTGACAGATCTGAATCGTTTGGAGCATTTCCAGGCCCAACCAGCATCCGATCAGCGTCTGACTAAGCCGTTTCTGCAAGTTCTGATTCAGTTTGAGCAAGAGTTTGGAAAGAATACAAAACTTCTTATAGTGTCAGATCTGAATCGTTTGGAGCATTTCCAGGCCCAACCAGCATCCGATCAGCGTCTGGCTAAGCCGTTTCTGCAAGTTCTGATTCAGTTTGAGCAAGAGCTGGAGAAGAATACAAAACTTCTTATAGTGTCAGATCTGAATCGTTTGGAGCATTTCCAGGCCCAACCAGCATCCGATCAGCGTCTGGCTAAGCCGTTTCTGCAAGTTCTGATTCAGTTTGAGCAAGAGCTGGAGAAGAATACAAAACTTCTTATAGTGTCAGATCTGAATCGTTTGGAGCATTTCCAGGCCCAACCAGCATCCGATCAGCGTCTGGCTAAGCCGTTTCTGCAAGTTCTGATTCAGTTTGAGCAAGAGCTGGAGAAGAATACAAAACTTCTTATAGTGTCAGATCTGAATCGTTTGGAGCATTTCCAGGCCCAACCAGCATCCGATCAGCGTCTGACTAAGCCGTTTCTGCAAGTTCTGATTCAGTTTGAGCAAGAGTTGGAGAAGAATACAAAACTTCTTATAGTGTCAGATCTGAATCGTTTGGAGCATTTCCAGGCCCAACCAGCATCCGATCAGCGTCTGGCTAAGCCGTTTCTGCAAGTTCTGATTCAGTTTGAGCAAGAGCTGGAGAAGAATACAAAACTTCTTATGGTGACAGATCTGAATCGTTTGAGCATTTCCAGGCCCAACCAGCATCCGATCAGCGTCTGACTAAGCCGTTTCTGCAAGTTCTGATTCAGTTTGAGCAAGAGCTTGAGAAGAATACAAAACTTCTTATAGTGTCAGATCTGAATCGTTTGGAGCATTTCCAGGCCCAACCAGCATCCGATCAGCGTCTGGCTAAGCCGTTTCTGCAAGTTCTGATTCAGTTTGAGCAAGAGCTGGAGAAGAATACAAAACTTCTTATAGTGACAGATCTGAATCGTTTAGAGAGCATTTCCAGGCCCAACCAGCATCCGATCAGCGTCTGACTAAGCCGTTTCTGCAAGTTCTGATCTGACTAAGCCGTTTCTGCAAGTTCTGATTCAGTTTGAGCAAGAGTTGGAGAAGAATACAAAAACTTCTTATAGTGTCAGATCTGAATCGTTTGAAGCATTTCCAGGCCCAACCAGCATCCGATCAGCGTCTGGCTAAGCCGTTTCTGCAAGTTCTGATTCAGTTTGAGCAAGAGCTGGAGAAGAATACAAAACTTCTTATAGTGACAGATCTGAATCGTTTAGAGCATTTCCAGGCCCAACCAGCATCCGATCAGCGTCTGTCTAAGCCGTTTCTGCAAGTTCTGATTCAGTTTAAGCAAGAGCTGGAGAAGAATACAAAACTTCTTATAGTGACAGATCTGAATCGTTTGGAGCATTTCCAGGCCCAACCAGCATCCGATCAGCGTCTGGCTAAGCCGTTTCTGCAAGTTCTGATTCAGTTTGAGCAAGAGTGCTGGAGAAGAATACAAAACTTCTTATAGTGTCAGATCTGAATCGTTTGAAGCATTTCCAGGCCCAACCAGCATCCGATCAGCGTCTGACTAAGCCGTTTCTGCAAGTTCTGATTCAGTTTGAGCAAGAGTTTGGGAAGAATACAAAACTTCTTATAGTGACAGATCTGTATCGTTTGAAGCATTTCCCAGGCCCAACCAGCATCCGATCAGCGTACTGACTAAGCCGTTTCTGCAAGTTCTGATTCAGTTTGAGCAAGAGCTGGAGAAGAATACAAAACTTCTTATAGCGACAGATCTGAATCGTTTGGAGCATTTCCAGGGCCCAACCAGCATCCGATCAGCGTCTGACTAAGCCGTTTCTGCAAGTTCTGATTCAGTTTGAGCAAGAGCTGGAGAAAGAATACAAAAACTTCTTATAGTGACAGATCTGAATCGTTTGCAGCATTTCCAGGCCCAACCAGCAATCCGATCAGCGTCTGACTAAGCCGTTTCTGCAAGTTCTGATTCAGTTTGAGCAAGAGTTTGGGAAGAATACAAAACTTCTTATAGTGTCAGATCTGAATCGTTTTGAAGCATTTCCAGGCCCAACCAGCATCCGATCAGCGTCTGGCTAAGCCGTTTCTGCAAGTTCTGATTCAGTTTGAGCAAGAGTTGGGGAAGAATACAAAAACTTCTTATAGCGTCAGATCTGAATCGTTTGAGAGCATTTCCAGGCCCAACCAGCATCCGATCAGCGTCTGGCTAAGCCGTTTCTGCAAGTTTCTGATTCAGTTTTGAGCAAGGAGCTGGAGAAGAATACAAAACTTCTTATAGGTGTCAGATCTGAATCGTTTTGAAGCATTTCCAGGCCCAACCAGCATCCGATCAGCGTCTGGCTAAGCCGTTTCTGCAAGTTCTGATTCAGTTTGAGCAAGAGTTTGGAGAAGAATACAAAACTTCTTATAGTGTAAGATCTGAATCGTTTGGAGCATTTCCCAGGCCCAACCAGCATCCGATCAGCGTCTGACTAAGCCGTTTCTGCAAGTTCTGATTCAGTTTGAGCAAGAGCTGGAAGAATACAAAACTTCTTATAGTGACAGATCTGAATCGTTTGGAGCATTCTCGGAGGCCCAACCAGCATCCGATCAGCGTCTGACTAAGCCGTTTCTGCAAGTTCTGATTCAGTTTGAGCAAGAGCTGGAGAAGAATACAAAACTTCCTTATTGTGACAGATCTGAATCGTTTAGAAGCATTTCCAGGCCCAACCAGCATCCGATCAGCGTCTGGCTAAGCCGTTTTCTGCAAGTTCTGATTCAGTTTGAGCAAGAGCTGGGAAGAATAACAAAAAATCTTCTTATAGTGTCAGATCTGAATCGTTTGAAGCATTTTCCAGGCCCAACCAGCATCCGATCAGCGTCTGGCTAAGCCGTTTCTGCAAGTTCTGATTCAGTTTGAGCAAGAGCTGGAGAAGAATACAAAACTTCTTATAGTGACAGATCTGAATCGTTTGGAGCATTTCCAGGCCCAACCAGCATCCGATCAGCGTCTGGCTAAGCCGTTTCTGCAAGTTCTGATTCAGTTTTTTGAGCAAGAGCTTGGAGAAGAATACAAAACTTCTTATAGTGACAGATCTGAATCGTTTTGAAGCATTTCCAGGCCCAACCAGCATCCGATCAGCGTCTGGCTAAGCCGTTTCTGCAAGTTCTGATTCAGTTTGAGCAAGAGCTGGGAGAAGAATACAAAACTTCTTATAGTGACAGATCTGAATCGTTTGGAGCATTTTCCAGGCCCAACCAGCATCCGATCAGCGTCTGGCTAAGCCGTTTCTGCAAGTTCTGATTCAGTTTGAGCAAGAGCTGGAGAAGAATACAAAACTTCTTATAGTGTAAGATCTGAATCGTTTGGAAGCATTTCCAGGCCCAACCAGCATCCGATCAGCGTCTGGCTAAGCCGTTTCTGCAAGTTCTGATTCAGTTTGAGCAAGAGCTGGAGAAGAATACAAAACTTCTTATAGTGACAGATCTGATTCGTTTGAAGCATTTCCAGGCCCAACCAGCATCCGATCAGCGTCCTGACTAAGCCGTTTTCTGCAAGTTCTGATTCAGTTTGAGCAAGAGTTTTGAGAAGAATACAAAACTTCTTATAGTGTCAGATCTGAATCGTTTGAAGCATTTCCAGGCCCAACCAGCATCCGATCAGCGTCTGGCTAAGCCGTTTCTGCAAGTTCTGATTCAGTTTGAGCAAGAGCTGGAGAAGAATACAAAACTTCTTATAGTGTCAGATCTGAATCGTTTGCAGCATTTCCAGGCCCAACCAGCATCCGATCAGCGTCTGGGCTAAGCCGTTTCTGCAAGTTCTGGATTCATTTTGAGCAAGAGTTTGGAGAAGAATACAAAACTTCTTATAGTGACAGATCTGAATCGTTTGAAGCATTTCCAGGCCCAACCAGCATCCGATCAGCGTCTGGCTAAGCCGTTTCTGCAAGTTCTGATTCAGTTTGAGCAAGAGCTGGAGAAGAATACAAAACTTCTTATAGTGTCAGATCTGAATCGTTTGGAGAATTTCCGGACCCAACCAGCATCCGATCAGCGTTTGTCTAAGCCGTTTCTGCAAGTTCTGATTTAGTTTGAGCAAGAGCTGGAGAAGAATACAAAACTTCTTATAGCGTAAGATCTGAATCGTTTGGAGCATTTCCAGGCCCAACCAGCATCCGATCAGCGTCTGGCTAAGCCGTTTCTGCAAGTTCTGATTCAGTTTGAGCAAGAGCTGGAGAAGAATACAAAACTTCTTATAGCTTTAGATCTGATTCGTTTAGAGCAACTCCAGGCCCAACCAGCATCCGATCAGCGTCTGACTAAGCCGTTTCTGCAAGTTCTGATTCAGTTTGAGCAAGAGCTGGAGAAGAATACAAAACTTCTTATAGTGACAGATCTGAATCGTTTGAAGTCATTTTCAGGCCTCAACCAGGCATCCGATCAGCGTCTGGCTAAGACGTTTTCTGAAAGTTCTGATTCATTTTGGGTCAATAGGCTGGGGAAGAAATACCCCAACTGCTCTATAGTGACATGATCTTGAATCGTTTGGAGAATTTCCGGGAACCCAACCAGCATCCGATCCATCGGTTTTGTCTAAGTCTTTTCTACAAGTTCTGACTCAGTTTGAGTCAGAGCTGGAGAAGAATACAAAACTTCTCTATAGCGTAAGATCGGAATCGTTGCGAGCTGTTCACACGGGGGACCAACAGCATCCTATAAGCGTCTGGCTAAGCCGTTTCTGAAAGTTCGGATTCAGCTTGAGCAAGAGCTGAGAAGAATACACAACTTCTATATAGTGTCAGACTGAATCGTTTGAAGCATTTCCAGGGACCAACCCAGCATACGATCAGCGTTCTGGCAAGCGTTTCTGCAAGTTCTGATTCAGTTGAGCAAGAGCTGGAGAAGAATACAAAACTTCTTATAGCTTTAGATCTGATTCGTTTAGAGCAACTCCAGGCCCAACCAGCATCCGATCAGCGTCTGACTAAGCCGTTTCTGCACGTTTGATCAGTTTGAGAAGAGTTTGGAAGAGGAAAAACTTTAGGTGACAGATCTGAAATCGTTTGGAAGCATTCAGCCCAACCAGCATCCGATCAGCGTCTGGCTAAGCCGTTTCTGCAAGTTCTGATTCAGTTTGAGCAAGAGCTGGAGAAGAATACAAAACTTCTTATAGTGTCAGATCTGAATCGTTTAGAGCATTTCCAGGCCCAACCAGCATCCGATCAGCGTCTGGCTAAGCCGTTTCTGCAAGTTCTGATTCAGTTTGAGCAAGAGTTTGGGAAGAATACAAAACTTCTTATGGTGTCAGATCTGAATCGTTTGAAGCATTTCCAGGCCAACCAGCATCCGATCAGCGTCTGGCTAAGCCGTTTCTGCAAGTTCTGATTCAGTTTGAGCAAGAGCTGGAGAAGAATACAAAACTTCTTATAGTGTCAGATCTGAATCGTTTGAAGCATTTCCAGGCCCAACCAGCATCCGATCAGCGTCTGGCTAAGCCGTTTCTGCAAGTTCTGATTCAGTTTGAGCAAGAGCTGGAGAAGAATACAAAACTTCTTATGGTGACAGATCTGAATCGTTTGAAGCATTTCCAGCCCAACCAGCATCCGATCAGCGTCTGGCTAAGCCGTTTCTGCAAGTTCTGATTCAGTTTGAGCAAGAGTTTGGGAAGAATACAAAACTTCTTATGGTGTCAGATCTGAATCGTTTGAAGCATTTCCAGGCCCAACCAGCATCCGATCAGCGTCTGGCTAAGCCGTTTCTGCAAGTTCTGATTCAGTTTGAGCAAGAGCTGGAGAAGAATACAAAACTTCTTATAGTGTCAGATCTGAATCGTTTGGAGAATTTCCGGACCCAACCAGCATCCGATCAGCGTTTGTCTAAGCCGTTTCTGCAAGTTCTGATTTAGTTTGAGCAAGAGCTGGAGAAGAATACAAAACTTCTTATTGCGTAAGATCTGAATCGTTTGGAGCATTTTCATGCCCAAACAGCATCCGATCAGCGTCTGGCTAAGCCGTTTCTGCAAGTTCTGATTCAGTTTGAGCAAGAGCTGGAGAAGAATACAAAACTTCTTATAGTGACAGATCTGAATCGTTTGGAGCATTTCCAGGCCCAACCAGCATCCGATCAGCGTCTGGCTAAGCCGTTTCTGCAAGTTCTGATTCAGTTTGAGCAAGAGCTGGAGAAGAATACAAAACTTCTTATAGTGACAGATCTGAATCGTTTGCAGCATTTCCAGGCCCAACCAGCATCCGATCAGCGTCTGGCTAAGCCGTTTCTGCAAGTTCTGATTCAGTTTGAGCAAGAGTTTGGGAAGAATACAAAACTTCTTCTTATGGTGTCAGATCTGAATCGTTTGGAGCATTTCCAGGCCCAACCAGCATCCGATCAGCGTCTGGCTAAGCCGTTTCTGCAAGTTCTGATTTCAGTTTGAGCAAGAGCTGGAGAAGAATACAAAACTTCTTATGGTGTCAGATCTGAATCGTTTGAGAGCATTTCCAGGCCCAACCAGCATCCGATCAGCGTCTGGCTAAGCCGTTTTTCTGCAAGTTCTGATTCAGTTTGAGCAAGAGCTGGGGAAGAATACAAAACTTCTTATGGTGTCAGATCTGAATCGTTTGAAGCATTTCCAGGCCCAACCAGCATCCGATCAGCGTCTGGCTAAGCCGTTTCTGCAAGTTCTGATTCAGTTTGAGCAAGAGTTTGGAGAAGAATACAAAACTTCTTATAGTGTCAGATCTGAATCGTTTGAAGCATTTCCAGGCCCAACCAGCATCCGATCAGCGTCTGGCTAAGCCGTTTCTGCAAGTTCTGATTCAGTTTGAGCAAGAGCTGGAGAAGAATACAAAACTTCTTATGGTGTCAGATCTGAATCGTTTGGAGCATTTCCAGGCCCAACCAGCATCCGATCAGCGTCTGGCTAAGCCGTTTCTGCAAGTTCTGATTCAGTTTGAGCAAGAGCTGGAGAAGAATACAAAACTTCTTATAGTGTCAGATCTGAATCGTTTGGAGCATTTCCAGGCCCAACCAGCATCCGATCAGCGTCTGGCTAAGCCGTTTCTGCAAGTTCTGATTCATTTTGAGCAAG
>CAJHNH020006350.1:0-13186 GCA_905116865.2 Candidula unifasciata | reverse complement strand
AAGCGAAAAAAAAAATTTACCAAAAAATTTTCCCTAACAAGTTTTGTCTACCACTAAACCGTGAGTCCCTAGGACATTTTTTTAAAAAAAAAAACACCCAAAAAAAAAAAAAAAAATGGAATTAAAAAGCAAAAAACCCCCCAAAACCCCCCGCCCCCTGAATGCCCCCAATTGGGAAGGGGTTTAAAAAATGGGTTAAAAACCGAAAAAAAACTGGAAAAGTCTTTGGGGTCCCCCTGGGGGGTTGGGGGAAAAAAAAATTTGTTTTTGGGCAATTAGAAAAAAACCCCCCCAGTCTATTTGATTTCACACTTGACGAGATTACTCTAGATGATAAATTGGACACTTGGAGCTACGTTGGTGCACAAGTAAAAATAGATAAGATAACAGTGAAAAACAAAATTTTACGAAGGACAGTTCCTAACAACTTGTTTTTGGTCCTACCACTAAAAACAGTGAGTCCCAGACAATTATTTAAACACACGAATTAAGACACGCTAGATGCAGAGTAGGTAAAAACTGAATGTTGATTTGGCATTTTGGTACAATCTGGGCGGCAACAATTGAGGATAACAACAAAAAATGACCACAAGTTACATTTTTTCCAGAATTTCTGCCTTTCGCGTTTGGCCAAAATCATATTTTCCAAAAAAAGTTGCCAATTTAGTCTCAGTCTTATACATTTCACACTTGACGAGATACTCTAGATGAGAAATTGGAGACACTTTGGAGCTCATAGGTGACAGAAAAATAGATAAGATAAAAGTGAAAAACAAATTTTACGAAGAAATGTTCCTAACAACTGGTTTGTGTCCTACCACTAAACAGTGAGTCCCACAATTATTTTTACACATGAATAGACACGCTAGATGCAGAGTAGTTTAACTGGATGTCTGATTTGGCATTTTTGTACAATCGGGGGCAACAAAATTGAGATAAACATAAAAATGACCACAAGTGACAATTTTGCGAATGTATGCCTACGCGTTTGGCCAAAATAATATTTGCAAAAAAGTTGCCAATTTAGTCTCAGTCTATCATTTCACACTTGACGAGATACTTAGATGATAAATTGGACACATTTGAGCTCGTTGGTGACAGAAAAATAGATAAGATAAAAGTGAAAAAACAAATTTACGAAGAAATGTTCCTAACAACTTTGTTTGTGTCCTACCACTAAAAACAGGAGTCCCAGACAATTATTTTACACATGAATAGACACGCTAGATGCAGAGTAGGTAAACTGATGTCTGATTGGGCATTTTTGTACAATCTGGAGGCAACAATTGAGATAACATAAAAATGACCACAAGTGACATTTTTTGCAGAATTTATGCCTTTTCGCGTTTGGCCAAAATCATATTTTCTAAAAAGTTGCCAATTTAGTCTCAGTCTATCATTTCACACTTGACGAGATACTCTAGATGAGAAATTGGACACTTTGGAGCTCATAGGTGACAGAAGGAAAAAGATAAGATAAAGTTTAAAAACAAATTTTACGAAGAAATGTTCCTAACAACTTGTTTGTGTCCTACACTAAACAGTGAGTCCCAGACAATTATTTTACACATGAATAGACACGCTAGATGCAGAGTAGGTAAACTGTATGTTTGAATTAAACATTTTTGTACAATCTGGGGGCAACAATTGAGATAACATAAAAATGACCACAAGTGACAATTTTCCTGAATTTATGCCTTTCGCGTTTGGCCAAAATCATATTATTTGCAAAAAAGTTGCCAGTTTAGTTCTCAGTCTATCATTTCACACTGACGAGATACTCTAGATGATAAATTGGACACTTTTAAGCTCGCTGGTGACCCCAGAAAAAACCCCCCAGATATAGATAAAAAAAGAAAAACAAATTTTACGAAGAAAAAATGTTCCTAAAAGAAATGTTCCTAACTTGTTTTGTGTCCTACCACAAAACATTGAGTCCCAGGACAATTATTTTACACATGAATAGACACGCTAGATGCAGAGTAGGTAAACTGTATGTCTTGATTGGCATTTGGGTACAATCTGGGGGCAACAATTGAGATAATATATAAAATGACCAAAAGTGACATTTTCCAGAATTTATGCATTTCGCGTTTGGCCAAAATTAATTTTTTTCAAAAGTTGCCAATTTAGTCTCAGTCCTATCATTTCGCACTTGACGAGATACTCTAGATGAGAAATTTGACACTTTGGAACTAGTTGGTGACAGAAAAGTAGATAAGATGAAAGTGAAAAACAAAATTTACCAAGAATTGTTCCTAACAACTTGTTGTGTCCTACCACTAAACAGTGAGTCCCAGACAATTATTTTACACATGAATAGACACGCTAGATGCAGAGTAGGTAAACTGAATGTCTGATTTGGCATTTTGGTACAATCTGGGGGCAACAATTGAGATAACATAAGAATGACCACAAGTGACATTTTGCAGAATTTATGCCTTTTCGCGTTTGGCCAAAATCATATTTTCAAAAAAGTTGCCAATTTAGTCTCAGTCTTGAATAGACACGCTAGATGCAGAGTAGGTAAACTGAATGTCTGATTTGGCATTTTTGTACAATCTGGGGGCAACAATTGAGATAACATAAAAATGACCACAAGTGACATTTTTCCAGAATTTATGCCTTTCGCGTTTGGCCAAAATCATATTTTCCAAAAAGTTGCCAATTTAGTCTCAGTCTATCATTTCACACTTGACGAGATACTCTAGATGAGAAATTGGACACTTTGGAGCTCATAGGTGACAGAAAAATAGATAAGATAAAAGTGAAAAAAAAATTTTACGAAGAAATGTTCCTAACAACTTGTTTGTGTCCTACCACTAAACAGTGAGTCCCAGACAATTATTTTACACATGAATAGACACGCTAGATGCAGAGTAGGTAAACTGAATGTCTGATTTGGCATTTTTTGTACAAATCTGGGGGCAACAATTGAGATAACATAAAAATGACCACAAGTGACATTTTTCCAGAATTTATGCCTTTCGCGTTTTGCCAAAATCATATTTTCCAAAAAGTTGCCAATTTAGTCTCAGTCTATCATTTCACACTTGACGAGATACTCTAGATGATAAATTGGACACTTTGGAGCTCGTTGGTGACAGAAAAATAGATAAGATAAAAGTGAAAAACAAATTTTACGAAGAAATGTTCCTAACAACTTGTTTGTGTCCTACTACTAAACAGTGAGTCCCAGACAATTATTTTACACATGAATAGACACGCTAGATGCAGAGTAGGTAAACTGAATGTCTGATTTGGCATTTTGGTACAATCTGGGGGCAACAATTGAGATAACATAAAAATGACCACAAGTGACATTTTTCCAGAATTTATGCCTTTCGCGTTTGGCCAAAATCATATTTTCCAAAAAAGTTGCCAATTTAGTCTCAGTCTATCATTTCACACTTGACGAGATACTCTAGATGATAAATTGGACACTTTGGAGCTCATAGGTGACAGAAAAATAGATAAGATAAAAGTGAAAAAAACAAATTTTACGAAGAAATGTTCCTAACAACTTGTTTGTGTCCTACCACTAAACAGTGAGTCCCAGACAATTATTTTACACATGAATAGACACGATAGATGCAGAGTAGGTAAACTGAATGTCTGATTTGGGCATTTTGGTACAATCTGGGGGCAACAATTGAGATAACATAAAAATGACCACAAGTGACATTTTCCAGAATTTATGCCTTTCGCGTTGGCCAAAAAATATTTTTCCAAAAAGTTGCCAATTTAGTCTCAGTCTATCATTTCACACTTGACGAGATACTCTAGATGAGAAATTGGACACTTTGGAGCTCATAGGTGACAGAAAAATAGATAAGATAAAAGTGAAAAACAAATTTTACGAAGAAATGTTCCTAACAACTTGTTTGTGTCCTACCACTAAACATTGAGTCCCAGACAATTATTTTACACATGAATAGACACGCTAGATGCAGAGTAGGTAAACTGAATGTCTGATTTGGCATTTTGGTACAATCTGGGAGCAACAATTGAGACAACATAAAAATGAACACAAGTGACATTTTTTCCAGAATTTATGCCTTTCGCGTTTGGCCAAAATAATATTTCCAAAAAAGTTGCCAATTTAGTCTCAGTCTATCATTTCACACTTGACGAGATACTCTAGATGATAAATTGGACACTTTGGAGCTCATAGGTGACAGAAAAATAGATAAGATAAAAGTGAAAAACAAATTTTACGAAGAAATGTTCCTAACAACTTGTTTGTGTCCTACCACTAAACAGTGAGTCCCAGACAATTATTTTACACATGAATAGACACGCTAGATGCAGAGTAGGTAAACTGAATGTCTGATTTGGCATTTTGGTACAATCTGGGGGCAACAATTGAGATAACATAAAAAATGACCACAAGTGACATTTTTCCAGAATTTATGCCTTTCGCGTTTGGCCAAAATCATATTTTCAAAAAAGTTGCCAATTTAGTCTCAGTCTATCATTTCACACTTGACGAGATACTCTAGATGAGAAATTGGACACTTTGGAGCTCATAGGTGACAGAAAAATAGATAAGATAAAAGTGAAAAAACAAATTTTACGAAGAAATGTTCCTAACAACTTGTTTGTGTGCTACCACTAAACAGTGAGTCCCAGACAATTATTTTACACATGAATAGACACGCTAGATGCAGAGTAGTTTAACTGGATGTTTGATTTGGCATTTTTGTACAATCTGGGGCAACAATTGAGATAACATAAAAATGACCACAAGTGACATTTTTCCAGAATTTATGCCTTTCGCGTTTGGCCAAAATCATATTTTCCAAAAAGTTGCCAATTTAGTCTCAGTCTATCATTTCACACTTGACGAGATACTCTAGATGATAAATTGGACACTTTGGAGCTCATAGGTGACATAAAAATAGATAAGATGAAAGTGAAAAACAAAATTTTACGAAGAAATGTTATTAACAAATTGTTTGTGTCCTACTACTAAACAGTGAGTTCCAGACAATTATTTTACACATGAAAAGACACGCTAGATGCAGAGTAGGTAAACTAAATGTCTGATTTGGCATTTTGGTACAATCTGGGGGCAACAATTGTGGTAACATAAAAATGACAACAAGTGACATTTTTCCAGAATTTATGCCTTTGGCGTTTGGCCAATATCATATTTTCCAAAAAATTGCCAATTTAGTTTCAGTCTATCATTTCACACTTGACGAGATACTCTAGATGAGAAATTGGACACTTTGGAGCTCATAGGTGACATAAAAATAGATAAGATAAAAGTGAAAAACAAATTTTACGAAGAAATGTTCCTAACAACTTGTTTGTGTCCTACCACTAAACAGTGAGTCCCAGACAATTATTTTACACATGAATAGACACGCTAGATGCAGAGTTGGTAAACTGAATGTCTGATTTGGCATTTTGGTACAATCTGGGGGCAGATGACATTTTTCCAGAATTTATGAATTTCGCGTTTGGCCAAAATATATTTTCCAAAAAGTTGCCAATTTAGTCTCAGTCTATCATTTCACACTTGACGAGATACTGTAGATGAGAAATTGGACACTTTGGAGCTCGTAGGTGACAGAAAAAAATAGATAAGATAAAAGTGAAAAACAAATTTTACGAAGAAATGTTCCTAACAACTTGTTTGTGTCCTACCACTAAACAGTGAGTCCCAGACAATTATTTTACACATGAATAGACACGCTAGATGCAGAGTAGGTAAACTGAATGTCTGATTTGGCATTTTTGTACAATCTGGGGGCAACAATTGAGATAACATAAAAATGACCACAAGTGACATTTTTCCAGAATTTATGCCTTTCGCGTTTGGCCAAAATCATATTTTCAAAAAAAGTTGCCAATTTAGTCTCAGTCTATCATTTCACACTTGACGAGATACTCTAGATGATAAATTGGACACTTTGGAGCTCGTTGGTGACAGAAAAATAGATAAGATAAAAGTGAAAAAAAAATTTTACGAAGAATTGTTCCTAACAACTTGTTTGTGTCCTACCACTAAACATTGAGTCCCAGACAATTATTTTACACATGAATAGACACGCTAGATGCAGAGTAGGTAAACTGAATGTCTGATTTGGCATTTTGGTACAATCTGGGGGCAACAATTGAGATAACATAAAAATGACCACAAGTGACATTTTTCCAGAATTTATGCCTTCGCGTTTGGCCAAAATCATATTTTCCAAAAAGTTGCCAATTTAGTCTCAGTCTATCATTTCACACTTGACGAGATACTCTAGATGATAAATTGGACACTTTGGAGCTCATAGGTGACAGAAAAATAGATAAGATAAAAGTGAAAAAAAAAATTTTACGAAGAAAATGTTCCTAACAACTTGTTTGTGTCCTACCACTAAACAGTGAGTCCCAGACAATTATTTTACACATGAATAGACACGCTAGATGCAGAGTAGTAAAACTGGATGTCTGATTTGGCATTTTTGTACAATCTGGGGCAACAATTGAGATAACATAAAAATGACCACAAGTGACAATTTTGCAGAATTTATGCCTTTCGCGTTTGGCCAAAATAATACTTTTCAAAAAGTTGCCAATTTAGTCTCAGTCTATCATTTCACACTTGACGAGATACTCTAGATGATAAATTGGACACTTTGGAGCTCATAGGTGACAGAAAAATAGATAAGATAAAAGTGAAAAAAACAAATTTTACGAAGAAATGTTCCTAACAACTTGTTTGTGTCCTACCACTAAACAGTGAGTCTCAGACAATTATTTTACACATGAATAGACACGCTAGATGCATAGTTGGTAAACTGAATGTCTGATTTGGCATTTTGGTACAATCTGGGGGCAACAATTGAGATAACATAAAAATGACCACAAGTGACATTTTTCCAGAATTTATGCCTTTCGCGTTTGGCCAAAATAATATTTTCCAAAAAGTTGCCAATTTAGTCTCAGTCTATCATTTCACACTTGACGAGATACTCTAGATGATAAATTGGACACTTTGGAGCTCATAGGTGACAGAAAAATAGATAAGATAAAAGTGAAAAAACAAATTTTACGAAGAAATGTTCCTAACAACTTGTTTGTGTCCTACCACTAAACAGTGAGTCCCAGACAATTATTTTACACATGAATAGACACGCTAGATGCAGAGTAGGTAAACTGAATGTCTGATTTGGCATTTTTGGTACAATCTGGGGGCAACAATTGAGATAACATAAAAATGACCACAAGTGACATTTTTCCAGAATTTATGCCTTTCGCGTTTGGCCAAAATCATATTTTCCAAAAAGTTGCCAATTTAGTCTCAGTCTATCATTTCACACTTGACGAGATACTCTAGATGATAAATTGGACACTTTGGAGCTCATAGGTGACAGAAAAATAGATAAGATAAAAGTGAAAAACAAATTTTACGAAGAAATGTTCCTAACAACTTGTTTGTGTCCTACCACTAAACAGTGAGTCCCAGACAATTATTTTACACATGAATAGACACGCTAGATGCAGAGTAGGTAAACTGAATGTCTGATTTGGCATTTTTGTACAATCTGGGGGCAACAATTGAGATAACATAAAAATGACCACAAGTGACATTTTTGCAGAATTTATGCCTTTCGCGTTTGGCCAAAATCATATTTTCTAAAAAGTTGCCAATTTAGTCTCAGTCTATCATTTCACACTTGACGAGATACTCTAGATGAGAAATTGGACACTTTGGAGCTCGTTGGTGACAGAAAAAATAGATAAGATAAAAGTGAAAAACAAATTTTACGACGAAGAAATGTTCCTAACAACTTGTTTGTGTCCTACCACTAAACAGTGAGTCTCAGACAATTATTTTACACATGAATAGACACGCTAGATGCAGAGTAATTAAACTCAATGTCTGATTTGGCATTTTGATACAATCTGAAGGCAACAATTGAGGTAACATAAAAATGACCACAAGTGACATTTTTCCAGAATGTATGCCTTTCGCATTTGGCCAAAATCATATTTTCCAAAAAGTTGCCAATTTAGTCTCAGTCTATCATTTCACACTTGTCGAGATACTCTAGATGAGAAATTGGACACTTTGGAGCTCATACGTGACAGAAAAATAGATAAGATAAAAGTGAAAAACAAATTTATGAAGAAATGTTCCTTACAGCTTGTTTGTGTCCTACCACTAAACAGTGAGTCCCAGACAATTATTTTACACATGAATAGACACGCTAGATGCAGAGTAGGTAAAACTGAATGTCTGATTTGGAATTTTGTTACAATCTGGGGGCAACAATTGAGATAACATAAAAATGACCTCAAGAGACATTTTTCCAGAATTTATGCCTTTCGCGTTTAGCCAAAATCATATTTTCCAAACAGTTGCCAATTTAGTCTCAGTGTATCATTTCACACTTGACGAGAAACTCTAGACGAGAAATAGCACACTTTGGAGCTCGTTGGTGGCAGAAAAATAGATAAGATAAAAGTGAAAAACAAATTTTACGAAGAGTTGTTCCTAACAACTTGTTTGTGTCCTACCACTAAACAGTGAGTCCCAGACAATTATTTTACACATGAATAGACACGCTAGATGCAGAGTAGGTAAACTGAATGTCTGATTTGGCATTTTGGTACAATCTGGGGGCAACAATTGAGATAACATAAAAATGACCACAAGTGACATTTTTGCAGAATTTATGCCTTTCGCGTTTGGCCAAAATCATATTTTCAAAAAAGTTGCCAATTTAGTCTCAGTCTATCATTTCACACTTGACGAGATACTCTAGATGATAAATTGGACACTTTGGAGCTCATAGGTGACAGAAAAATAGATAAGATAAAAGTGAAAAACAAATTTTACGAAGAAATGTTCCTAACAACTTGTTTGTGTCCTACCACTAAACAGTGAGTCCCAGACAATTATTTTACACATGAATAGACACGCTAGATGCAGAGTAGTTAAAACTGAATGTCTGATTTGGCATTTTGTACAATCTGGGGGCAACAAATTGAGATAACATAAAAATGACCACAAGTGACATTTTTGCAGAATTTATGCCTTTCGCGTTTGGCCAAAATCATATTTTCAAAAAAGTTGCCAATTTAGTCTCAGTCTATCATTTCACACTTGACGAGATACTCTAGATGATAAATTGGACACTTTGGAGCTCATAGGTGACAGAAAAATAGATAAGATAAAAAAAGTGAAAAAAAAAATTTTACGAAGAAATGTTCCTAACAACTTGTTTGTGTCCTACCACTAAACAGTGAGTCCCAGACAATTATTTTACACATGAATAGACACGCTAGATGCAGAGTAGGTAAACTGAATGTCTGATTTGGCATTTTTGTACAATCTGGGGGCAACAATTGAGATAACATAAAAATGACCACAAGTGACATTTTTGCAGAATTTATGCCTTACGCGTTTGGCCAAAATCATATTTGCAAAAAGTTGCCAATTTAGTCTCAGTCTATCATTTCACACTTGACGAGATACTCTAGATGATAAATTGGACACTTTGGAGCTCATTGGTGACAGAAAAATAGATAAGATAAAAGTGTGAAAAACAAATTTTACGAAGAAATGTTCCTAACAACTTGTTTGTGTCCTACCACTAAACATTGAGTCCCAGACAATTATTTTACACATGAATAGACACGCTAGATGCAGAGTAGTTAAACTGGATGTCTGATTTGGCATTTTGTACAATCTGGGGGCAACAATTGAGATAACATAAAAATGACCACAAGTGACAATTTTCCAGAATTTATGCCTTTCGCGTTTGGCCAAAAATCATATTTTCAAAAAAAGTTGCCAATTTAGTCTCAGTCTATCATTTCACACTTGACGAGATACTCTAGATGATAAATTGGACACTTTGGAGCTCATAGGTGACAGAAAAATAGATAAGATAAAAGTGAAAAAACAAATTTTACGAAGAATTGTTCCTAACAACTTGTTTGTGTCCTACCACTAAACAGTGAGTCCCAGACAATTATTTTACACATGAATAGACACGCTAGATGCAGAGTAGTTAAACTGGATGTCTGATTTGGCATTTTTGTACAATCTGGGGGCAACAATTGAGATAACATAAAAATGACCACAAGTGACAATTTTGCAGAATTTATGCCTTTCCCGTTTGGCCAAAATAATATTTTCAAAAAAGTTGCCAATTTTTAGTCTCAGTCTATCATTTCACACTTGACGAGATACTCTAGATGATAAATTGGACACTTTGGAGCTCGTTGGTGACAGAAAAATAGATAAGATAAAAGTGAAAAACAAATTTTACGAAGAATTGTTCCTAACAACTTGTTTGTGTCCTACCACTAAACATTGAGTCCCAGACAATTATTTTACACATGAATAGACACGCTAGATGCAGAGTAGGTAAACTGAATGTCTGATTTGGCATTTTTGTACAATCTGGGGACAACAATTGAGATAACATAAAAATGACCACAAGTGACAATTTTTCAGAATTTATGCCTTACGCGTTTGGCCAAAATCATATTTGCAAAAAAGTTGCCAATTTAGTCTCAGTCTATCATTTCACACTTGACGAGATACTCTAGATGAGAAATTGGACACTTTGGAGCTCATAGGTGACAGAAAAATAGATAAGATAAAAGTGAAAAACAAATTTTACGAAGAAATGTTCCTAACAACTTGTTTGTGTCCTACCACTAAACAGTGAGTCCAGATAATTATTTTACACATGAATAGACACGCTAGATGCAGAGTAGTTAAACTGGATGTCTGATTTGGCATTTTTTGTACAATCTGGGGGCAACAATTGAGATAACATAAAAATGACCACAAGTGACATTTTTGCAGAATTTATGCCTTTTCGCGTTTGGCCAAAATAATATTTTCCAAAAAGTTGCCAATTTAGTCTCAGTCTATCATTTCACACTTGACGAGATACTCTAGATGATAAATTGGACACTTTGGAGCTCGTTGGTGACAGAAAAATAGATAAGATAAAAGTGAAAAACAAATTTTACGAAGAAATGTTCCTAACAACTTGTTTTGTGTCCTACCACTAAACAGTGAGTCCCAGACAATTATTTTACACATGAATAGACACGCTAGATGCAGAGTAGGTAAACTGAATGTCTGATTTGGCATTTTTATACAATCTGGGAGCAACAATTGAGATAACATAAAAATGACCACAAGTGACATTTTTCCAGAATTTATGCCCTTTCGCATTTGGTCAAAATCATATTTTAAACAAAGTTGCCAATTTAGAATCTCAGTCTATCATTTCACACTTGACGAGATACTCTAGATGATAAATTGGACACTTTGGAGCTCGTTGGAGACAGAAAAATAGATAAGATAAAAGTGAAAAACAAATTTTACGAAGAATTGTTCCTAACAACTTGTTTGTGTCATACCACTAAACATTGAGTCCCAGACAATTATTTTACACATGAATAGACACGCTAGATGCAGAGTAGTTAAACTGAATGTCTGATTTGGCATTTTGGTACAATCTGGGGGCAACAATTGAGATAACATAAAAATGACCACAAGTGACATTTTTCCAGAATTTATGCCTTTCGCGTTTGGCCAAAATAATATTTTCAAAAAAGTTGCCAATTTAGTCTCAGTCTATCATTTCACACTTGACGAGATACTCTAGATGATAAATTGGACACTTTGGAGCTCGTTGGTGACAGAAAAAATAGATAAGATAAAAGTGAAAAAAAAATTTTACGAAGAAATGTTCCTAACAACTTGTTTGTGTCCTACCACTAAACAGTGAGTCCCAGACAATTATTTTACACATGAATAGACACGCTAGATGCAGAGTAGTTAAACTGGATGTCTGATTTGGCATTTTGGTACAATCTGGGGCAAACAATTGAGATAACATAAAAATGACCACAAGTGACAATTTTGCAGAATTTATGCCTTACGCGTTTGGCCAAAATAATATTTGCAAAAAAAGTTGCCAATTTAGTCTCAGTCTATCATTTCACACTTGACGAGATACTCTAGATGAAAATTGGACACTTTGGAGCTCATAGGTGACAGAAAAATAGATAAGATAAAAGTGAAAAACAAATTTTTTACGAAGAAATGTTCCTAACAACTTGTTTGTGGTCCTACCACTAAACAGTGAGTCCCAGACAATTATTTTACACATGAAATAGACACGCTAGATGCAGAGTAGGTAAACTGGATGTCTGATTTGGCATTTTTGTACAATCTGGGGGCAAACAATTGAGATAAACATAAAAATGACCACATGTGACATTTTTCAGAATTTATGCCTTTCCGTTTTGGCTAAAATAAATATTTGCAAAAAAATTCCAATTTAGTTCTCAGTCCTATCATTTCACCCTTGACGAGATACTCTAGATGATAAATGGGACACTTTGGGGGAGCTCATAGTGACAGAAACTATAGATAAGATTAAAGTGAAAATAATTTTACGAAGAATTGTTCCTAACAACTTGTTGTGGTCCTACCAGACATTGAGATCCCCAATTGGACTTTTTACACCATGAGAGACGCTCTAGATGCATAGTAGTAAACTGAATGTCTATTTGGCATTTGGTACAATCTGGGGCACAATTGAGATAGAAACTAAAATGAAACCACAAGTAACAATTTTGCAGAATTTATGCCTATCGCGTTTTGGCCAAAAAAATATTTGCAATAAGTTGTCCAATCTAGTCTCAGTCTATCTTTTAAACATTTGGAAAAAGGATCCCTTTTAGATGAAAAATTGGACATTTTGGAGCTCGTTGCTGACATAAAAATAGATAAGATAAAAGGGGAAAAAACTTTTTTAAAAAAAAGAATTTTTTCCCTAAAAAAACTTGTTTGGGGGCCACCACCAAAAAATTAGGTCCCAGACAAAAAATTTTACACATGAATAGACACGTAGATCCCCCAGAAGAATTAAATTTGAATGTCTGTTTTGGGGCATTTGGTACAATCGGGGGCAACAATTGAGATAAAAAAAAAAAAATGAGCACAAGTGACTTTTTTCCAAAATTTATGCCTTTCGCGTTTGGCCAAAAATTAATTTTTGCAAAAAATTTCCCAAATTTAGTTTTCCCGTCTATTTTTTCACACTTGACGAGTCTTTAGATGAAAATTTGACACTTTGGGCTGGGTTGGTGACAAAAAAAATAGTTTAAGAAAAAAGTGAAAAACAAATTTTACAAAAAATTTGTT
>CAJHNH020006349.1:0-13196 GCA_905116865.2 Candidula unifasciata | reverse complement strand
AAGGGTTCCCAAAATTTAGTCCCGTCCCATCATTTCACACTGGAAGGGAAACTCTAATTTTAAATTTGGGAAAACATTTTGGAGCTCGGGGGTGACAAAAAAAAAGATAAATAAAAGTGAAAAAAAAATTTTTTCAAAAATTTTTCCTAACAACTTGTTTGTGCCCTACCACAAACTTTGACCCCAAAGAATTTTTAAACATAAATAGACCCCTTAGGGAGAGTAGTTAAACTAAAATTTTCTGTTTTGGGCCTTTTGGTACAATCGGGGGGGCAACAATTAAGAAACTAAAAATGACCAAAAGTGAGAATTTTGCGGGAATTTTTGTGCCCCGGGGTTTGGGCCAAAATAATATTGGAAAAAAATTTCCCAATTTAGCCTCCAGTCTACATTTCAAATTTGGGAACGAGATACTCTATATGTTAAAATTGGGGCACTTTGGACTCGTTGGGGCCCAAAAATAGATGGGTTTAAGGGGGAAAAAAACAAATTTTACGAAAAAATGTTCCAAAACAAGTTTTTGTGTCCTACCAAAAAACAGTGAGTAACAGAAAAAATTATTTTACACACGAATAGACACGCTGATTCAGTAGTATTTAACTTAACTCTTATTTGGCATTTTGTATCCAACTGTTGAGTGGGCACACAATGTGAGATATAACTTTTTTGTAGCCATCTGGGGGCCACAATTGAGATACCATAATAATGACCAGCAGTGACATTATTGCAGATTTATGCCGTACTCGTTTGGCCCAAAATGTCTCAGTCTATCCATTTCACACTTGACGAGATACTCTAGATGATGAAATTGGACACTTTGGGTAGGCTCGTTAGTGACAGAAAAATAGATAAGATAAAAGTGAAAAACGAATTTTACGGAAGAAATGTTCCTAACAACTTGTTTTGTGTCCTACCACTAAACAGTGAGTCCTAGACAATTATTTTACACATGAATAGACACGCTAGATGCAGAGTAGTTAAACTGGATGTCTGATTTGGCATTTTTGTACAATCTGGGGGCAACAATTGAGATAACATAAAAATGACCACAGAAATGACCTACAGTGACAATTTTGCAGAATTTATGCCTTTTACGCGTTTGGCCAAAATCATATTTGCAAAAAGTTGCCAATTTAGTCTCAGTCTATCATTTCACACTTGACGAGATACTCTAGATGAGAAATTGGACACTTTGGAGCTCGTTGGTGACAGAAAAATAGATAAGATAAAAGTGAAAAACAAATTTTAGCGAAGAAATTGTTCCTAACAACTTGTTTGTGTCCTACCACTAAACATGAGTCCCAGACAATTATTTTACACATGAATAGACACGCTAGATGCAGAGTAGGTTAAACTGATGTGTCTGATTTGGCATTTTTGGTACAATCTGGTGGGTCAAACAATTGAGATAAAACATAAAAAATGACCACAAGTGACAATTTTGCAGAATTTATGCCTTTCGCGTTTGGCCAAAAATCATATTTGCAAAAAAAGTTGCCAATTTAGTCTCAGTCTATCATTTCACACTTGACGAGATACTCTAGATGATAAAATTGGACACTTTGGAGCTCGTTTTAAGGTGACAGAAAAATAGATAAGATAAAAGTGAAAAAACAAATTTTACGAAGAAATGTTCCTAACAACTTGTTTGTGTCCCTACCCACTAAACAGTGAGTCCCAGACAATTATTTTACACATGAATAGACACGCTAGATGCAGAGTAGTTAAACTGGATGTCTGATTTGGCATTTTTGTACAATCTGGGGGCAACAATTGAGATAACCATAAAAATGACCACAAGTGACATTTTTTGCAGAATTTATGCCTTTCGCGTTTGGCCAAAATCATATTTTGCCAAAAGTTGCCAATTTAGTCTCAGTCTATCATTTCACACTTGACGAGATACTCTAGATGAGAAATTGGACACTTTGGAGCTCATATGGTGACAGAAAAATAGATAAGATAAAAGTGAAAAACAAATTTTACGAAGAAATGTTCCTAACAACTTGTTTGTGTCCTACCACTAAACAGTGAGTCCCAGACAATTTATTTTACACATGAATAGACACGCTAGATGCAGAGTAGGTTAAACTGAATGTCTGATTTGGCATTTTTGGTACAATCTGGGGGCAACAATTGAGATAACATAAAAAATGACCACAAGTGACATTTTTCCAGAATTTATGCCTTATTTCAGCGTTTGGCCAAAATCATAATCATTGCAAAAAAAAAGTTTGCCAATTTAGTCTCAGTCTATCATTTCACACTTGACGAGATACTCTAGATGAGAAATTGGACACTTTGGAGCTCGTTAGGTGACAGAAAAATAAGATAAGATAAAGTGAAAAAAAAACAAATTTTACGAAGAATTGTTCCTAACAACTTGTTTGTGTCCTACCACTAAACAGTGAGTCCCAGACAATTATTTTTACACATGAATAGACACGCTAGATGCAGAGTAGTTAAAACTGGATGTCTGATTTGGCATTTTTGTACAATCTGGGGGGCAACAATTGAGTATAACATAAAAATGACCCACAAGTGACAATTTTTCCAGAATTTTTAATGCCTTTACCGCGTTTGGCCAAAAATCATATTTGCAAAAAAGTTGCCAATTTAGTCTCAGTCTATCATTTCACACTTTGACGAGATACTCTAGATGAGAAATTGGACACACTTGGAGCTCATTGGTGACAGAAAAAAATAGATAAGATAAAAGTGAAAAAAACAAATTTTACGAAGAAATGTTCCTAACAACTTGTTTGTGTCCTACCACTAAAACATTGAGTCCCAGACAATTATTTTACACATGAATAGACACCTAGATGCAGAGTAGTTAAACTGGATGTCTGATTTGGCATTTTGGTTACAATCTGGTGGGCAACAATTGAGATAACATAAAAATGACCACAAGTGACAATTTTTGCAGAATTTATGCCTTTCGCGTTTGGCCAAAATCATATTTGCAAAAAAGTTGCCAATTTAGTCTCTCAGTCTATCATTTCACACTTGACGAGATACTCTAGATGAGAAATTGGACACTTTGGAGCTCATTGGTGACAGAAAAAATAGATAAGATAAAAGTGAAAAACAAATTTTACGAAGAAATTGTTCCTAACAACTTGTTTGTGTCCTACCACTAAACATTGAGTCCCAGACAATTATTTTACACATGAATAGACACGCTAGATGCAGAGTAGTTAAACTGGATGTCTGATTTGGCATTTTTTGTACAATCTGGGGGCAACAATTGAGATAAACATAAAAATGACCACAAGTTGACATTTTTTGCAGAATTTATGCCTTTCGCGTTTGGCCAAAATCATATTTGCCAAAAAGTTGCCAATTTTAGTCTCAGTCTATCATTTCACACTTGACGAGATACTCTAGATGAGAAATTGGACACTTTGGAGCTCGTTGGTGACAGAAAAAATATAGATAAGATAAAAGTGAAAAACAAATTTTACGAAGAAATGTTCCTAACAACTTGTTTGTGTCCTACCACTAAACATGAGTCCCAGACAATTATTTTACACATGAATAGACACGCTAGATGCAGAGTAGTTAAACTGGAATGTCTGATTTGGCATTTTGGTACAATCTGGGGGCAACAATTGAGATAACATAAAAATGACCACAAGTGACATTTTTCCCAGCAGAATTTATGGCCTTTCGCGTTTGGCCAAAATAATATTTGCAAAAAAGTTGCCAATTTAGTCTCAGTCTATCATTTCACACTTGACGAGATACTCTAGATGAGAAATTGGACACTTTGGAGCTCATAGGTGACAGAAAAATAGATAAGATAAAAGTGAAAAAACAAATTTTACGAAGAAATGTTCCTAACAAACTTGTTTGTGTCCTACCACTAAACATTGAGTCCCAGACAATTATTTTACACATGAAATAGACACACGCTAGATGCAGAGTAGTTAAAACTGAATGTCTGATTTGGCATTTTTGTACAATCTGGGGGCAACAATTGAGATAACATAAAAATGACCACAAGTGACATTTTTTCCAGAATTTTATGCCTTTATCGCGTTTGGCCAAAATCATATTTCAAAAAAAGTTGCCAATTTAGTCTCAGTCTATCATTTCACACTTGACGAGATACTCTAGATGAGAAATTGGACACTTTGGAGCTCATAGGTGACAGAAAAATAGATAAGATAAAAGTGAAAATAACAAATTTTACGAAGAAATTGTTCCTAACAACTTGTTTGTGTCCTACCACTAAAACATTGAGTCCCAGACAATTATTTTACACATGAATAGACACGCTAGATGCAGAGTAGTTAAAACTGGATGTCTGATTTGGCATTTTTTTTGTACAATCTGGGGGCAACAATTGAGATAACATAAAAATGACCACAAGTGACAATTTTTCCAGAATTTATGCCTTTCGCGTTTGGCCAAAATAATATTTGCAAAAAAGTTGCCAATTTAGTCTCAGTCTATCATTTCACACTTGACGAGATACTCTAGATGAGAAATTGGACACTTTGGAGCTCGTTTGGTGACAGAAAAATAGATAAGATAAAAGTGAAAAAACAAATTTTACGAAGAAATGTTCCTAACAACTTGTTTGTGTCCTACCACTAAACATCGAGTCCCAGACAATTATTTTACACATGAAAAGACACGCTAGATGCAGAGTAGTTAAACTGGATGTCTGATTTGGCATTTTGGTACAATCTGGGAGCAACAATTGAGATAACATAAAAATGACCACAAGTGATATTTTTCCAGTATTTATGCCTTTTGCGTTTGGCCAAAATCATATTTTCCAAAAGGTTGCCAATTTAGTCTCAGTCTATCATTTCACACTTGACGAGATACTCTAGGTGAGAAATTGGACACTTTGGAGCTCGTTGGTGACAGAAAAATAGATAAGATAAAAGTGAAAAACAAATTTTACGAAGAATTGTTCCTAACAACTTGTTTGTGTCCTACCACTAAACATTGAGTCCCAGACAATTATTTTACACATGAATAGACACGCTAGATGCAGAGTAGTTAAACTGGATGTCTGATATGGCATTTTTGTACAATCTGGGGGCAACAATTGAGATAACATAAAAAATGACCACAAGTGACATTTTTTGCAGAATTTATGCCTTTCGCGTTTGGCCAAAATCATATTTTTCAAAAAGTTTTGCCAATTTAGTCTCAGTCTATCATTTCACACTTGACGAGATACTCTAGATGAGAAATTGGACACTTTGGAGCTCATAGGTGACAGACAAAAAATAGATAAGATAAAAGTGAAAAACAAAATTTTACGAAGAAATGTTCCTAACAACTTGTTTGTGTCCTACCACTAAACATTGAGTCCCAGACAATTATTTTACACATGAATAGACACGCTAGATGCAGAGTAGTTAAAACTGGATGTCTGATTTGGCATTTTGGTACAATCTGGGGGCAACAATTGAGATAACATAAAAATGACCACAAGTGACATTTTTGCAGAATTTATGCCTTACGCGTTTGGCCAAAATAATATTTTCAAAAAAGTTGCCAATTTAGTCTCAGTCTATCATTTCACACTTGACGAGATACTCTAGATGAGAAATTGGACACTTTGGAGCTCGTTGGTAACAGAAAAATAGATAGGATAAAAGTGAAAAACAAATTTTACAAAGAATTGTTACTAACAACCTGTTTGTGTCCTACCACTAAACAGTGAGTCCCAGACAATTATTTTACACATGAATAGACACGCTAGATGCAGAGTAGTTAAACTGGATGTCTGATTTGGCATTTTTGTACATTCTGGGCGCAACAATTGAGATAACATAAAAATGACCACAAGTGACATTTTTCCAGAATTTATGCCTTACGCGTTTGGCCAAAAATCATATTTGCAAAAAAAAAGTTGCCAATTTAGTCTCAGTCTATCATTTCACACTTGACGAGAGACTCTAGATGATAAATTGGACAATTTGGAGCTCGTGGGTGACAGAAAAATAGATAAGATAAAACGTGAAAAACAAAATTTACGAAGAATGTTCCTAACAACTTGTTTGTGTCCTACCACTAAACAGTGAGTCCCAGACAATTATTTTACACATGAATAGACACGCTAGATGCAGAGTAGGTTAACTGGATGTCTGATTTGGCATTTTGGTACAATCTGGGGGCAAACAATTGAGATAACATAAAAATGACCACAAGTGACATTTTTCCAGAATTTATGCCTTACGCGTTTGGCCAAAATAATATTTTCAAAAAGTTGCCAATTTAGTCTCAGTCTATCATTTCACACTTGACAAGATACTCTAGATGATAAATTGGACACTTTGGAGCTCGTAGGTGACAGAAAAATAGATAAGATAAAAGTGAAAAAAAAACAAATTTTTACGAAGAAATGTTCCTAACAACTTGTTTGTGTCCTACCACTAAACAGTGAGTCCCAGACAATTATTTTACACATGAATAGACACGCTAGATGCAGAGTAGTTAAACTGGATGTCTGATTTGGCATTTTTGTACAATCTGGGGGCAACAATTGAGATAACATAAAAATGACCACAAGTGACAATTTTGCAGAATTTATGCCTTTCGCGTTTTTCCAAAATCATATTTTATAAAAAGTTGCCAATTTTTAGTCTCAGTCTATCATTTCACACTTCTCAGTCTACTTGACGAGATACTCTAGATGATAAATTGGACACTTTGGAGCTCATAGGTGACAGAAAAATAGATAAGATAAAAGTGAAAACAAATTTTACGAAGAAATGTTCCTAACAACTTGTTTGTGTCCTACCACTAAACAGTGAGTCCCAGACAATTATTTTACACATGAATAGACACGCTAGATGCAGAGTAGTTAAACTGAATGTCTGATTTGGCATTTTTGTACAATCTGGGGGCAACAATTGAGATAACATTAAAATGACCACAAGTGACATTTTTCCAGAATTTATGCCTTTCGCGTTTTGGCCAAAATCATATTTTCAAAAAAGTTGCCAATTTAGTCTCAGTCTATCATTTCACACTTGACGAGATACTCTAGATGAGAAATTGGACACTTTGGAGCTCGTTGGTGACAGAAAAATAGATAAGATAAAAGTGAAAAACAAATTTACGAAGAAATTGTTCCTAACAACTTTGTTTGTGTCCTACCACTAAACAGTGAGTCCCAGACAATTATTTTACACATGAATAGACACGCTAGATGCAGAGTAGGTAAAACTGAATGTCTGATTTGGCATTTTTGGTACAATCTGGGGGCAACAATTGAGATAACATAAAAATGACCACAAGTGACATTTTGCAGAATTTATGCCTTACGCGTTTGGCCAAAATCATATTTTCAAAAAAGTTGCCAATTTAGTCTCAGTCTATCATTTCACACTTGACGAGATACTCTAGATGATAAATTGGACACTTTGGAGCTCATAGGTGACAGAAAAATAGATAAGATAAAAGTGAAAAACAAATTTTACGAAGAAAATGTTCCTAACAACTTGTTTGTGTCCTACCACTAAACAGTGAGTCCCAGACAATTATTTTACACATGAATAGACACGCTAGATGCAGAGTAGTTAAACTGAATGTCTGATTTGGCATTTTTGTACAATCTGGGGGGCAACAATTGAGATAACATAAAAATGACCACAAGTGACAATTTTGCAGAATTTATGCCTTACGCGTTTGGCCAAAAATAATATTTTCCAAAAAAAAGTTGCCAATTTAGTCTCAGTCTATCATTTCACACTTGACGAGATACTCTAGATGAGAAATTGGACACTTTGGAGCTCATTGGTGACAGAAAAATAGATAAGATAAAAGTGAAAAACAAATTTTACGAAGAAATGTTCCTAACAACTTGTTTGTGTCCTACCACTAAACAGTGAGTCCCAGACAATTATTTTACACATGAATAGACACGCTAGATGCAGAGTAGTTAAAACTGAATGTCTGATTTGGCATTTTGGTACAATCTGGGGGGCAACAATTGAGATAACATAAAAATGACCACAAGTGACATTTTTCCAGAATTTTATGCCTTTCGCGTTTGGCCAAAATCATATTTTCAAAAAGTTGCCAATTTAGTCTCAGTCTATCATTTCACACTTGACGAGATACTCTAGATGAGAAAAAGGACACTTTGGAGCTCGTTGGTGACAGAAAAATAGATAAGATAAAAGTGAAAAACAAATTTTTACGAAGAAATGTTCCTAACAACTTGTTTGTGTCCTACCACTAAACATTGAGTCCCAGACAATTATTTTACACATGAATAGACACGCTAGATGCAGAGTAGTTAAACTGGATGTCTGATTTGGCATTTTGTACAATCTGGGGGGCAACATTGAGATAACATAAAAATGACCACAAGTGACAATTTTGCAGAATTGTGCCATTTCGTTTTTGGCCAAAATCATATTTTCCAAAAAGTTGCTAATTTAGTCTCAGTCTATCATTTCACACTTGACGAGATACTCTAGATGATAAATTGGACACTTTGGAGCTCATAGGTGACAGAAAAAAAGATAAGATAAAAGCGAAAATACAAATGTTATGAAGAAATGTTCCTAACAACTTTTTTGTGTCCTACCACTAAACAGTGAGTCTCAGACAATAATTTTACACATGAATAGACACGCTAGATGCAGAGTAGGTAAACTGGATGTCTGATTTGGCATTTTTGTACAATCTGGGGGCAACAATTGAGATAACATAAGAATGACCACAAGTGACATTTTTCCAGAATTTATGCTTTCGCGTTTGGCCAAAATCATATTTTGCCAAAAAAGTTGCCAATTTAGTCTCAGTCTATCATTTCACACTTGACGAGATACTCTAGATGAGAAATTGGACACTTTGGAGCTCATAGGTGACAGAAAAAATAGATAAGATAAAAAGTGAAAAAAACAATTTTACGAAGAAATGTTCCTAACAACTTGTTTGTGTCCTACCACTAAACAGTGAGTCCCAGACAATTATTTACACATGAATAGACACGCTAGATGCAGAGTAGTTAACTGGATGTCTGATTTGGCATTTTTTGTACAATCTGGGGGCAACAATTGAGATAACATAAAAATGACCACAAGTGACATTTTTGCAGAATTTATGCCTTACGCGTTTGGCCAAAATCATATTTTTGCAAAAAGTGCCAATTTAGTCTCAGTCTATCATTTCACACTTGACGAGATACTCTAGATGATAAATTGGACACTTTGGAGCTCGTTGGTGACAGAAAAAAATAGATAAGATAAAAGTGAAAAACAAATTTTACGAAGAAATGTTCCTAACAACTTGTTTGTGTCCTACCACTAAACAGTGAGTCCCAGACAATTATTTACACATGAATAGACACGCTAGATGCAGAGTAGTTAAACTGAATGTCTGATTTGGCATTTTGTACAATCTGGGGGCAACAATTGAGATAACATAAAAATGACCACAAGTGACATTTTTCCAGAATTTATGCCTTTTCGCGTTTGGCCAATCATATTATTTTCCAAAAAGTTGCCAATTTAGTCTCAGTCTATCATTTCACACTTTGACGAGATACTCTAGATGATAAATTGGACACTTTGGAGCTCATAGGTGACAGAAAAATAGATAAGATAAAAGTGAAAAACAAATTTTACGAAGAAATTGTTCCTAACAACTTGTTGTGTCCTACCACTAAACAGTGAGTCCCAGACAATTATTTTACACATGAATAGACACGCTAGATGCAGAGTAGTTAAACTGAATGTCTGATTTGGCATTTTGGTACAATCTCTGGGGCAACAATTGAGATAACATAAAAATGACCACAAGTGACATTTTTGCGAATTTATGCCTTACGCGTTTGGCCAAAATAATATTTGCAAAAAAGTTGCCAATTTAGTCTCAGTCTATCATTTCACACTTGACGAGATACTCTAGATGAGAAATTGGACACTTTGGAGCTCGTTGGTGACAGAAAAATAGATAAGATAAAAGTGAAAAACAAATTTTACGAAGAAATTGTTCCTAACAACTTGTTTGTGTCCTACCACTAAACAGTGAGTCCCAGACATTATTTTACACATGAATAGACACGCTAGATGCAGAGTAGTTAAACTGATGTCTGATTTGGCATTTTTGTACAATCTGGGGGCAACAATTGAGATAACATAAAAATGACCACAAGTGACAATTTTGCAGAATTTATGCCTTTCGCGTTTGGCCCAAAATCATATTTTCAAAAAAGTTTGCCAATTTAGTCTCAGTCTATCATTTCACACTTGACGAGATACTCTAGATGAGAAATTGGACACTTTGGAGCTCATAGGTGACAGAAAAATAGATAAGATAAAAGTGAAAAAACAATTTTACGAAGAAATGTTCCTAACAAACTGTTGTTTGTGTCCTACCACTAAACATTGAGTCCCAGACAATTATTTTTACACATGAATAGACACGCTAGATGCAGAGTAGGTAAACTGAATGTCTGATTTGGCATTTTGGTACAATCTGGGGGCAACAATTGAGATAACATAAAAATGACCACAAGTGACATTTTTTCCAGAATTTATGCCCTTTCGCGTTTGGCCAAAATCATATTTTCCAAAAGTTGCCAATTTAGTCTCAGTCTATCATTTCACACTTGACGAGATATACTAGATGATAAATATGACACTTTGGAGCTCATAGGTGACAGAAAAATAGATAAGATAAAAGTGAAAAACAAATTTTACGAAGAAATGTTTCCTAACAACTTGTTTGTGTCCTACCACTAAACAGTGAGTCCCAGACAATTATTTTACACATGAATAGACACGCTAGATGCAGAGTAGGTAAACTGAAAGTCTGATTTGGCATTTTTGTACAATCTGGGGGCAACATTTGAGATAACATAAAAATGACCACAAGTGACATTTTTTCCAGAATTTATGCCTTTCGCGTTTGGCCAAAATCAAATCATATTTTCCAAAAAGTTGCCAATTTAGTCTCAGTCTATCATTTTACACTTGACGAGATACTCTAGATGAGAAATTGGACACTTTGGAGCTCATAGGTGACAGAAAAATAGATAAGATAAAAGTAAAAAACAAATTTTACGAAGAAATGTTCTAACAACTTGTTTGTGTCCTACCACTAAACAGTGAGTCCCAGACAATTATTTTACACATGAATAGACACGCTAGATGCAGAGTAGTTAAACTGGATGTCTGATTTGGCATTTTTGTACAATCTGGGGCCAACAATTGAGATAACATAAAATGGACCACAAGTGACATTTTTCAGAATTTATGCCTTACGCGTTTGGCCAAAATAATATTTTCCAAAAAGTTGCCAATTTAGTCTCAGTCTATCATTTCACACTTGACGAGATACTCTAGATGAGAAATTGGACACTTTGGAGCTCGTTGGTGACAGAAAAATAGATAAGATAAAAGTGAAAAACAAATTTACGAAGAAATTGTTCCTAACAACTTGTTTGTGTCCTACCACTAAACAGTGAGTCCCAGACAATTATTTTACACATGAATAGACACGCTAGATGCAGAGTAGTTAAAACTGGATGTCTGATTTGGCATTTTGTACAATCTGGGGGGCAACAATTGAGATAACATAAAAAATGACCACAAGTGACATTTTTTCCAGAATTTATGCCTTTACGCGTTTGGCCAAAATCATATTTTCAAAAAAGTTGCCAATTTAGTCTCAGTCTATCATTTCACACTTGACGAGATACTCTAGATGAGAAATTGGACACTTTGGAGCTCATAGGTGACAGAAAAAAATAGATAAGGTAAAAGTGAAAAACAAATTTTACGAAGAAAAGTTCCTAACAACTTGTTTGTGTCCTACCACTAAAACAGTGAGTCCTCAGACAATTATTTTACACATGAATAGACACGCTAGATGCAGAGTAGTTAAACTGGATGTCTAATCTGGCATTTTTGTACAATCTGGGGCAACAATTGAGATAACATAAAAATGACCACAAGTGACAATTTTGCAGAATTTATGCCTTACGCGTTTGGCCAAAATAATATTTGCAAAAAAGTTGCTAATTTAGTCTCAGTCTATCATTTCACACTTGACGAGATACTCTAGATTAAAAAATTGGACACTTTAGAGCTCATAGGTGACAGAAAAATAGATAAGATAAAAGTGAAAAACAAAAAGCAAAAAAAACAAAAAAAAAAAAACAAATTTTACAAAGAAATGTTCTAACAACTTGTGTTTGTTTCCTACCCCCTACATTTTGTTTGTGTCCTCCCACTAACAGTGAGCCCCAAAGAAAATTATTTTACACTTTTAATAGCCCGCTAGATGCAATTTTTAAAACTGAATGTTTTTTTTTTCCTTTTTGGTACAATCTGGGGGCAACAATTGGAAACAAAAAAAGGACCAAAAGTACATTTTTCCAAAAATTTTATCCTTTAAACTTTGGCCAAATATTTTTTGAAAAATTTCCCAATTTTTAGGAAATTTAAATCATTTTCACATTGACGTGAAAACCTCTAATGATAAAATTGGATTTAGAGCTCCTTTTGACCAAAAAAAAAAAATAGTTTAAGAAAAAAAAAACCCAAAAATTTTTTTACAAAGAATTTCCTCCCAACTTGTTTGTGTCCACCACTAAACGTGAGTCCCGCCCCTTATTTTTCCCACATGAATAAACACGCTAGATGCAGAGTATTTTTAAACGGGATGTCTGATTTTTTCATTTTTGTCCCAATTGTGGGCAAAAATTGAGAAAACCCAAAAAATGACCAAAAGGAAAAATTTTTGGAATTTATCCCTTACGCGTTGGGCCAAAATATTTTTGAAAAAAACTTCCCAAATTTAGTCCACCCTATCATTTCAAAACCTTGGGAGGGAGACCCTCTAGATTAAAATTGGGAAACTTTGGAACTCTTTGGGTGACAAAAAAACCGGATAAGAAAAAAGTAAAAAACCAATTTTCAAAAAATTTGTTCTTAAACCCCTTTTTTGTGCCCTACCACAAAACCATGAGTTCCCCAAAAAATTTTTTTAACACATAAAGACACGCCAATCCCGAGTAGGTAAACTAAATTTTTTTTTTTGGGCTTTTGGGTACAATCGGGGCAAAAATTTGAGAAAACCATAAAAAGGGCCCACAAGGACTTTTTTTTCCATAATTTTTTGACTTTCGGGGTTTGGGGGGCCCAAAAAATTTTTTTCCAAAAAGTTGCCAATTTAGTCTCAGTCTTCATTTCACATTTTTAACG
>CAJHNH020006348.1:0-13196 GCA_905116865.2 Candidula unifasciata | reverse complement strand
CTATCATTTTCACATTTGACGAGATACTCTAGATGAGAAATTGGACACTTTGGAGCCTCCATAGGTGACAGCAAAATAGATAAGCTACAAAGTGAAAAACAAATTTTTACGAGGAAAATTTGGCCAAAATCATATTTTCCAAAAAGTTGCCAATTTAGTCTCAGTCTATCATTTCACACTTGACGAGATACTCTAGATGAGAAATTGGACACTTTGGAGCTCATAGGTGACAGAAAAAAATAGATAAAATAAAAGTGAAAAACAAATTTTACGAAGAAATGTTCCTAACAACTTGTTTGTGTCCTACCACTAAACAGTGAGTCCCAGACAATTATTTTACACATGAATAGACACGCTAGATGCAGAGTAGTTAAACTGAATGTCTGATTTGGCATTTTTGTACAATCTGGGGGCAACAATTGAGATAACATAAAAAATGACCACAAGTGACAATTTTGCAGAATTTATGCCTTACGCGTTTGGCCAAAATAATATTTGCAAAAAAGTTGCCAATTTAGTCTCAGTCTATCATTTCACACTTGACGAGATACTCTAGATGAGAAATTGGACACTTTGGAGCTCATAGGTGACAGAAAAATAGATAAGATAAAAGTGAAAAACAAATTTTACGAAGAAATGTTCCTAACAACTTGTTTGTGTCCTACCACTAAACAGTGAGTCCCAGACAATTATTTTACACATGAATAGACACGCTAGATGCAGAGTAGTTAAACTGGATGTCTGATTTGGCATTTTTGTACAATCTGGGGGCAACAATTGAGATAACATAAAAATGACCACAAGTGACAATTTTGCAGAATTTATGCCTTACGCGTTTGGCCAAAATAATATTTGCAAAAAAGTTGCCAATTTAGTCTCAGTCTATCATTTCACACTTGACGAGATACTCTAGATGAGAAATTGGACACTTTGGAGCTCATAGGTGACAGAAAAAAAGATAAGATAAAAGTGAAAAACAAATTTTACGAAGAAATGTTCCTAACAACTTGTTTGTGTCCTACCACTAAACAGTGAGTCCCAGACAATTATTTTACACATGAATAGACACGCTAGATGCAGAGTAGTTAAACTGGATGTCTGATTTGGCATTTTTGTACAATCTGGGAGCAACAATTGAGATAACATAAAAAATGACCACAAGTGACAATTTTGCAGAATTTATGCCTTACGCGTTTGGCTAAAAATAATATTTGCAAAAAAGTTGCCAATTTAGTCTCAGTCTATCATTTCACACTTGACGAGATACTCTAGATGAGAAATTGGACACTTTGGAGCTCATAGGTGACAGAAAAATAGATAAGATAAAAGTGAAAAAACAAAATTTTACGAAGAAATGTTCCTAACAACTTGTTTGTGTCCTACCACTAAACAGTGAGTCCCAGACAATTATTTTACACATGAATAGACACGCTAGATGCAGAGTAGTTAAACTGGATGTCTGATTTGGCATTTTTGTACAATCTGGGGCAACAATTGAGATAACATAAAAATGACCACAAGTGACAATTTTGCAGAATTTATGCCTTACGCGTTTGGCCAAAAAATATTTGCAAAAAAGTTGCCAATTTAGTCTCAGTCTATCATTTCACACTTGACGAGATACTCTAGATGAGAAATTGGACACTTTGGAGCTCATAGGTGACAGAAAAAATAGATAAGATAAAAAGTGAAAAACAAATTTTACGAAGAAATGTTCCTAACAACTTGTTTGTGTCCTACCACTAAACAGTGAGTCCCAGACAATTATTTTACACATGAATAGACACGCTAGATGCAGAGTAGTTAAACTGGATGTCTGATTTGGCATTTTTGTACAATCTGGGGGCAACAATTGAGATAACATAAAAATGACCACAAGTGACAATTTTGCAGAATTATATGCCTTACGCGTTTGGCCAAAATAATATTTGCAAAAAAGTTGCAATTTAGTCTCAGTCTATCATTTCACACTTGACGAGATACTCTAGATGATAAATTGGACACTTTGGAGCTCATGGGTGACAGAAAAATAGATAAGATATAAAAGTGAAAAACAAATTTTACGAAGAATTGTTCCTAACAACTTGTTTGTGTCCTACCACTAAACATTGAGTCCCAGACAATTATTTTACACATGAATAGACACGCTAGATGCAGAGTAGTTAAACTGGATGTCTGATTTGGCATTTTTGTACAATCTGGGGGGCAACAATTGAGATAACATAAAAATGACCACAAGTGACATTTTTGCAGAATTTATGCCTTTCGCGTTTGGCCAAAATAATATTTTCAAAAAAGTTGCCAATTTAGTCTCAGTCTATCATTTCACACTTGACGAGATACTCTAGATGATAAAATGGACACTTTGGAGCTCATAGGTGACAGAAAAAAATAGATAAAATAAAAGTGAAAAACAAATTTACGAAAGAAATGTTCCTAACATATTGTTTGTGTCCTACCACTAAACAGTGAGTCCCAGACAATTATTTTACACATGAATAGACACGCTAGATGCAGAGTAGTTAAACTGGATGTCTGATTTGGCATTTTTGTACAATCTGGGGGCAACAATTGAGATAACATAAAAATGACCACAAGTGACAATTTTGCAGAATTTATGCCTTACGCGTTTGGCCAAAATAATATTTGCAAAAAAGTTGCCAATTTAGTCTCAGTCTATCATTTCACACTTGACGAGATACTCTAGATGAGAAATTGGACACTTTGGAGCTCATAGGTGACAGAAAAATAGATAAGATAAAAGTGAAAAACACATTTTACGAAGAATTGTTCCTAACAACTTGTTTGTGTCCTACCACTAAACAGTGAGTCCCAGACAATTATTTTACACATGAATAGACACGCTAGATGCAGAGTAGTTAAACTGGATGTCTGATTTGGCATTTTTGTACAATCTGGGGGCAACAATGAGATATAAATAAAAATGACCACAAGTGACAATTTTGCAGAATTTATGCCTTACGCGTTTGGCCAAAATCATATTTGCAAAAAAGTTGCCAATTTAGTCTCAGTCTATCATTTCACACTTGACGAGATACTCTAGATGATAAATTGGACACTTTGGAGCTCATAGGTGACAGAAAAATAGATAAGATAAAAGTGAAAAACACATTTTACGAAGAAATGTTCCTAACAACTTGTTTGTGTCCTACCACTAAACAGTGAGTCCCAGACAATTATTTTACACATGAATAGACACGCTAGATGCAGAGTAGTTAAACTGAATGTCTGATTTGGCATTTTTGTACAATCTGGGGGCAACAATTGAGATAACATAAAAATGACCACAAGTGACAATTTTGCAGAATTTATGCCTTACGCGTTTGGCCAAAATAATATTTGCAAAAAAGTTGCCAATTTAGTCTCAGTCTATCATTTCACACTTGACGAGATACTCTAGATGAGAAATTGGACACTTTTGGAGCTCATAGGTGACAGAAAAAATAGATAAGATAAAAGTGAAAAACAAATTTTTACGAAGAAAAATGTTCCTAACAACTTGTTTGTGTCCTACCACTAAACAGTGAGTCCCAGACAATTATTTTACACATGAATAGACACGATAGATGCAGAGTAGTTAAACTGGATGTCTGATTTGGCATTTTTGTACAATCTGGGGGCAACAATTGAGATAACATAAAAATGACCACAGTGACAATTTTTTGCAGAATTTATGCCTTTCGCGTTTGGCCAAAATAATATTTGCAAAAAAGTTGCCAATTTAGTCTCAGTCTATCATTTCACACTTGACGAGATACTACTCTAGATGAGAAATTGGACACTTTGGAGCTCATAGGTGACAGAAAAATAGATAAGATAAAAGTGAAAAACAAATGTTACGAAGAAATGTTCCTAACATCTTGTTTGTGTCCTACCACTAAACAGTGAGTCCCAGACAATTATTTTACACATGCATAGACACGCTAGATGCAGAGTAGTTAAACTGGATGTCTGATTTGGCATTTTTGTACAATCTGGAGGCAACAATTGAGATAATTTAAAATAACCAGAAGTGACAATTTTGCAGAATTTATGCCTTACGCGTTTGGCCAAAATCATATTTGCAAAAAAGTTGCCAATTTAGTCTCAGTCTATCATTTCACACTTGACGAGATACTCTAGATGAGAAATTGGACACTTTGGAGCTCATAGGTGACAGAAAAATAGATAAGATAAAAGTGAAAAACAAATTTTACGAAGAAATGTTCCTAACATCTTGTTTGTGTCCTACCACTAAACAGTGAGTCCCAGACAATTATTTTACACATGAATAGACACGCTAGATGCAGAGTAGTTAAACTGGATGTCTGATTTGGCATTTTTGTACAATCTGGGGGCAACAATTGAGATAACATAAAAATGACCACAAGTGACAATTTTTGCAGAATTTATGCCTTACGCGTTTGGCCAAAATAATATTTGCAAAAAAAAGTTGCCAATTTAGTCTCAGTCTATCATTTCACACTTGACGAGATACTCTAGATGAGAAATTGGACACTTTAGAGCTCATAGGTGACAGAAAAAATAGATAAGATAAAAGTGAAAAACAAATTTTACGAAGAAATGTTCCTAACAACTTGTTTGTGTCCTACCACTAAACAGTGAGTCCCAGACAATTATTTTACACATGAATAGACACGCTAGATGCAGAGCAATTAAACTGGATGTCTGATTTGGCATTTTGGTACAATCTTGGGGCAACAATTGAGATAACATAAAAATGACCACAAGTGACAATTTTGCAGAATTTATGCCTTTCGCGTTTGGCCAAAATATTTGCAAAAAAGTTGCCAATTCAGTCTCAGTCTATCATTTCACACTTGACGAGATACTCTAGATGAGAAATTGGACACTTTGGAGCTCATAGGTGACAGAAAAATAGATAAGATAAAAGTGAAAAACAAATTTTACGAAGAATATTCCTAACAACTTGTTTGTGTCCTACCACTAAACAGTGAGTCCCAGACAATTATTTTACACATGAATAGACACAATAGATGCAGAGTAGTTAAACTGGATGTCTGATTTGGCATTTTGTACAATCTGGGGGCAACAATTGAGATAACATAAAAATGACCACAAGTGACAATTTTGCAGAATTTATGCCTTACGCGTTTGGCCAAAATCATATTTGCAAAAAAGTTTGCCAATTTAGTCTCAGTCTATCATTTCACACTTGACGAGATACTCTAGATGATAAATTGGACACTTTGGAGCTCATTGGTGACAGAAAAAAATAGATAAGATAAAAAGTGAAAAAACAAATTTTACGAAGAATTGTTCCTAACAACTTGTTTGTGTCCTACCACTAAACATTGAGTCCCAGACAATTATTTTACACATGAATAGACACGCTAGATGCAGAGTAGTTAAACTGAATGTCTGATTTGGCATTTTTGTACAATCTGGGGGCAACAATTGAGATAACATAAAAATGACCACAAGTGACAATTTTGCAGAATTTATGCCTTTCGCGTTTGGCCAAAAATCATATTTTCAAAAAAGTTGCCAATTTAGTCTCAGTCTATCATTTCACACTTGACGAGATACTCTAGATGAGAAATTGGACACTTTGGAGCTCATAGGTGACAGAAAAAAAGATAAGATAAAAAAAAGTGAAAACACATTTTACGAAGAATGTTCCTAACAACTTGTTTGTGTCCTACCACTAAACAGTGAGTCCCAGACAATTATTTTACACATGAATAGACACGCTAGATGCAGAGTAGTTAAACTGGATGTCTGATTTGGCATTTTTGTACAATCTGGGGGCAACAATTGAGATAACATAAAAATGACCACAAGTGACAATTTTGCAGAATTTATGCCTTACGCGTTTGGCCAAAATAATATTTTCAAAAAAGTTGCCAATTTAGTCTCAGTCTATCATTTCACACTTGACGAGATACTCTAGATGAGAAATTGGACACTTTGGAGCTCATAGGTGACAGAAAAATAGATAAGATAAAAGTGAAAAACAAATTTTACGAAGAATTGTTCCTAACAACTTGTTTGTGTCCTACCACTAAACATTGAGTCCCAGACAATTATTTTACACATGAATAGACACGCTAGATGCAGAGTAGTTAAACTGGATGTCTGATTTGGCATTTTTGTACAATCTGGGGGCAACAATTGAGATAACATAAAAATGACCACAAGTGACAATTTTGCAGAATTTATGCCTTTCGCGTTTGGCCAAAATCATATTTGCAAAAAAGTTGCCAATTTAGTCTCAGTCTATCATTTCACACTTGACGAGATACTCTAGATGAGAAATTTGACACTTTGGAGCTCATAGGCGACAGAAAAATAGATAAGATAAAAGTGAAAAACAAATTTTACGAAGAAATGTTCCTTACAACTTGTTTGTGTCCTACCACTAAACTGTGAGTACCAGACAATTATTTTACACATGATTAGACACGCTAGATGCAGAGTAGTTAAACTGGCTGGATGTCTGATTTGGCATTTTTGTACAATCTGGGGGCAACAATTGAGATAACATAAAAATGACCACAAGTGACAATTTTGCAGAATTTATGCCTTACGCGTTTGGCCAAAATAATATTTGCACAAAAGTTGCCAATTTAGTCTCAGTCTATCATTTCACACTTGACGAGATACTCTAGATGATAAATTGGACACTTTGGAGCTCGTTGGTGACAGAAAAATAGATAAGATAAAAGTGAAAAACAAATTTTACGAAGAAATGTTCCTAACAACTTGTTTGTGTCCTACCACTAAACAGTGAGTCCCAGACAATTATTTTACACATGAATAGACACGCTAGATGCAGAGTAGTTAAACTGGATGTCTGATTTGGCATTTTTGTACAATCTGGGGCAACAATTGAGATAACATAAAAATGACACAAGTGACAATTTTGCAGAATTTATGCCTTACGCGTTTGGCCAAAATAATATTTGCAAAAAAGTTGCCAATTTAGTCTCAGTCTATCATTTCACACTTGACGAGATACTCTAGATGATAAATTGGACACTTTGGAGCTCATAGGTGACAGAAAAAAAATAGATAAGATAAAAGTGAAAAACAAATTTTACGAAGAAATGTTCCTACAACTTGTTTGTGTCCTACCACTAAACATTGAGTCCCAGACAATTATTTTACACATGAATAGACACGCTAGATGCAGAGTAGTTAAACTGGATGTCTGATTTGGCATTTTTGTACAATCTGGGGGCAACAATTGAGATAACATAAAAATGACCACAAGTGACAATTTTGCAGAATTTATGCCTTACGCGTTTGGCCAAAATATATTTTCAAAAAAGTTGCCAATTTAGTCTCAGTCTATCATTTCACACTTGACGAGATACTCTAGATGAGAAATTGGACACTTTGGAGCTCATAGGTGACAGAAAAATAGATAAGATAAAAGTGAAAAACAAATTTTACGAAGAATTGTTCCTAACAACTTGTTTGTGTCCTACCACTAAACATTGAGTCCCAGACAATTATTTTTACACATGAATAGACACGCTAGATGCAGAGTAGTTAAACTGGATGTCTGATTTGGCATTTTTGTACAATCTGGGGGCAACAATTGAGATAACATAAAAATGACCACAAGTGACAATTTTTCCAGAATTTATGCCTTTCGCGTTTGGCCAAAATCATATTTGCAAAAAAAGTTGCCAATTTAGTCTCAGTCTATCATTTCACACTTGACGAGATACTCTAGATGAGAAATTGGACACTTTGAGCTCATAGGTGACAGAAAAATAGATAAGATAAAAGTGAAAAACAAATTTTACGAAGAAATGTTCCTAACAACTTGTTTGTGTCCTACCACTAAACAGTGAGTCCCAGACAATTATTTTACACATGAATAGACACGCTAGATGCAGAGTAGTTAAACTGGATGTCTGATTTGGCATTTTTGTACAATCTGGGGGCAAACAATTGAGATAACATAAAAATGACCACAAGTGACAATTTTGCAGAATTTATGCCTTACGCGTTTGGCTAAAATATATTTTGCAAAAAAGTTGCCAATTTAGTCTCAGTCTATCATTTCACACTTGACGAGATACTCTAGATGAGAAATTGGACACTTTGGAGCTCATAGGTGACAGAAAAATAGATAAAATAAAAGTGAAAAACAAATTTTACGAAGAAATGTTCCTAACAACTTGTTTGTGTCCTACCACTAAACAGTGAGTCCCAGACAATTATTTTACACATGAATAGACACGCTAGATGCAGAGTAGTTAAACTGGATGTCTGATTTGGCATTTTTGTACAATCTGGGGGCAACAATTGAGATAACATAAAAATGACCACAAGTGACAATTTTGCAGAATTTATGCCTTACGCGTTTGGCCAAAATAATATTTGCAAAAAAGTTGCCAATTTAGTCTCAGTCTATCATTTCACACTTGACGAGATACTCTAGATGAGAAATTGGACACTTTGGAGCTCATTGGTGACAGAAAAATAGATAAGATAAAAGTGAAAAACAAATTTACGAAGAAATGTTCCTAACAACTTGTTTGTGTCCTACCACTAAACATTGAGTCCCAGACAATTATTTTACACATGAATAGACACGCTAGATGCAGAGTAGTTAAACTGGATGTCTGATTTGGCATTTTTGTACAATCTGGGGGCAACAATTGAGATAACATATAAATGACCACAAGTGACAATTTTGCAGAATTTATGCCTTACGCGTTTGGCCAAAATCATATTTGCAAAAAAGTTGCCAATTTAGTCTCAGTCTATCATTTCACACTTGACGAGATACTCTAGATGAGAAATTGGACACTTTGGAGCTCATAGGTGACAGAAAAATAAAAGATAAAAGTGAAAAACAAATTTTACGAAGAAATGTTCCTAACAACTTGTTTGTGTCCTACCACTAAACAGTGAGTCCCAGACAATTATTTTACACATGAATAGACACGCTAGATGCAGAGTAGTTAAACTGAATGTCTGATTTGGCATTTTTGTACACAATCTGGGGCAACAATTGAGATAACATAAAAATGACCACAAGTGACAATTTTGCAGAATTTATGCCTTACGCGTTTGGCCAAAATCATATTTGCCAAAAAAGTTGCCAATTTAGTCTCAGTCTATCATTTTTCACACTTGACGAGATACTCTAGATGATAAATTGGACACTTTGGAGCTCGTAGGTGACAGAAAAATAGATAAGATAAAAGTGAAAAACAAATTTTACGAAGAATTGTTCCTAACAACTTGTTTGTGTCCTACCACTAAACATTGAGTCCCAGACAATTATTTTACACATGAATAGACACGCTAGATGCAGAGTAGTTAAACTGAATGTCTGATTTGGCATTTTTGTACAATCTGGGGGCAACAATTGAGATAACATAAAAATGACCACAAGTGACAATTTTGCAGAATTTATGCCTTTCGCGTTTGGCCAAAATCATATTTTCCAAAAAAGTTGCCAATTTAGTCTCAGTCTATCATTTCACACTTGACGAGATACTCTAGATGAGAAAATTGGACACTTTGGAGCTCATAGGTGACAGAAAAAATAGATAAGATAAAAGTGAAAAAACAAATTTTACGAAGAAATGTTCCTAACACTTGTTTGTGTCCTACCACTAAACAGTGAGTCCCAGACAATTATTTTACACATGAATAGACACGCTAGATGCAGAGTAGTTAAACTGGATGTCTGATTTGGCATTTTTGTACAATCTGGGGGCAACAATTGAGATAACATAAAAATGACCACAAGTGACAATTTTGCAGAATTTATGCCTTACGCGTTTGGCCAAAATAATATTTGCAAAAAGTTGCCAATTTAGTCTCAGTCTATCATTTCACACTTGACGAGATACTCTAGATGATAAATTGGACACTTTGGAGCTCATAGGTGACAGAAAAATAGATAAGATAAAGTGAAAAACAAAATTTTACGAAGAAATGTTCCTAACAACTTGTTTGTGTCCTACCACTAAACATGAGTCCCAGACAATTATTTTACACATGAATAGACACGCTAGATGCAGAGTAGTTAAACTGGATGTCTGATTTGGCATTTTTGTACAATCTGGGGGCAACAATTGAGATAACATAAAAATGACCACAAGTGACAATTTTGCAGAATTTATGCCTTTACGCGTTTGGCCAAAATAATATTTTGCAAAAAAGTTGCCAATTTAGTCTCAGTCTATCATTTCACACTTGACGAGATACTCTAGATGAGAAATTGGACACTTTGGAGCTCATAGGTGACAGAAAAATAGATAAGATAAAAGTGAAAAACAAATTTTACGAAGAAATGTTCCTAACAACTTGTTTGTGTCCTACCACTAAACATTGAGTCCCAGACAATTATTTTACACATGAATAGACATGCTAGATGCAGAGTAGTTAAACTGGATGTCTGATTTGGCATTTTTGTACAATCTGGGGGCAACAATTGAGATAACATAAAAATGACCACAAGTGACAATTTTGCAGAATTTATGCCTTTCGCGTTTGGCCAAAATATATTTTCCAAAAAAGTTGCCAATTTAGTCTCAGTCTATCATTTCACACTTGACGAGATACTCTAGATGATAAATTGGACACTTTGGAGCTCATAGGTGACAGAAAAATAGATAAGATAAAAGTGAAAAAACAAATTTTACGAAGAAATGTTCCTAACAACTTGTTTGTGTCCTACCACTAAACAGTGAGTCCCAGACAATTATTTTACACATGAATAGACACGCTAGATGCAGAGTAGTTAAACTGGATGTCTGATTTGGCATTTTTGTACAATCTGGGGGCAACAATTGAGATAACATAAAAATGACCACAAGTGACAATTTTGCAGAATTTATGCCTTACGCGTTTGGCCAAAATAATATTTGCAAAAAAGTTGCCAATTTAGTCTCAGTCTATCATTTCACACTTGACGAGATACTCTAGATGAGAAATTGGACACTTTGGAGCTCGTTGGTGACAGAAAAATAGATAAGATAAAAGTGAAAAACAAATTTTACGAAGAAATGTTCCTAACAACTTGTTTGTGTCCTACCACTAAACAGTGAGTCCCAGACAATTATTTTACACATGAATAGACACGCTAGATGCAGAGTAGTTAAACTGGATGTCTGATTTGGCATTTTTGTACAATCTGGGGGCAACAATTGAGATAACATAAAAATGACCACAAGTGACAATTTTGCAGAATTTATGCCTTACGCGTTTGGCCAAAATAATATTTGCAAAAAAGTTGCCAATTTAGTCTCAGTCTATCATTTCACACTTGACGAGATACTCTAGATGAGAAATTGGACACTTTGGAGCTCATAGGTGACAGAAAAATAGATAAGATAAAAGTGAAAAACAAATTTTACGAAGAATTGTTCCTAACAACTTGTTTGTGTCCTACCACTAAACATTGAGTCCCAGACAATTATTTTACACATGAATAGACACGCTAGATGCAGAGTAGTTAAACTGGAATGTCTGATTTGGCATTTTTGTACAATCTGGGGGCAACAATTGAGATAACATAAAAATGACCACAAGTGACAATTTTGCAGAATTTATGCCTTTCGCGTTTAGCCAAAATAATATTTGCAAAAAAGTTGCCAATTTAGTCTCAGTCTATCATTTCACACTTGACGAGATACTCTAGATGAGAAATTGGACACTTTGGAGCTCATAGGTGACAGAAAAATAGATAAGATAAAAGTGAAAAACAAATTTTACGAAGAAATGTTCCTAACAACTTGTTTGTGTCCTACCACTAAACAGTGAGTCCCAGACAATTATTTTACACATGAATAGACACGCTAGATGCAGAGTAGTTAAACTGGATGTCTGATTTGGCATTTTTGTACAATCTGGGGGCAACAATTGAGATAACATAAAAATGACCACAAGTGACATTTTTTGCAGAATTTATGCCTTACGCGTTTGGCCAAAATAATATTTTCAAAAAAGTTGCCAATTTAGTCTCAGTCTATCATTTCACACTTGACGAGATACTCTAGATGATAAATTGGACTTTGGAGCTCATAGGTGACAGAAAAATATAGATAAGATAAAAGTGAAAAACAAATTTTACGAAGAAATGTTCCTAACAACTTGTTTGTGTCCTACCCACTAAACAGTGAGTCCCAGACAATTATTTTACACATGAATAGACACGCTAGATGCAGAGTAGTTAAACTGAATGTCTGATTTGGCATTTTTGTACAATCTGGGGGCAACAATTGAGATAACATAAAAATGACCACAAGTGACATTTTTCCAGAATTTATGCCTTTCGCGTTTGGCCAAAATCATATTTGCCAAAAGTTGCCAATTTAGTCTCAGTCTATCATTTCACACTTGACGAGATACTCTAGATGATAAATTGGACACTTTGGAGCTCATAGGTGACAGAAAAATAGATAAGATAAAAGTGAAAAACAAATTTTTAACGAAAAATGTTCCTAACAACTTGTTTTGTGTCCTACCACTAAACAGTGAGTCCCAGACAATTATTTTACACATGAATAGACACGCTAGAAGAGTAGTTAAACTGGATGTCTGATTTGGCATTTTTGTACAATCTGGGGGCAACAATTGAGATAACATAAAAATGACCACAAGTGACAATTTTCCAGAATTTATGCCTTACGCGTTTGGCCAAAATCATATTTGCAAAAAAGTTGCCAATTTAGTCCACCTTTTGACGAGATACTCTAGATAAAAATTTTTTACACTTTGGAGCTCTTTGGGTGACAGAAAAATAGATAAATAAAAAGTAAAAATAAAATTTACAAAGAATTTTTCCCTAACAACTTGTTTGTGCCCTACCTTAAAAATTTGAGTCCCAGACAATTTTTTTACCACGAAAGACAGCTAGATGCAAGATTAAACTGGATTCTGATTTTCACATTTTTATAAAACTAGGAAAAACAATTGAATAACAAAAAAATGACCAAAGGACAATTTGCAGAATTTACCCTTACCGTTTGGCTAAAATAATATTTGAAAAAAAAAAAATTGCCATTTACCTCTCTGTCTTTCACATTTGACGGATACTCTAGATGAAATTTGGACACTTTGGAGCTCAAGGAAACAGAAAATAATAAAATAAAAGGGGAAAAAACACTTTTTAACAAAAAAATGTTCCTAAAAACTTTTTTTGGTCCTACCACTAACAGTAAATCCCAGACAATTAT
>CAJHNH020006347.1:0-13205 GCA_905116865.2 Candidula unifasciata | reverse complement strand
GGGGGGGGGGGGGGGGGGGTGCTGGAGGGGGTTTTTGTTTTTGCGCCATTGGGCAGGAGAAAAGGGATTCCCCAAACTTAAAGAAGCATTTTGTGGCCCCTTCAAGATATCCTGTGTATTTTATACGGGAGTCGAGAGATAATGAAAAATGGAAGGCTGCGCCTTTTCTACCTGGAAACAACATTTTTTTTATCCCACTGTTTGGTATCATCTAATCAGTCGTTTTTAAAGAAGCGTTTTTGACATTAATTTTTTCCACATTATGACATTATCATTTATTTTATTTTTTTTAAACAAAAAAACATTAAACTAGTGATTAAACTATTTAAATAGTATTTAAGAATCCAAATAGAGCATTAGAGCATAGATCCAAAGAATGTTCAGTTTCCTGGAGCAGATGTCTGAAGGTATAGAGATGCTGCTGACTTTCGTGTAGCTAGCACACTGGTTGTACACACCATTCCTCTTCTCATACATCATTGTCCGTTTCCTGGAGCAGATGTCTGGAGGTGTAGAGATGCTGCTGACTTTCGTGTAGCTAGCACACTGGTTGTACACACCCTTCCTCTTCTCATACATCATTGTCCGTTTCCTGGAGCAGATGTCTGGAGGTATAGAGATGCTGCTGACTTTCGTGTAGCTAGCACACTGGTTGTACACACCCTTCCTCTTCTCATATGTCATTGTCCGTTTCCTGAAGCAGATGTCTGGAGGTGTATAGATGCTGCAGACTGTTTTGTGAAGCTAGCACACTGGTTGTACACACCCTTCCTCTTCTCATATGTCATTGTACTTTCCTGCCTAAACACACCAGCTTCAAATTTGCCCACAACTTTTGTCACAACAGTTTGTGAAGAAATCTGGCTTCTTTCCAGGTTTTCCACCCGGTGCACAAGCACACCTTTTTGCACTTTGTGTGAACACGGAACAAAGTCATGTCATAACACCCCCAGAATTGTGGACTGGACTGGGGTTTCCTAGATATCCCTCATTCGGGGTCCTGTAACTGAACAGTACCAAACTTTTTTGTTTTGTCTAACATTGGAAATGCTCTATCTTTCTTGTCTCGTCTGCATTGAAAATTCATGTGAAAACAGTTTTGCACATTTATAATGTGTTTATAATAATGTGTCTGCGTCTGTGGCTTAGGTGCTGTGAATACGCTTTTAATGCAGGGGTGCCGGGTTCAATCCCTGCTGCAGGCGATTTGTCTTGAGCTGGTTTCAACAGTGGTACAGAGAGCTGACCGTTCAGAAGCAATGGCAAACTACTAAACGTAAAATCTGCCTAGAAAATCCACAACAGCCAATAATGCTGGGGTTGGTTCTGTAACATCCTGTAAAGTATACACAACTAATTTTTTTTTTTAATAATGCATAATTTTTTAAGAAACACAAAACCGTAGATTATGTATGAAATATATGAAAGGAGAAGAATTATGTTAGAAAGACATGTAAACCCAATTCATAACCCTTTAAAAAATGTGTTCATTGATCTCCTCCTCTTCCCCCCCCCCCCCCCCCCTTTTCCTTTTCTGTCTCTCATACACAGACACATACATACTGAAGTAAAGTATATAAAATCTAAGTATATAAAGTTCACAAAAAGATAGGAAATTGAATAATTATTGCTTGCTGAGTGAATTATAAAAGTCAGTGAAGTTTATAGATAATATGTTTCAAGCAAACAAAAGAAGAAGAAGAAGAATTAATCATCAGATGTGTCGTGAAATGATAGCCATTACGCATCGGTCTGTAAGGCTGATAACCTGTCTTATTATTATGTCTACCTTTTCTGGTTACTTTAACTAAACTCCACTTTTAAATGTATATATCTCTTCGATATATATTAAGGGAGTTATTTGAGGTTTCGTGGAAACCGATTTACTCCTTGCCCAAGTATACAAGGGACTTCTTTTGTTACCAACGCCTGAAGTGTCTAAGTGACGCTATTCTCCTTGCCAGCTTCTCAAGCGTCCAGACGTGTTAATCTATGCCTGTATCATTTCATTTTTCAAGGCAATCTGGAATGTCTCAGTTTTTACATATGCTTGGGATGTATCTTTTGTGAGGAGCTGGCAGAAGATTCACAGTCCAACCTACAACCACTAACTATTACCCTGCAGTCAATTAACCATCACCCACTTATTATCACCCAACCACCAATTGAGAAGACTGTCCTCCTCAAGATGGGGTACAATATAACCCAAACATCATCCAGTGCCAGAGCATGTGTGTAACTCAGGGACAGTACTGTGAGTTACTCGTGGGAGCAGGTGCTGTGGGCCTATCAAGTTGCTGTGTGCCTATCCAGTTGCTGTGTGCCTATCCAGTTGCTGTGTGCCTATCCAGTTACTGTGTGCCTATCAAGGTGCTGCGTGCCTATCCAGTTATTGTGTCCTCTATGGTGAGGTACTCTCTGACTATTTGATCCAGTGGAGCAGAATTTCCAGAATCAAAGACAGTCGAATCATCCGGAGCTGAAGGAGGCATCATAGACAGAAAGGATAGAAGCTAAGTCTGATGCTTCGTGTGATGTTGTTTTCCTCACAGCTCCTTGTTTCCAATGATGACATATAGTCACCTCCAGGACCGGCTGTCTGTATAGTTTCCTTGGGATCTAGACATTAGTGCTGAGATTCTTTCACTGATAGCTGGAATTCACTTCAATTGTTTTTGTACAGATATTATACTAAATACATGCATTCATTTTCATGGCTGACTTAGGTTTCTCTATGTCACCTTCTTAAGTGTTTAGCAGTTGTATGTGTATGTATCTTCATTATATGTGTTAACATGGTTATGATAATGAACTATCATAACCTGGGGGCTTTCTTTAGTAAGTAGTGGGGGTGTCCAGCCAAGTGTGCCTAGAAATATTGTATTTATATACTGATATATTTTGTAGTGCCAATACTTGAGTTGCCCTACTCCAGAGATAAGTTGAGCGTATATTGGCCACGGGGAATCCCTTAGACCAATACGAGCCAAACGACTCAACATAATTATCTCTGAGTGCTGTTGGTTCTGAAGGAGAAATCCTTACATTAGGCACGCGACAGGAGTGATATGTGACAGAACAACATATCCCCAAAAATCTGTGGTCTCGTCGTGGGATTGTTTTTGTACACTGTTCAATCTTTAAATTTGCTGGTGATCTTGGCCAGGAGGTTGTTCAGTTGTTCAGTGTTTGTTTTTTGTTAACACAGTTGTGACCATTCTGGGTCAGTTCTTAGAGTATACTCCTAGGAGTGATTTGTAATCATTGTGGTGTTTTGTGGTGTCTAAGTACATTGGGTTAGGTACAACCTTGGTTGGTGGTGATAATTTAATCTATTGTTGATTATATTTACATTGTTGGTGACAATATATTTTGTTGTGGACTGTTAGATTGACAAGACAGCATGTCGCAGTCAAAAATTTCCATACAGGAATTGAAGGACATGGCTGTCCAGATGGGATTGGAGGGTAAAGAAATGACCGAGTGGATTAAAACCACGGAACGTGAGATGAGGATGGAAGCCCGTGAGGCAGAGAGACTCAGACTCAGAATTGAAAGACTCAGAATAGAATCTGAGAGGATTCAAGAAGCTGAAAGACTCCGAATTGAATCTGAGAGACTCAGACTTGAGTCTGAGAGGGAGTCAGAAAGAATGAAGTTGGAACAGGAGGTGAGGTTAAGAGAATTGGAACTTCAGGCACAGAGAGAGGGTAATAGACCCAGATCTCCAACACCTGATATTGATGGTGCATCAACGCACAGTAGCTCAGCTCAAGCGATGAACTTTCCTATGCCAGTCTTCGACCCGAAGGCTGAAAATATTGAACAGTACCTAGACCGATTTGGTAAATTGGCATCTTTGTACAACTTGGAAAGGAATATGTACACGCTGAAGTTGGCTCAAGGTTTGAGGGGTGAGGCATACGAGATTTATCAACGGATGCCCACCGGTACTGAGACTGATTATGATGCATTGTGTCAGGCTTTGCTGAAACGTTTCGAACTTAATGCTGCGACATACAGACAGAAGTTCAGAAATGAGAGAAAGATGACAGGGGAGAACTATCCTCAGTTCGCCAGTCGCCTTCAGGGATATTTGACAAGGTGGAGGGAAATGTCTGGATACTCCTCTTCTTTTGAAGATTTACAGGAGATGATCCTAACGGAACAACTCCGAGAGACATTACCTCGCCCTATGCAAACCTTCCTGACGGAGAATGGTGCTGACAGACTGAGTGAGATGTTGATGTATGCTGAGAGGTATGAGATGGCACATAAAGAAGTGTGTATAGGTGGGAAACCCAAGGCCCAGGGCCAAGGGAAAAATAATGGTAATGGTCATAAAACCCATCCAAATGAATCCCCTAAAAAGAATTCATCCCAAGCACAACCCCAGAACCCCTCAAAAGTTCAGGGAACACAACATAGACAACCCTTTAATGGCCCTAAAAAGCCTTACTGCCATATTTGTAAGAATAATAACCACTGGACTAAGGAATGTAAATCCAAACAGTCAGGGAATTTACAAGTATCAGCTTTGTTGTCTACTGTAGTACCTTCTACCCAGGAACAATTGTACAATGGTTCCAATAGGCCTCCTGTGGTAGAGAGGGTCTGGGCTAATGGATATTCTTTAAATTGTCTGTATGATAGTGGTTTGTCATACGGCTGTGTGGTGAGGCCAGAGAGTTTGTAAAACCTGATCAGTATACTGGCAGATTCATAGAGCTCCAATGTGCCACATTGGATGCTAAACCTTTAAACTTGCCTATTGCTAAGATTAAGGTCCGTTCAAAGTATGTCTCGGGGGTAATTGAGGCTGCAGTGCTCGAACACTGTACCTTTGATTTAATTCTTGGCGCTACTTATGTATTTTTAGCAGAGCCGAAGAAACCTTCAGAGCATCTTGCTGCGGTGACCACCCGAGCACAACATAAAAGTGCCTTAGAGGATTCTCCTCATGTAAATCCTCTTCCTGAGGAAATTAAGGTGGCCCAAAGTAGTGACCCAACCCTTAAGGCATGTTTTAAAAAGTTAACTGCAAGTCACAATCCCCCTTTGAAGAAAGAATTCTTCATGAAAGGTAAGTTGCTTTACAGATGGGCAAGTGACAAGTATACAGAGCACAGTCAACTTGTAGTACCCAAAACATATAGACAGCAGATTCTCCAGATGGGGCACACTATAGCCTATAGTGCCCATATGGGAATTCATGCAACGACACAACGCATTGCCTGTCATTACTTTTGGCCAGGTATGTCAGCAGATATCATGCGTTATGTCAAATCCTGTCCGGAGTGCCAGAAGGTAGCTCCCAAAGGCAGGAATGCACCAGTCGGACTGGGGGAAACCCCTGTCACCTCCACACCTTTTGAAAGGGTGGCGGTCGATTTGGTTGGACCACTTCCTCTCACAAAGAAGAAGAATGCTTACATATTGACCTTGGTCGACTGTTGTTCAGGGTATCCGGAGGCTGTTGCACTTCGGAGGATTGACAGTAAGACTGTGGCAGAGGCATTGATGAGCATTTTCACAAGAGTGGGATTCCCTTCGCAGATACTGACAGACAATGGATCTCAGTTTAAAGGGAAACTAATGGAGGAAGTGTTTCAGATAATCAAGTCTCAACACATTTGCACCAGTCCATACCGACCCCAAGCGAACGGCCAGAATGAGCGGTTCAATGGAACGTTGGTATCGCTTCTGAGAAGATTAACACAGGAAAAGCCAGAGAGGTGGGACGAGTATCTGTCTGCAGCACTATTCGCCTACCGGGAAGTACCCAATGCCTCTACTGGATTTCCACCTGCGACCTTGGTGTTCGGAAGACACATTTCTGGACCCTTGGCCATTCTCAGGAAGACATGGACAGACGAAGGGGCAGATGATTCCTTGAAAACCATATCACAGTATGTGCAGGAACTCAAGGAAAGGTTAAAGCTAGGGTGGGACCTGGCTAAAGAGAACTTGATTCGTGCACGTAAGAGGTACGCTGCACATTTCAACCGGAAGACGAAGGAACGATGTCTTGAGGTTGGAGATAGGGTTCTTTTGCTGCTACCATCAGGGAAGTCTAAGTTAGAGTTAGCTTGGGGAGGCCCTTATACGGTGGTAGAAAAGATATCCAGGATCCATTATAAGATCAACATTAAAGGTAAGTCAAAGGTCTATCACATTAATCTCCTCCGGAAATACAACGAGAGAGAGGTAAGTGACACACCGACCCTCTTGACACTTTCTGTAGCTATGGAGGTGGAAGGTGGAGAAGCCACAGCTGTGGAATATCCTCTTCACCCCAGGGAGACCTATAAAGATGTAGAGGTTACCCAACTCTCTCTGTCTCTTTGAAACAAGCTATAGAACAACTCTTGTCAGAGTATAACTCTGTCCTGAGAGAGAAGCCAGGGCAAACTTCATTATTGGAGTATGATACGACATTGGTTCCTGTTGAGCCTTTCCGTCAATGCCCTGTGCAAGCTCCTCTTTTTTAAGAGGAATGGAGTAAACCTCCAGACCATCAGGAGGACCAGAAGGTGAAGAATTTTCAATTCACACCATGGTTCCTTCCTGTGTTTGTTGGAGCACATAGTGACGAGGGGAGGATTATCCTTCCGAACCTCGCGAAGGATCAGACGGGAGGGATTATATCCCACATGCCTCGACGACCTTCCTGTGTGACTACTGATGTAGGAGACACACCGGTATATTTCCTGAATATGACAGGAGTACCAGGATGGTGTGTGGGTTTATTCAGCCAACCCGATCGGAGGGTTCGGTCTGAACCTACATCTTTGCATGTACCTGGCAGGGATCAGTGATACATGGTGGTAGTCATCAGTCTTAGGTTCTCAGGGCCATCGACTGATTCTATATAGATTCCTTGTTGATTAGTATTGTATAGTGGTCATAGGTTTCTCTATTTTCACATGAATCGTCATTATTGTAGATATTTCATCTGTCTCTGAGAGGTTGGTTTGGTCAACCCTTTGATTCAGAGCAGATTTCTTGAGCCGCCATCCCTTGTCTGATAATTCACAGACTGAAGGTGATGAGCAAGCTGAAAGTAGTGAGTCCATAGATGTGTAGATGGCTGATCATTGTTCATTCGCGTAGTACGCTCTTCCCTTTGGGGGGGTACTGTCGTGAAATGATAGCCATTACGCATCGGTCTGTAAGGCTGATAACCTGTCTTACCTGTAATCTGCACAAAATTCAAACTTGGACTCGCCCAGAAATATATAGTCCCTTATATCTATATATATAGGCCTTTATTGGACAACATTATTATGTCTACCTTTTCTGGTTACTTTAACTAAACTCCACTTTTAAATGTATATATCTTGGATATATATGAAGGGAGTTATTTGAGGTTTCGTGGAAACCGATTTACTCCTTGCCCATGTATACAAGGGACTTCTTTTGTTACCAACGCCTGCAGTGTCTAAGTGACGCGATTCTCTTTGCCAGCTTACTAGCGTCCAGACGTGTTAATCTATGCCTGTATAAATTTCATTTTTCAAGGCAATCTGGAATGTCTCAGGTTTTACATATGCTTGGGATGTATCTTTTGTGAGGAGCTGGCAGAAGATTCACAGTCCAACCTACACCCACTAACTATTACCCTGCAGTCAATTAACCCATCACCCACTTATTATCACCCAACTACCAATTGAGAAGACTGTCCTCCTCAAGATGGGGTACAATATAACCCAAACATCATCCAGTGCCAGAGCATGTGTGTAACTCAGGGACAGTACTGTGAGTTACTCGTGGGAGCAGGTGCTGTGTGCCTATCCAGTTGCTGTGTGCCTATCCAGTTGCTGTGTGCCTATCCAGTTACTGTGTGCCTATCCAGTTACTGTGTGCCTGCTGTGTGCCTATCCAGTTATTGTGTCCTCTATGGTGAGGTACTCTCTGACTATTTGATCCAGTGGAGCAGAATTTCCAGAATCAAAGACAGTCGAATCATCCGGAGCTGAAGGAGGCATCATAGACAGAAAGGATAGAAGCTAAGTCTGATGCTTCGTCTGATGTTGTTTTCCTCACAGCTCCTTGTTTCCAATGATGACATATAGTCACCTCCAGGACCGGCTGTCTGTATAGTTTCCTTGGGATCTAGACATTAGTGCTGAGATTCTTTCACTGATAGCTGGAATTCACTTCAATTTTTTTATGTACAGATATTATACTAAATACATGCATTCATTTTCATGGCTGACTTAGGTTTCTCTATGTCACCTTCTTAAGTGTTTAGCAGATGTATGTGTATGTATCTTCATTATATGTGTTAACATGGTTATGATAAGGAACTATCATAACCTGGGGGCTTTCTTTAGTAAGTAGTGGGGGTGTCCAGCCAAGTGTGCCTAGAAATATTGTATTTATATACTGATATATTTTGTAGTGCCAATACTTGAGTTGCCCTACTCCAGAGATAAGTTGAGCGTATATTGGCCACGGGGAATCCCTTAGACCAATACGAGCCAAACGACTCAACATAATTATCTCTGAGTGCTGTTGGTTCTGAAGGAGGAATCCTTACATTAGGCACGCGACAGGAGTGATATGTGACAAGATGTTTCCTATTTTAAGGATGCCTGCATCATGCTGTCTAACTAGAATAGCGTATGTGTTAAGTAAGTCAGAACATAGAAAACAGGCTAAGTTTTAAGAAAGTGATATGATTATTGATAACACACAAGACATGATAAAGTCTTAAACTAGTAAACAGTCCTATAGCAAATTAGAAGATTAGTTAACATATTTCTAGAGGATGGGACTTAACAAGATGTGAATTAACTATTAGTGTATGCTGATGTAGGCTTCTTTGCCGCAATATTATATTTGTTGTTCATGACTGTGGTACTGCAAAGCTGACCTGTTCTACTTCTCATTTGGATTAAAGGACATTTTAAAAAAAAGTGTTGGGTGCTTGAATCGTAAATTATTAATTATTAGTGACACCTCTGGGAATGTCATGAACAATGTTAACCTTTTCATTAAAAGTTAAATGATGTCATTTCATATATAGGTACTTTGAACTGATAACTTTGTAAGAATTACAAAAATAAATAATAATTTAGCAACTCCATCTTTTGTGACCCTGGGTATGCCACTGTTGTGTGGTCTTAATAATAATTAATGTGTATTAATTTTGAATATAATTTGATAATTAGTGGGGGGGGGGGGGGGGCAGAACATAAACTAACTTATAATAATATGATAATAAACAAATTACCTAATACAATGTTCAACCTGCGAATTTGAATATCATTTTCAATTTTTTGAAAGATATCTTTCAATACACCAATCTTGTCTCCACGCAAGAACTGATCAAGATCGTCTATCATCTCTGGAAAATATCCAAGGTTGGAACCTTCAGCCGGAATCGTAGTAGAACCAGAACTCCCCTCGGAAGCCATTTTCGTCTAACCTACAAAACAGCTAGTGCTAACGAAAGTTTCAGAAACCACTGTTGTTGTTTACTAGCTTTTCATTTTTGACATTTCACAGGGTTAATCGCGGAGAAACTAGATAAACCAGCAGCACAATAATGTGAATTACGGGGATGTTTTGACTGCTTGAGGTGATGTTTTGATTCTCGGTTTTTGATTAGTTGACTAGCCTGTCTATCGGTCGTCTGCCATAATTGAAATCAAATCTGGTAAATTGTGGACGGTCGGTTTCTCCGAAATAAGTTTTGATGAGGCCACAATAAATGTCAACTCATTTGTGATACAAAGATTAGTTGCGTATCCTTTACAGGACGTTGCAGAGCCAACTCCAACAGCCCCTGGGTGTTGTGTGGTTTTTCTAAGCAAATTTACGTCCAGTAGTTTGCCATTGCTTTCTGGACGGTTGGCTTTCTTGATACCACTGTCTAAACCAACGCAAGGCGCATGGCCCGCAGTTGGGATCTTGTGATACAAATGACATTAAAATAAAGAATTAACTGGTTACATTTTATTGTACAATATATTTGTATTATGCATAATTTCGCAGTTTTTTTTTTTTTTAAACAATTTTAATTTGGTCTAAGAATGTCAGTAATTTTCACACAAATAACATCCTGTTCAAACACCCCAACCCCCGTGTTTCAGCAGGGAAATGTATTTTCCAACTTATTTATGGCGTTTTTATCCGTTCTTACCCGCAAAGGACTGCAGTTACATCTGCGTGGTGTAGCTATCACGGGTGATTATAACTTATTTCTCTGGATGTTAAACGGGGTATCCGTGATATTCCTTGTCGGTCTGCCGTCCAGATAAAGATTAGTTTGATCCCAGGATGAGATGATAAACCTCTACTACGATATAAAGATGTATGCAAGCGGAACATGAATGATACGGGTACTGAGGTGGACTCGTGGGAACAAAATGACACGGACCACTTTGTGTAGAGGGGGCACGCCAGGAAGGGACTATGAATGAAGGAAGAAATTACTGCAGAAAGGATGAGAGCTGAGCGTCTGAGAACAGAAAACAAAACAGAGTAAACAACAATGTTGACAAAAACGATCCTCAAATCCCAAGCTGTAATTGTAGAAGACTTTTCTTAACGCGGGCGGTTCTTGCAGTCACACTCGCCATCGCCATGGGCTGTCAGTCCCAAGCCTCCCCATATCGCAATATAACACAATCGTCTGGCCGACGACCAGGTACTCATAGCAGAAAATACGGAATTCATACAGGACCACCTAAATTAAATTAGTAACAAAGTTGAGGAATATAATATCAAAATAAACACTATGAAGACAGAGACAATGATGATAGGAAGACATAAAGACAATTTAGAAATTAAATTAAAAAACAACACCCTGAGACAAACAGGAATTTAAGTATTTGGGAGCAATTTTTACATCCGCGGGAAAACTGGACAGGGGAATTAGCTCCAGATGTGCCAAAGCTAATCAAGTAATGGGACAACTATCTCCCCTGTTGACAAACAAGCAGATACCTCAGAGTACTAAAGTGAATCTTATCAGAACTATTTTTTGGCCAATACTATGCTATCAATGCCAAACATGGACACTTACATCCTTCAATGAACGTAAAATTGTGACAACAGAGATGAATTGCCTTATAAGAGCTGCAGGAGTTTCAAGGAAAGGCAGAATACGAAATCATGAAATCAGACGAATGCTAGGAATTGCAGGTCATCAAAGAACAACAAATGAATTGGTTTGGACACCTAACAAGAATGCCCTGGTACTATCCACCACAGCGAGCCACACTAAAACGTTACAATGGGTATAGAGCGAGTGGAAGACCTCGGAAAATATGGAGTGATGGCATTAAGAACAGCCTTACAGAAATGAACACCAGTCCTTATAGTGCTCTTGACAGAGCTCATCAACGAACATTACATCTCCCCCCGACACTTCGATGAGGTAAAAGGTGGAAGAGAAGAAGAAGAAGAAGAATAAGAAGAAGAAGAAGTCTGGAAAGACGGAAAGGTGTCAGTCATAGTAAACCTATAGGTAGCAGTTCGAAGGAGACAAGTAATTCATTCATTATAGCGTCCTTTCTGAACTTTCAGTGTATACTTGTGTTATTTTTTTTTTATCGTACATCGTGATGTCAGCATCTGTGGCTTAGGCGTTGAGAACGCTCTTCGTAATGCCGGGGGGGGGGGGGGGGGGGTCGATCCCAGCTGACGGAGGGTTTGTCTTGCGTTGTTTTCGACAGTATATCGAGACACCGACCGCCCAGGAATCAGTGACAAACTTCTAGACGTAAATTTGTCTAAAAAAACATAAAAGAATGCTGGGGTTGGTTCTGCAACGTCCTGTAAACGATACGCAACTAACTTGAACAAGAGGAAATGAAAGTTTTTGTGAGAGTGATGCGTGTGCGCGAGTGTGTGTGTGCGTGTGGCAGCAGTAGTGATTTTATCAGATCAGACTTATATGCTGGGTTTCAATCAAGGAACCCCGGACTTGTTCATGTATGCTCAGACACTCACACCCAACACCACCAAATGTACATCAACGTTCCACGGTTAATAGTGCCAGTTCTATCCTGGTTGACAGGTCGTCCTCGTGTGTCTCGTGAGCCTCGCGTGTCTGGTTGTGCCAAGCCTTACTCACATTTCTTTCATTCTTAGCAAGGAAAGATATAATCTCAAACGAAAAGTATATCAGCGAGCTTCACAATGAAGCAAGCAGGAACAAAACGTGAACGTTGCGGTTATGAAGCCTTCATCGGCACGTACACAAATAAGACAATACTAAACAAATTCATTCTTAGCAGCGATGTGGACGCACTGACCCTAAAAATCTCTCATCGTCTCTCTCACACACACGCTCTCTCTCTCTCTCTCTCTCTCTCTCTCTCTCTCTCTCTATCTATCTATCTATCTATCTATCTATCTGTCTGTCTGTCTGTCTGTCTGTCTGTCTGTCTGTCTGTCTGTCTGTCTGTCTGTCTGTCTGTCTGTCTGTCTGTCTGTCTGTCTGTCTGTCTGTCTGTCGTCTGTCTGTCTGTCTGTCTCTCTCTCTCTCTCTCTCTCTCTCCTCTCTCTCTCTCTCTCTCTCTCTCTCTCTCTTTGGCGCTAATAATGTCGGCGCGATCAATAGACGGATCACCTGCAAGTACGACACAGCCAGCCAAACTGTGCTTGTTTCGTTGCCAAAAACATCTATAGGAGGAATCTGCAGTTATTTAACTACACGCGCGATGGACAAGCAGTTGCACCTCTGTTTTGGGGATGGTAAGTTGTGGAGAGGCTTAGATTGTCCTTGCCGGTGACAAGACACATAACATTATGATGATGGTTGTCTTATACAATTGACCATTTAAAAGTGTATACATTTCAGTTTTTTCCCATCTTTTTTCTTGTGCCGGTGTAAGCGTGCGCGCACCGCACAAGAAAGAAAGAGAGAAGGAAGGGGGGTGGGGGGGGGGGGGGGGAGATAGATGCCGGTGTATATTCTGGGTGTGTGTGTGTGTGGGCGTGTCCGGAGGTAATAATGCGGAATTTCCCATGATTATTTTTAGAAGAAAATCACCGAGAATAGAAAACACAAGTCACATGATCACCCCACTTTTAAAATCACATAACCAGGACAGGCTGTTTGGGCAGTGAGTGAGCAAATCAAGGCAAGAGTACAAATTAGATCTCATGGGTTCTGGGAAAAAAACGATGCACTGAATAAGTTGCTAAAACACGTAAGCTGGTGCTGACTATAGTGATGGAGTTGTGAT
>CAJHNH020006346.1:136260-434562 GCA_905116865.2 Candidula unifasciata | reverse complement strand
CGCTATTAATAATTACAAAAATCAACTATAAAGTCACTTTTTTACTATCGAAGATAGGATGACAATGAGGAAAAACAGCCAAAAAGGTAGTAAGTAATATCCCAATACACTGATGGATGCGGACGGGTTAAGACGGCGGTGGTGGGTGAGAGAACGCTTTTGTGTTTTCTGATGCATGTTGAATATGTTTGTGCACCCGCCTAAACGCCTATCTATCTATCTATCTATCTATCTATCTATCTATCTATCTATCTATCTATCTATCTATCTATCTATCTATCTATCTATCTATCTATCTATCTATCTATCTATCTATCTATCTATCTATCTATCTATCATCTATCTATCTATCTATCTATCTATCTATCTATCTAGCTAATCTATCTATCTATCTATCTATCTATCTATCTATCTATCTATCTATCTATCTATCTATCTATCTATCTATCTATCTATCTATCTATCTGTCTATCTGTCTACCTGTCTATCTGTCTACCTGTCTATCTGTCTACCTGTCTATCTGTCTACCTGTCTATCTGTCTACCTGTCTATCTGTCTACCTGTCTACCTGTCTATCTATCTATCTATCTATCTATCTATCTATCTATCTATCTATCTATCTATCTATCTATCTATCTATCTATCTATCTATCTATCTATCTATCTATCTATCTATCTATCTATCTATCTATCTATCTATCTATCTATCTATCTATCTATCTATCTTTCTATCTATCTATCTACTATCTATCTATCTATCTATCTATCTATCTATCTATTATCTATCTATCTATCTATCTATCTATCTATCTATCTATCTATCTATCTATCTATCTATCTAGCTATCTATCTATCTATCTATCTACCTATCTAATCTATCTATCTATCTATCTATCTATCTATCTATCTATCTATCTATCTATCTATCTATCTATCTATCTATCTATCTATCTATCTATCTATCTATCTATCTATCTATCTATCTATCTATCTATCTATCTATCTACCTGTCTGTCTGTCTGTCTGTCTGTCTGTCTGTCTGTCTGTCTGTCTTTTCTTTCTATCGTTCTCTCTTTCTAGTCTCGTAATTTGAATTTGTATAAAACCAAAAATGTAAAAGATATAAAATAAATTGTCCTAAAATGGGCCTCTAGCGAAAAAAAGCTGATCGTCGTCAACAGCCTTGGCACCCCAGCTGCTGCCACAGCCTTAGCACATGGGCTGCTGCCACAGCTTCGGCACCCTGGCTGCTGCCACAGCCTTGGCACCCCCACAGCCTTGGCACCCCGGCTGCTGCAACAGCCTTGGCACCCTGGCTGCTGCCACAGCCTTGGCACCCCGGGTACGGCCACAGCCTTGGCACCCCGGGTGCGGCCACAGCCTTGGCACCCTGGCTGCCGCCACAGCCTTGGCACCTCGGCCGTTAGCCACAGCTTTGGTACCTCAACCGCTGCCGCAGCCTTGGCACCCCGGATGCTGCCACAACCTTGCCCCCCCCCCTGCTGCTGCTACAGCCTTGGCACCCCTGCCGCTGCAAAAGCTTTGGCACCCCAGCTGCTGCCTTAGCCTTGGCATACCGGCTGCCGCCACAGCCTTGTCACCCCAGCTGTTTTTATAGCCTTGGCACCATGGATGCTGCCAGAGCGTTTTCACCCCGACTGCTGCCACAGCCTTGGCACCCCAGATGCTGCCAAAGCCTTGGCACCTCAGCCGTCGCCGCAGCGATGGCACACCAGCCACTGTCGCAGCCCTAGCACCCCAGCCGCTGTCGCAGCCTTGGCACCTCGTCCGTCACCGCAGCCTTTTCACCCTAGCTGCTGTCGCAGCCTTGGCACCTCGTCTGTCGCCGCAGCCCTGGCACCCCGGCCGCCGACACAGCCTTTGCACCCCGACTGCCACAGCAGTCTTGCACCCTGGCTGCCGCCACAGCCTTGGCACTCCGGATGCCGCGGCAGCCTTGGCACCCCAGCTGCCGTCGCAGCCTTGTCACCACCGCTGCCGCCGCAGCCTTGGCACCCCGGCTGCCGCAGCAGCCTTGGCATCCCGGCTGCCGGGAATGATGGGAGTGTGTAAGGGCCGAATGTAAGACAGGCCTGCGTGCCTAATTTGTAACACTTTGAAAATAAAGATCTATCTATCTATCTATCTATCTATCTATCTATCTATCTATCTATCTATCTATCTATCTATCTATCTATCTATCTATCTATCTATCTATCTATCTATCTTTTCTTTCTTTCTATCGTTCTCTCTTGATAGTCTCGTAAATTGAATTTGTATAAAACCAAAAAGGTAAAAGATATAAAGTAAATTGTCATAAAATGTGCCTCTAGCGAAAAATAGCTGCTACATGATGATGATGAATCAAATTATAATAATGCTGTCAATATTCTTTCTTTTTTCACAAAACTAATAATAATTAATTAAATATTGCTTAGTATTTTAAAAGCGATGATTAGTGCTCAAAAGATTCAATGTGATAACATGAAAAGCAGCTCAAACAGTAGCAGTAGTTTTAAGAAGAATGACCTCTGATTTACTAAAGAAAAAAAGGAAAATTTTATAAGGACATAAGGAACATGACCTGTAGTAGGTAATCTGTAAATGATTTATCAGTTATCACTTTCAGTAAGCTTTTTATTTTGTTGGTAAGTGCTCGGGAGTTTGGGTTTTATAAACTATCGGTGAGAACCCAACCGAGAGATGACAATTGTTAGAAAATGTTTTGAAATTATTTTTAACATGTGTGTTAGATTTCCAGAATATATATATATATATATATATATATATATATATATATATATATATATATATATATTCATATATATATATATATATATATACATATATATGCATGAAATATTCTGATTTTCTTTGTCTTTCCCTTTTGGATTTTCAGACCCAGCCATTGTGATCTGGTATCAAATATATTTAGTTTATCTTGCATCTGATTCCCGGATTGGGTCAAAAGAGAAACAACGAAAAAAAAAAAATCAATGTTTGTGTGTTTGTTTGACCCCTATAGACTCGGAAACTACTGAACCGATTTAGCTAAGATTTTCAGGATATGTTTGTTTTGATACCGGATTTTGAACCATCGTGGTTTGAAATTCAACCTGTCACTGTTAGAGATAGGTGACCAAAGTTTATGCCATAATATTCGCAACTAATATTTATAGCTTTAGTGATTTCTAATTATAGCCACGTTAGTAATTGCGCATGCGCCGCAGTAGTCAGAAAGCAAGGCTTCCGCCATTCGCCGGCGAGTTACGTGCAGCCAACGCCTTAATACATAGAGTAGGTTGAGGTACCGCAAACTGGACTATCTCTATATTTGCCACAAAAACCATATTAAACACGATTTCTATTTTCTGTTTTTTTTTTCCAAACAACCTTCGATGGGGGGGGGGGGGGGGGGGGGGGGGGGGGGGGGGGGAATCAAGGACTATCTCGACGTCGGCACAGACATTGACTGCGTCATTAACTTCATTAACCGTGTTAGACACGTGCGATTTCTATTGTTGTGCTGTTTCATTGATATATATCTGGAGTATCTGTCTACGAGAAAACAATTGACTGCGGTTTTGAATTGTGTTTTAATCAGGACACATTAGTAGGGACACACATCTCTAATAGTTAAGTTCTCTTTTCGTTTATCCGATTATGTGGCTTGGTCTGTTGGGCTGTTACACCATAGGGCTCTCATGTGAAGACCGCCGGTAAGGTTATGGCGTTCTTCTGTCGGCAAGTGAAATTAAACATCCTAACCTGACCAGTCTGTGGCGACAGCACTAGCCATGCGGAACCAAATCTTCTGGCTCACGACTCTCTGTCTACTCCGATGGTAACACAGATAGCAGTGACATTATTTTAGTAGTTGTACTGGTACTTGAAGGATGATGTGGTAAATATTACACTAGCCCCATTCACTACCTATTACACGGGCAACTGCTGATCTGTTGGCGACAAGTTCTGCTATCATTAATGATGAACTACATTTCTAATGTTGGACTGTTTGTGTTAGCACTTCGGATGGCTACCATATGCGTTAATGCGAGTGTATGCTAGATATGCTGAGACAGCAGTCTGTCAATCTTTCCACAAGGGACTGTGATAAACATTCTGGGTGTTTTTCGCTGGCACAGGAGCGGAGCAGAGATGGGGCGACCCGTTTGCTATGAAGCTGAAACTAAGACTACCAGACTACCAGACTACCTATTACAATTCCTGCTCCCGATTTTAGTCCAGATGGACAGGGATGTCAATGTCAGTTACAGCAACAACAAAAAAATATCGCCAGGTAATGATTTTCAAATATTTCGAAGAGGGAGAGAGCAGTAGTCGGTGGAAGAGGGGAGGGGAGGGGGGTAATGACTTAAATTTAAGAGAACTTAAAGAGCTTTACACGTGATTTTCAAGTTCTCATTACCTAATTTGTTTATATTTTACTAACGCTACCTCCGCTTTTCTATTTTTTACGACTTACTTTGTTATTTACAAGTACAGTTGTAACTTCACTTCCGTCTCCTATAAAAATACAAACAGCTTTAGCATGTGATAACCAAATAACCACTTTTGTTACCGTGCTAATAGCACCATTTAAACGACCACTAATATAAAGACACAATTATATGGTGCGTGTTCCAAAGTTGGAAAACCAGACAATCTCTATATAAATGTGCAGAGAATGATTGCGACATTAACTATATTAGACAGGTGCGATTTCCATTGTCTTTCTTTTCCAAAAACCTTTGACGAGGGAGAGGGTAGTAGTTGGATTTAGTTGTGGGTAGGGGGGTGGGGTGGGGATCAAAGACTATCTCAAATTACGCCACAGCAACGCGTGGCCGGGTACAGCTAGTATATATATATATATATATATATATATATATATATATATATATATATATCTTTATATATATATATATATATATATATATATATATATATATATATATATATATATATATATATAAATGCATGAAATATTCTGATTTTCTTTGTCTTTCCTTTATGGATTTTCAGACCCAGCTGTTGTGATCTCGTATCAAGTATATTTAGTTTATCTTGCATCTGATTCCGTGATTGGGTCAAAAGAGAAATAGCGAAGTCGTGATCATCCGGCTGTTTCCATTCCTGGTGTTTGTAATTGCTGTCTTCATAATCCAATCTATTGCCAGTAAAAATACAAGAAATGTAAAACAGACAAACTCAATAAAGGTATGACAAAAAAGTTTAAAAAAAAAAAAAAAGTACTGTACTTTTTGTTGTTGTTGATGATATAAAAAAAATTACAATAAATATTTTCCAGTAAAGACATGTGTGAGACAGAGATGTGTCCTGTTATCTTACCTCTTCAACCTTGTGATTGATTGGATACTAAAAAACGCAGTAGACAAGACATTGAAAGGCATACGGTGGACTTCATTCACCATGCTTGAGGACCTCGATTTTGCAGATGATATAGCACTCCTATCAACTAAAAGGTGAAAATATACAAAAGAAAAGTAACAGACTACACAGCACAGCAAAAATTGTGGGACTGCGAATAAATACAAAGAAAACTAAGATCATGACAAACAGTCCAAACCAACAACCAGTGACAATATGTAACCAATCACTTGAAAATGTAGAACATTTCACATATCTTGGCAGTGTGGTGTCCCTACCGGGAGGGACAGAGGATAACATACAGTCACGCTTGAACAAAGCTAGAGCTGCTTTTGGAAGGATGAGGCAAATCTGGAAATCCAACAGTTACTGCAGAGGAACAAAACTCCGACTCTACAAGAGCATCATTTTGCCAGTTCTTCTTTATGGAGCAAAATGCTGGAGAATAACCAAAAAGGATGTACACAGGCTGTCCACATTCCACCACACATGTTTACGTAGAATTATCACAATTTTCTGGCTAGATACAATCTCAAACACTAAACTACTTCAAGTCACAAACCAAGAAACTCTAGACAGTATGATAACCAAGAGAAGGTGGAAATGGCTTGGCCAAGTTATGAGAATGAATCCCGATATACCTGCCAAAACAGCTCTCACGTGGATACCAGAGGGAAAGAGAAAAAAGGGGAGCCCAAAAACAACATGGAGACGAACGATGGAAAGTGACCTGAGTGTGGCATCTTTGACATGGAAAACTGCATTGAAGATTGCTCAGGACAGGAAAGCATGGAAAGTCCTCTCTGAAGCCTCATGTGCCACTAGGCATAACAAGAACTGATGATGATGATGTTGGTGCAATGGAATTTTATACATGCAAAACAAAATTTCACCGGTACAGATTGTTTTTGCATATTAAAACTTCAGAAAAATCCACGATTTGGTCTCACATTACGTGCCTTGTGGTCTGACCAACTTCTCCACAACCAGTCAGCTTGACAAAGTTCGTGTCAAGTTACTTATGATGGCAACATTTTCAGCCACTTAGAACGTTTCTTTCAAACCAAAGGGGACAATTATCCAACCAGCCAGGTCACTTTTCAAGTCAACTAAAACACTTTTCAAACCGCCAAAGGACGATGCTCAGTTCAAAGCAAGCATATTTCAAAACCACAGGCGTTGAGTTAAAGGATCAAAGAAGACACAAACAATAGATAGCACAATTTACTGCCTGGCATATTTCGCTGTATCTCGTCAGGTGCATACCACAGTAGCAATTACATAAATGAAGCAAATAAGTGAATCCTTTATAAGTGAAGTACAATTTCAAGAACGATCAAACATGACTGCGTAAAGACAGAACTATCTCTTTCTGACTTTCACAACAAGGCCCTGGAAATGCTGGACTTCTTCCGACTTCGAGGATATCCTGAATATGGTCTATCTGCCGCCTTTCCCCAAGCATGGTCTTTCCATCGTGCCGAGGCTCTCGCTTCCAAGCCTAAACGTCACTACAACAGGCCTATCCTATCCTCACACTTACCTACCACCCTCACAACATCCGCGCCAAAAATATTTTCCTCAGTCATCTCTCCATTCTTAAAGCCGACTCTGCCACCAGCACGATTTTCTCTGAACCTCCTTTAGTGGCCTATAGTCATGACTGTAACCTCAAGGACATTCTAGTCAAGAGTCGGTTACGTTCCACTTCGGCACGGTCTCTTGCCACAGACCTGTATGCAGGACCTGTCCATATGTGGTCCAGGCTGCTAGTCTAGAATTCCCGAACGCCACCTTCCACATACGTGAAGCCTTCTATTGTACCAGCTGCGATGTCATTTATGCCATCAACTGCAAGCGATGTGGCATGAAATACATTGGTGAAACAGGTCTACGGCTGGCTGACAGGTTCAGACAACATCTTTTGGATATGCAAAATGGTGCTCTAAAATCAGTACCGTTGCACTTTAATTCCCAGAACCACCATGGTGTCCTCGACATGGAGGTGACAGCCTTTAAATCTAGCCATTCCAGCGACAGAGCCTGAAAGTCTCTTCAGAATCGCTTTATTTACACTCTGGGAACTTTAACAACCTCCGGACTTAATTGCCAGCAGTTTCATTTAAACTCCTAGGGGATTTAACTGCCCTCACAGTTTTATCTCTAACCCCCTAGTTTTGGCCTCTGGTACTCCATAGGGGGTATTTTTTCCCCCAGCCGACACGTGCTGAGAAACCATCGACTGACTGCTTCGAGATACCAGCTAATTATTTTGTGTATTTGTGTAGTATTGTTTGATTTGTATGTGCTGATAAAGGCTCCATAACCGCAACGTTCACGTTTTGTTTGTATTTGTTATATTATGAAGCTTGTCAATATACTTTTCGTTCGGTTTTATATCTTTCTGAATACAGAGTTCCGGACGCAGGCAACGAATCGCGGTTATTTTCAGTTATTTTTTAACTGGTAACTCTCATAAACTTCCACCACAGGGCCATTATTATGTGGGGGGGGGGGGGGGGGGGGGGGGGGGGGGGGGGGGGGGGGGGGGGGGGGGGGGGGGGGGGGGGGGGGGAGGGGGGGGGGGGGGGGGGGGGGGGGGGGGGGGGGGGGGGGGGGGGGGGGGGGGGGGGGGGGGGGGGGGGGGGGGGGGGGGGGGGGGGGGGGGGGGGGGGGGGGGGGGGGGGGGGCTTGAGAGCCTCAGTGATCTAGTGAGCTATGCCGACGGGAAAGTATGTTCCTGGCAGGTCATCAGTGAGGAGCCAGACTAAAGATTACCTTCCGGTCCTCCAGGCCCGGGGGTTGGGCGCAATGTTGACAGCTCTGCCCTGTAAAAAAAAAAAAAAACTACAACGCTACTGAAACTTCATGAGGAAATGAATGCTCGGCTCTACTTGGAATAACGGTTCTAAATGAACTACGCAGAAAGTTAATCCCAAACAGAGCCTCATTACGCCCTGTCCTACAAACATTTAAAAGCTGTAAATCGGGAAATATAGGGAACGGAAAGTATGAGGAAAATAAGGGAATTATAGTACTTACCGATATTGAAATTCGCCGACTATAGTGCCACCTCCGAGAGTATCCCCCGAAGGAACTAAACTAGACGGCTAGGACTCAAGAGCAAATACATTGGAGGAAACTGCAGGAGCTGCGGTAGCTGCTGCTCGTGATTCCCAGCCATCTAGTTTAGCCCCCTCGTAGCGGCGCGGGGGATACGTCTGGGAGGTGGCACTATAGTCGGCGAAAAGCGATCGGCAGCTCACATATAACTCGGGCCCTGCCGTAGGATAGCGCTATCGGGAGTATTGTCGCGTGTCGGTAATTTTTTTCGTATGCAGTTAATCCTTGTTTTGCCGCCATCTAATCGCCGTAAGAAATCTGTTGCGTTCCGCGAAATGTCGTGCGCAGTTAATACTACTTTTGACACGGTTGAATCGCCGCAAAAGAAATGCGACTTTTACATATGTGTGAGGCTCTGTTTGGGTTAACCTTCTGCGTAGTTCATTTAGAATCGTTATTCAAAGTAGAGCCGAATGCTCTAAACGTCCGGCGGTCTTGAGACGGAGTCCCTCTGCCAGCATACCTGAATGCGGCATCTCTGACATGGAAAACTGCACTGAAGATTGCACCAGACATGAGAGCATGAAAAGTCCACTCTGAAGCCTCATGTGCCACTAGGCATAAAGAGAACTGACGATGATGGATGAATTCTCATAAAGCATTCAATGTTCTGGGCCAACATAAGACCACAGTCTGTTATGATAGCACTTATCTCTATAATTACCTTAGCGCATGACCAGATCACGTGACTTTCCTATCATGTGACCAAGTCGTCTGCATTTCAGTCTTGGAGCACGATTTGCTTAGTTGAAGAAGCCGGATCATCATGGAGAAATTCGGCGCTTACATAATTACTACTTGTTTGTTAATATGTTTTACAGTCTATATTGAAGCCTATGTACCACGGATGATTCGGGGAAGACCTAGAGGAGGATTGCTAGGAGCACCCGGTAGATAAATAAAATAACGATTTGTTGGTTAGCTCCTTGAGTCCAAAGGTGTTTAGTTAGCATCAGAGGCCCAAGGGGTAGTAATGAAATGCAATTTTTGGCTCTCCTTTAAATAACGGTCGCTAGCTGGAAGGCGACGGTCGCTTAGTCGGAGTTCACTCCCTTGGCTTCAGTGCAAATACGGAGTGGTAAAGAGGGAACTAAACAAATGACATACTTACCTGTCATGCTACGGTTGCTTAGGGTTAGGCTAGGCTTAGGGTTTGGGTTAGGGTAAACTTATCGGTCATTAAGGCATACAAATCTGCAAGAGTCACATCCATGGCCACTTAGTCGTGCGTCGCAAGAACGTGGTTGCTAATGTGAGTCGCAGCTTGTTGTCTATCAGCCATGTTGACCTTGTTTTTGATTCGTGACTTGTCCACTCCGTATTTGCACTACAGCCAAGGGATTGAACTCCGACTAAGCGACCGTCGCCTTCCAGCTAGCGACCGGTATTTAAAGGAGAGCCCAATTTTTTTTTTAAATTTCACAAGTGTAACACATTAAAACAGACCTTACTAATTCAATTGCCGCGCAACATACACGTATTATACATCAAAGTGAAAAGGGATTGTTGAGGAATAAGTATAGAAATACAACAAATAATTGCGTTAGTAATTGAATATTACGGCTATCCTCCGAATAACGGTCAGTAAAGATGGCGGCCGCAAAATATCTTTTCGAGCCGCATCACATATCAATTGCGCACTTCCGGCGACTTAATTTGCGGTTCTCAGGCGGTTTTCCGGCGACTACCGCCACCGCTATGAGTCCCCGCGGCGTGGATTGGGGCTAAACTAATTGGCCAAAACCCATGACCATCAGCTTCTGCATCTCCTGAAGCTTTGCTCGTGAGTTGGGGGCATTTATGTACTACTAGTAACTGTATTGGGAGTTGCCATGGTGTAGCAGCTAGATGCTTGCCTGCGGATCAGAAAGTTGTTGGTTTGGGTCCTGATAGAGCTTGATTTTTTTTTTTTCAAATGATCTTGGCTTCCAGGTCAACACAACCTCAAATGGGTACCAGGTATGGTCCTGGGAAGTAAAGGCAGCAGGCATAATGCTGACCGATTGGTCTATAAAAAATAGTTCTAGTCCTATATGCCTAATACACCTGAAGGTATGGTAAAGGGTCCTTTACTTACTAACTATATTTAATGCTATTGTAATTTTTAAAATTGTAATTAATATTACTGTATTGTGTGTGAAGATGACATTATTTTTGTAATAGGTAGAATTGATAATTTGGACAGCTAATAATAATAAGGCAAGCACATGTAATAGCTGACACATAACAGAATATACGATGGAAATAAGTACTAGATGTTTTTTGTTTTGTACAGGGATTGGAAACAAATATCTTTAAGGCAGACAATGAGGAGAGGGATGTTCTGCTAAGGACCTGCTACATGATGTTGAAGATGACTGTAACTATGTTATCTGAATATGATGGTCTTGTCAAATGGCACAGTATGCCCCACAGAGTTTTCAAATTCTGATCATCAGAACAATGGAATGCTCAACTCCCACTATTATGCAGAACTGCCCACTTATTCCCTTTGATACTTACTTTCTTACATTACTAAAATACTTTGTATTCACTATCTCCAAACCCTAGGAGATGCAGTTGCCTTTGGTTGTTGCCTTTTGTTGAATTAAGATTACAGTAGCTTTGCTTAATTCTCTAGTCCTGTAAAAGTTCCATAGAAGCAAAATGAGTGCAGTCTGCAAAGAATTCCGATTTTTAAAACAGCATTATGAATAATTGGTCAACAGGTAAGTAAGTGAAGGACCCTCTTCCATGCCTCCTGGCAAATAAGGCATATAGGGCTATAATTATATTTTATAGACCAATCAGTACTCGATGGGTGATATGATCAACATCACACCAACTGCCTTTAGAATCCAGGTCTTTACTTGGTACCCACTCAAGGTTAGGTCTATCTGGGAGCCAAGGTCAATTTAGAAAAACAAATCAATAGTCTGGCTCCTTTTGGATTTGAACCCATGACCTTCAGATCAGCAGGCGAGCATCTAGCCATGGTCAGCTTTGGTCAGAAAGTAGCTGTCATGGATATCTTTGCCAACTAAATTTACCTTCAGTAACAGTGGGATCATGGTCTGACAGTTTATCATTAAATTCCTTCCAGTAAAGCTTAAGGTGAGGAGCGGCTGGCCAAACAATTAGAATGCTGGGCTCTCAAGCTCGAAACCCGGGTTTGAATCCTCGGTAAGGCTGGAGATTGTTTTTGTGTGTGGATGGCGCAAAATAAAATCCTCACCTGCACAGTCATGGCGACAGCACTAGCCATGCGGCTGTAAGTCCTCGGGCTCAAAGTTCCCTGCCTACACTGCAATAGTGGTATAATAAAGGCAATAATTGGCAGTTTGTGACCAAGCTTAAGTTATATATAGAGCATTTTTGAATCTGGAGTACATTCCAAAATTGTTGATGTGAATTATATTGAGATAGTGAGTTATATGGTTTGCACATAATTATACCTGAGGAGGATTGTCATACAACTGTTTCATTTTAGCAATGTGAATAGTTTAGAAAAAAAAAGCTTATTTAATTTTGTTGTTGTTGCTAGGACACAAACACCATAGAAAAAATTTGGAAACAAGAGAACTTCCCCCAGATCAGTGGTACACGCAGAAACTTGATCATTTTAACGGAGCTGATGGGAGATACTGGCAGCAGGTAATGGTTACTCTTACAGCTGTGATTGATATCTATGTACAACTGACCAGTGTAATTACTGGGATCTCTTGCCCTTACAGCAGCAGGTAATGGTTACTCTCACAGCTGTGATTGATATCTATGTACAACTGACCAGTGTAATTACTGGCATCTCTTGCCCTTACAGCAGCAGGTAATGGTTACTCTCACAGCTATGATTTTTATCTTTTCAACTGATCAGTGTAGTTATTGGGCTGTCTTGTCCTTACTGGCAGCATGTAATAGTTACTCTCACAACTGTGATTTATATCTGTGTACAGCTGACCATTGGGTGACTCATGCAGTGACCCTGTGATCTCTATAATTGAGGCTGCGGGAAAAAGTGAAGTAAACCTGGGTTTAAAAAAGCTATTTGGCTCAAAGGAAAAACCTCCTTAGATTCTGTTTTAGTTAATGCAGTCATATCATGACGTCCTAAAACATTTGTGCAGGCGCGAAAACAGCCAGTAGCATTGACTTCACCTCTTATAAACAGGTCTGTATAGACAAGTCGGACAGGTTACATTTACAGGAATTGAGCCCAGCAAGAAGTGTCAGTTCTGTGGTTTTTTTCAGGGGAAAGGATTATATATATATTATTATTATTATTATATTATATTATATATTATAGATTATATATAGGTTTTATATATGTATGTACATATCAATGTATGTATGTATGTATGTATGTATGTATGTATGTATGTATGTATGTATGTATGTATGTATGTATGTATGTATGTATGTATACAACATATGTGCCTCCACTCAAGTTAGAGAGTAAAGGACCATGTTCATGCCAGTGGCACACTGGGCATAGGGTGCTAGACAGTTTAACATACCATATTTGTGTGATGTGGTCAACATCCAGACTGCCTTGACTTCCCAGCACATTTCCTTGTACCCATTTTAGGCTGGGTTGACCTGGGCAGCAATTAAAAAAAACAAAAATCTGCCTCACTATGGATTGAACCCAAAGCATTTTGGGCTTGCAGGCATGACCCTATCCATTGCACCACTGCTGCTGCTGCCACTGAATTCCTGAGCAGATTTTCTTTCTTATATTAGTTATTAATATTTAACATGATTCATCTATCAATGAAAGCTGGAGCAGATAATGAATGGTGGAGATTCAAAAATAATTTTAAAAAAAACAACCTCTAACAGGTGATAGAGAGTCACAGCAGTGTAGTGGCTAGACGCTCACCTGTGGATCGAAGGTCTTGGGTTCAGGTCCTGACTGAGCCGGACTTTTTTCAAAAATGACCTTGGCTTCCAGGTTGACCCAGCCTTAAATGAGCACCAGGTAAAGTCCCGGGGAGTAAAGATGGCTGACCAAGTGCTGATTGGTCTGTAAAATAAACGACTAGCCATGTGTGCCTAGTACGCCTGAAGATGTGGAAAAGGATCCTTTACTTTTACTTTACGGGTGATAGTAAACATTTCCCAAAACAAAACTTCTGGAGAAAAGCTTAGGAAGTAAGAACCAGAGTTGGAAAACTGAATCTTGTGCAAGCACCTACACATGACTCATACTATGGACAAGACCCAGCAGATATTAATCAGGATTTTATTATGAAGTGCACAAAAACAGTTTCTGAATTGTGACAGATCAACTGAAGACTCTCCTGATGTGGGTTCCAGGGGGAAAGGGGGGTGTGGGGGTGGACGAACTGCCTCCATAACAAGCATGTTGTAAGAGTTGACTAAAAAGGGGTTTCCTTCAAAGTCTGGGTGCATCTGCCTGAGAGACAAGGAACCAAACAGTCTGCATACTGTTGCGTGGTCTCGTGGAATCGCATCCTCCTCAAGGGCTGGACATACCGCGTTCAAGCCCCTGTGAAGGCTGTTATTTTTTCACGTGGACTTCTTGTAATTTTCTCTGGTCTCTGGGTAGTAAGATCGGACTCCACACATAAAAAAATCCATTGGCAGTTGGAAATCGAAAAAAAAAGCCTAATGGTGCTGCCCCTGCAAAATTTGGAGTTAAAAATCTACCCAGAGTATTTCAAGATCCTCGCCAGTGCAACGGAGTTCGTGCACTGTGCTGAGATTTTTCAGATTCAGGCTTGAGTTAAAAGTAGAACGGAGCACTTATAGGACACACCCGTGTGCTATGATGTTGATCCGTCGAATAAACATAAACAAATAAGCCAGATCTGTAAAAAGGATGTGAATGCAAAACTCAAGTTCTGGGACAAGACTAAAGTCCAGAAGTTGTTAAAATACCAGAACTTTCTGCCAGAGTTTATAGCTGGTGAATGCAAAGAAAAAGAAGAAGTGAAAACTCCTCTCATGTTGTAGCTATGTAACCTACAAAGTCATGTCTTCTACCAGCTGTGTGTTTAGGTAGCTAACAAAATAAACACTCTTAACTTCTACTTAGACAACCTGCTAGTTCTGAGGTTTAAAGTTTGAACAGTGGATCAACAAGGCACACAGGTAGTAACACATAAGTGCTCCGTTCTTTTTCTAACTGAAGTCTGAGTCCGATAAAGCTCAGCACAGTGCACAGGCTCTGTAGTACCGGCCGAAAATCCTGAAATATTTTGGGTAGATTTTTAACTCCAAATTTTGGCCCGGGCAGCGCTGTTAGGATACTTTTTCTGATTTCCAACTGCTAAGGGATTAGTTAGGTGTGCAGCAATGCACACGGGCATCTGATCTCACTAATCAGAGACCAGGGGAATAACTAGAAGACCAAGTCCACATGAAAAAATAAATCCCAGCCCTTACCGGGAATTGAACCCGGAACCTCTAGCACTCAAGGCGAACACCATGCCTCGAGACCAAGCAGCCTCCTCCTGTTAGTTCTAAGATCCAGTTTCTTAACAGCGTTTTCAAAAACGTGACCATGTATTTGATGGTACAATTAATGTTTCAGAGGTACTTTACAAACGATACATTCTACAAACCGGGTGGCCCACTGTTTGTCCAGATTGGAGGAGAAGGAACAGCTGACCCAATATGGATGCTAGAAGGTGCCTGGATTGACTATGCTCAGAGATACAATGCCTACTGTGTTCAGCTGGAGCATCGGTTTTATGGCAAGAGTCATCCTACTCCGTAAGTTAAACTAAGAGTTGCAGTAATTACATCCAGATCTGTAAGTTAAACTAAAAATTGCAGTAGCGGTCAATACATGAACTATGTAAGTTAAATTAAAAGCTGCAGTAGCAAATATTATATCCAGTTTCATAAACCATTTGAAACAATTATTTTTTTTTTTTTAACCTTAAGTTCATGCGGAGCAATTTTTCTCTGGGGGAATAGGGTAGGGAGTCTCAATGTCAAAGTGTTCCAGCAGTTTCCCTTGCTCTGGAGGGTTCATTGGTTCAGTTCACAAAATGCATCGTTCAGTGCAGGAGTGCGATCTTCCCAGAGGAATATCACTGGAGCTACAGAGTTCATGCTTTTTGCAGCACTTTTGGCAGGCGGCTACCCATTCTGTGGAGAGAGCCGAGTCATATGTGATAAAACCAGGTGCATTGAAGTCAATTATGTCTACTTTTTTCATTACATTTTTAAATTTAAAGCGAAAAAATAAACAGCAGCCTTGTGCATGGTGACCTGTTTCTTTAAAAATGTTTTCAGCTATGGCTGTTTGTGTCGGGAATCAAATAGGAACTGGTTGCACTGATTAAAAACAAAGATGGTTCTGATGTGTAGTTACAGTGAGATATCAGATAAAAGCTAAGATATCTTGATAGGTATCTGTCAGGAGCCATGTTTTTCAACAAATGGTCCATCGACTGAGCCATAAAAGTGGAAATTTGCTGGTGGTTCACTGGGATTGCCCACCCAATCATGTAGAGGCTACAGTGGCAATGAAATCATAGAATATTGCAGTGCTTCATCTAATAAATCAAGGCTTCAGCCATGTATACCATATTTTCTAACTTTTAAGAGGTAAACATCGCATTTGCTAAAAACTGTAATTTTATAACATTAGATTTAAAAAATAGAATACCATCTACTTTTTGTTTTTGTTTCTGTCTTAGCCTTCAGTTAATCTATGAACTATTTCTTCTGTTTTCCTGGTCCATATGTGAGGATAGTAGGTCTAGAGCAGTGGTCTCCAACCTTTCTCAGGTAGCGCCTCTTGAGTATATTGTAAAACTCCAACGTCCCCCCTCCCCCTCAAACATAACAAAATGGGATTTAAAACAAAAGAGAGGAGAAACATCGGTCTGCTCTACAATCATAGCTGGCAGCAAATTCCTGTATGCTTTATGACTTCTGTGTAGGTTGTGCAGGTGTGCTCCAAGGCTGCAGTATCATGCCCAAAGCCTAGAAATTGATGTTTGTTCTTTCCTGTGAAGTTTTTTTTTAATGCTGTCACTGTCTGGTCTGTAGTCACCATTATGCAATCTCCACTCCCTCTCCAGTGAATTGTTCTTATCTGATTGCTTCTATCATTTCAGAGACCTAAGTGTGGACAACCTGAAGTACTTGAGCAGTGAGCAGGCTCTTGCAGATTTAGCTGCCTTCATTACTGACTTGAAATCAAAGCAGACATTCTCCAGTGTTATTACTTTCGGAGGATCATACCCAGGTTGGAAATCTTATATTCCATGTGTATGTTCTGGGGCCCCCTTTTAGGGAAATAAAAGAATAGACCCTCTGCTCAATAACAAGCATGCTTGTGGGTGGGGGGGGGGGGGGGGGGTGTCTCTATGGTGAAGTGGTCAAGCAGTTTGACTCACTCTGAAGGTTGTAGGGATCATTGCCAGAGCTGCAGAATTCATGCTTTGTGTGATGCTCTCGGCAGGTAGGTAGTTGTTTTGCGGAGAGAGACTGAGCCATATGTGATAAAACCTGGTGTAATGAAGTCGGTCCTCTTGACTTTAACCTTTAAGCATGCTTTAAAAGGTAACTCATTAAGAGTTTGCTGAAATCAGATGTGTAGGGCTGAAAGGAATATACATTGCAGCATAGCTCTAACCACAACACATGTGCCAACCCTCTTTTTAATGGAGAGTTTAGAAGAAGAAGAAATCTTTTCTTAACTTTACCAGTGTTAAGTACATGTTACTTCAACTGACACTATTCTAAGCATTTAATCATTAGCTATAGATTGTTTATCTAAGGAGTTAAAATAATAACACTGTAGGGCAGGAGTCGCAGGTTGACCCAGCCTAAAATGTGTACCAGGATGGGCTGTCCTGGGAAAGTAAAGACAGCCGGCGTAATGCTGACCACATTACCCACCGAGTGCTGATGGTCTGTAAAAATATGGGCGCTCTTCCCATACGCCCGATATGCCTAAAGGCGTAGAAAGGGATCTTTACTTTTTTTTTATTTTTTTTTAGGGCAGGAGTTAGTTAAAATGACTGGGATATAGCTGATTAGTGTAAAAACCAGCTGGGTCACAAGGTGATCGAAAAAGTATAACATGTCTATTGATATAGAGAAATGCATGTTGATTACCTCAATACCAGTGAGTTAATACTTACAGAATTCCTTATGTGGGTTCGGGGGATCCTGTTCTGGGGGGAAAAAACAAAAATAGACTCACTGTCTTCCTAACAAGCACGTCGTACAAGGCGACTAATTAGGGGTGTTTCCTTTAAAGTCGGAGTACATCGGAGACCAGGGGTCTGCATACAAGTAATCCAGATCTGTAACACCAGTGTGCACACAAAACTCAAGGTCTGGATCAAGACCAAAGTCCAGAAATAGACGAACAACCATAACTTTCAGCTAGAGTTTACAGATGGAGAAGGCTAAAAAGAAAAGGACCTATAGAATTTAAGTCATTGATGAATTATTTTAGTTGTTCATTCAGATATAGATTATTTACTTTTTAGTTGCAGAGAGAAAGACACCATTAACAAATAGCAGAGTCCAACATCATGTAACTGTCCATTCAGTTGTTCGTTCAGATATAGATTATGTTCTTTTTAGTTGCAAAGAGAAAGGCACCATTAACAAATAGCAGTGTCCAACCTCATGTAACTGTCCTTTTAGTTGTTCATTCAGATATAGATTATGTTCTTTTTAGTTGCAAAGAGAAAGACACCATTATCAAATAGCAGTGTCCAACCTCATGTAACTGTCCATTCATTCAGTTGTTCATTCAGATATAGATTATGTTCTTTTTAGTTGCAAAGAGAAAGACACCATTAACAAATAGCAGTGTCCAACCTCATGTAACTGTCCATTCATTCAGTTGTTCATTCAGATATAGATTATGTTCTTTTTAGTTGCAAAGAGAAAGACACCATTAACAAATAGCAGTGTCCAACCTCATGTAACTGTCCATTCATTCAGTTGTTCATTCAGATATAGATTATGTTCTTTTTAGTTGCAAAGAGAAAGACACCATTAACAAATAGCAGTGTCCAACCTCATGTAACTGAACCAGTAAATTTGCAATATCCATGTCCGTCATCTGGAAGGTTTTCAACCCACGGGAAAAAAGACAGACTTTCATCAGGTTACAGCTGGCATCTGCAATATGGGAATTCTTTGGTTATTGTAGAAGGAAACAGAACACATGTGGGTGTGCCCTGAATGCAGTGATGTCATTTTTTGATTCATTCATTCAAGCCATATTTTAAAGATATGACCCCAAAAAAATCAATCTTGCAAGACAGTAATGGAATTATTGTTCGTTTGTTCCATATTTTAAAGATATGACCAGAAAAAAATCAATCTGGCAAGATAGGAATGGATTTATTGTTCATATGTGCCATTTCCACAGTGGGGATGACTGCAGAGATGACTTGTATATGGAAAGAAAGACGATGTTGGACAGAGTGTCGTCATAGTCTGGAAGAAAATAAATAAGAAATTATTGTCAATACATGAGAAGAAGGTTGTAGAATAAAGATCTATGTGACATGGCATGTCTTCTTCTTCTACCTTCGAACCCCCAGTGGAGCTAGGTCTTCAGCCAACTCATGCCAAGTCGTTCTATCCTTCGCTATTGTATGCAGCTCTCCCTATGTCCTCCCCATCTTTTTAACTTCATTCTCTAGCTCCCTTTTCCGTGTGTTTTTGGTCTTCATTTCTGTGTTCTTGTGGGTTCCAGTTATATTCTTCTCAGGTTTTCTCAACTTGAGTCCTATCCAACACCAGCATTTTCTTCACCTCTTGGTCCACTGGAACTAGTTTAATTCTCTTCCAAAGCTTCACATGAGTGATTCTAACAAACCATTCAATTCCCACTTTTCTGCCAAGGCACCAGTTAATAAATGTTTGTAGTTTTTTAGTAATTGCCTTCATTGTCTCCATGTTTCCGCTCCAACAACAGTACTGATTTGATATTAGAATTAAAAATTGTAAGTGGTCATGTACTCAGAATGGATAAGACAAGACTCACCCGTCAAGCCCGGAAGGGAAAAGAAAACGGGGAAGACCATGAGAGACTGCATAGAAACATCATCAGGGAAGGCTCAGCTATTTGCCTAAGGAATATCCAAGACCTAAATCAGGTGACAGTGAACCGCCAGACATCGAGAGCTTTGACTTCTGCCCTATGCGCCGCCCTAGGCTCTAAAGGAAAGACTAACTAACTAAGTGGCATGTACAGAAGAATTCTTAAAAGTTTTCAAACTAGGGCATTGGTTAGCTTTTGATATTGTCCATGGTATGAGTTATTTATTTCACCGACTCTGTTTTCTGTAGGTTCCTTGTCTGCCTGGTTTAGATTAAAGTATCCTCATCTTGTCCAGGGGGCAGTTGCCTCTAGTGCTCCCTTGCTGGCAATAGTCAATTTTACAGGTAAGTTTTATTTCATAAAGCGTATACATATCAGTTATCTAGTGGATTCCGTGTGAGGGGAGATAGACTCAGTGCTCCCCAACAAATATGTCAGATTAGGGATTTGCTGAAATTGGTTGAGTTAGGCTGAAAGGTGCAAATGTTAGAGCCTATGGAAACAAAAACACACTGCCATGCCTTTTTGAGGGCTAATGCAGAAGAAGAAGATGAAGAAGAATGTGCAAGGTACTGGAGGGAAAAGTGGAAGGAAGAGGAGAAACAGATAGACAGCAAAAATGACCCTGTTTTTGCCAATGGCACATCCAGCATTTGATGTGAGCATCATATTTTTATAAACCAGTCAGCACCTAGTGGGTTACTTAATCAACATTAATCCGACTACCATAACTTCCTAAGACACTGCCTTGCCTGGTACAATTTGGAAAAATAATCTACGTGTTGCGGATTTGAATCTAAGACTTTTGGACCTGCAGGTGATCATCTAGCCACAACACTACCATGGCTCCTAAATGTGTAATGTGGAGAAGCGAGAAGTGGAAGGCAGATGAGAAAGTGGTAGATAGCTATACAAATGGGGAGATAACATTAAGAGATGGACAAACAGTGGTCAGGTAGAGTTTAGAACCAGGGCAAGAGACAGCTAGGGTTGGAGATCTTTTGTATTTAACCTTCATTCGTGCACCTTCAACCATCAACCTAGATCTCTGTTTGTTAACATCCCCAAAGAGTTTTCCTCAGCAAGGTGCTTCTCAATATATATTTCATGTTCAGTATGTGTATTAGATGGAACTCAGATGTTGAAAAAAACAAAATAAAAGAATAGATACCACATTTGTCGGTCTAAGATGCTCCTAAAAGATGTTAAGAAGTTTTCCAGAAAAAATACCATCATCATCATCCCATAACACTGCATCTTATTGGGTCACCTGTGACTGTTGACTGGCTGATCAGATCCCTCCACCTTTGACGGTCGGATGTGACGGATTTCATGGTTGCACACCTAAAGCCTATGCAGTTAGTCAAGGTCTTTCCTCTCGTTATAAAAATGTTGAATTAAGAATTGACATCACATCAGTCTGGACACTCCCATAAGTGCTCAGTCCCCATATTCGACAGCAAGCGAAAAGCTCCAATTCCGATGGTACCAGTAACCATCTGATTGTATATCCGTCTCGTCCTTCCCCTGAGTGTGGATCACCAGCCAGATTCCTTAGTAACTCCTCGCAGCACCATTCTCCTTAGACCGTAATGATCTGTCTGCGCCTCCTCACTGTTCACTCGCTCCCAAAGAGCCCTCACAATATCTAACTTGTCATACATCAGTTCACCACGAAATGGGGCAGTGCCAGCCAGTCTATCTGTCTGCTCATTTCCCAACACACCAGCATAACCTGGAGAAAATATCCAAAGGATGTTAACCACCAGCGACCTCTGAAGTGATGCTTGCCACTCTGCATGAAGCATGTCTGTTTTCACCTTTCTCAACATGCTCTGTGAGTCGGTTACAATCACGGCATTTGTGTCCTCATGATAATAAGTGGCTAAGTTTTCACGTTCACTCTGATCTGGGATGAATGGCACGGTCCTTAGTAACCTGGGAGAGGACCGAACTGGGGTAGAATTATCTGATCTGTCAGTCAACATGGTGCATCTCGGGCAGTATTTCAGCCCTAGCGGGGTCCTCTCCTCTCCAGAAAGAACAATATAACTAATGTTACAAATTATTCTCTGACCTTCAAAAGCCTTTAGATTCACTCTAATCGCTGTTGTCTTAAGTTTCTTCTTCATTGGATCCATTGAACTCCCTGTCAGAATAGGAATCTTCATCTTCAGATGCATAGAGAAAATGGTCCTTACTTCCATCCGTGTTGCTGATACTACACTTCAAAAAAGACTTCACAGCAATGTTCTCATTGACTTTGGACCCATTCACCAATTTCACAGCAAATGTATGCCTACCTTCACTGTATAAGACCCAGCCGAATTGTAAGGCCTATTTTGAGAATAAAAATGTGTCTTATAGCGTGGCAGATACATTAGCGCAGTACTCTATATAATTGACCTGTTTTACCCTGCTACCAGCATATCTGCAGGTTGTTGATGATGCCTTGAGGTCTGTGGTTCCATCTGGTGCCTGTAACGATGCCGTCAGTACAGCCACTTCTACCATTAGTACAGATCTGACAACGTTAGAAGGACGGCAGAAATTGAAGAAGGTTTTTCAGTGAGTCCATACATATGTTTATATCAGTTTTGTCATTATAATGATGTCACCAAATGCCTGGCTGACTGGTGTGGATGATTGTGCTTCTTTTTGTCTTGCTAACTCTGGTTACATACATTAGTTCTTGCAATAGCACTTTCCATCCACTACTATCAGTTCAGATTGTCCTGGTGTGGGTTCCGGCCGCCCCATTGTGCGCAGGGGGGGGGGGGGGGGTCAAATAGACCCACTGCCTACCCAACAAGCATATCATAAGAGTCAACTAATTAGAAGCTTCTTTCGAAATCAGAGTGAATCTGCTTGAGTGGCAAGGAACAACCAACTGCACACAAATAAGCCAGTAAAACAGATGTGTACACAAAACTCCAGCCCTGGCACAAGACCAAAGTCCAAATGGATGAACAAGCAGGACTTTGTGCCTGAACTTACAGCTGGTGAACAAAAAAAGAAGTTCAGATTTACCAATACTGGAACCCCATGTGGGTTCTAGGGCCCTTGGGGGGGGGGGGGGGGGGGGGTTGACCCACATTCTCTAACAAGCATGTCATAAAAGGCTGCTAATTAGGGGTTTTTACTTTATGTTTAGAGTCTTCTGCTTGAGAAACGTTGCGAATTATATGCTTTGGGTCATTTGGATATTATATATATACACATATATATATATATATATATATACACATATATATATATATGCTGTAGATTGCAGCATACTAGTTGATTTATTCTGAGTTAGGTCATGCTTATCTAAACATTAGTTGGCTCTTACTTTTGGAAATATTTTTAGGCTTGAAAACTCAACTTATACGCTGCACTTTACAGTATCAGGTTATCTGTTGAAGTTCAAAATGAAGGTGAGGTAGGCTTGAGCAAAAGAGGCTCAGAGAAGTTAAGTGTCTAATATTGCATATCATTGCTTCATTAGGACCCTAGTTTACGGTATATAAAACCAATGGGAAATTCAAATTTATCGACAACAAAAATTGAATAGCAAAATTTGGTCAGTCATTTAACTGTACTTGTCTGGGCCAGCCTAAATGTTTCAGGTACCTCATAGCCTGTGGGTCAGACACTCCCCACCACTGACCTAAGGTGAATGAAGAGCAACAAAGATCGATCAGTCAGTTTGATACCATCTGGGCTGCTACCTAAAAGTTTACCATACCATCCTGATTTTTAAAAATTTCAGTTTTACAGAATAACTAACAATGATTGTCTGGAAATGGCTAATGAAAGTAGAACATTATATACAACAATGAGAAGGAGACAGACAAAGTTCTTTGGTCATGTGATGAGAAAAGGAGCACTGGAAAATATTGTGATGACTGGAAAGATCACTTCTGGCAGAGGCAGACCAGGAGAAATGATGGTGGGTGGCTTAAGACAGTGGCATGGAGAAATATCATCAGTAGAATTGATCCAGATCAAAAAAGACTGAGATCTGTGGCGACACTTGAATGCCTATGCCAACTGGCAAGGCACTTGATGATGATGATGGTGATGGATCTTAAAAACGACTAACAAAGCAGATCCCAGTTACCCAGTTATATTTCCAAAGTGGTTATAATTAGATATAGCTTTCTTCCTAGGAACAAAGGCCCTGTACTCACCACAGATTGTATTTAGAAAATGTGTTGATACTTTTGACAAACTGTCTGTTAGGACAGTGCTTGGGGAAAAAATGATACCTTAAAAAAAGGTGCAGGTTCTGCGTATTTCCAAATTTAAAAAAACCATGTAATTAGGCACCCATAATGCTACACATGTTCTTCTTCTTCTTCACGTTCACCAGCTGTACACTCTGGCGGAAAGTTCTGGTTGTTCGTCCACTACTGAACTGCAGTCCTGCTCTAGAACCTGAGTGTTGCGTGTGCATCAGTTTTACAGATCTCATTCTCTTGAATACAGACTGTTGGTTCCTTGCCTCTCCGGCAGATGCACTCCGACTTCAAAGGAAGCTCCCCAATTAGTCGACTCTTACAACATGCTTTTGGGTAGGCAGTGGGTCTATTCTTGTTTTCCCCTACAATGGGGCCCCGGAACCCACACGGGGGGCTACACATGTAACCTGCAGTCCTAAATGGGTAAGGATTAATCAGAGTAACAAAGAAAGAAATTGTTCCGTATAGTCACCTTACATATTATCTTCAACAATGCTTTCTTACAGACTGTGTGATGATATCGACCCCAACATTAAGACTGATATCTCCAACTTGTATTCTACCTTAGCTGGCAACTTCGAAGGAGTTGTCCAGTACAATAAGGACAACAGGGCTTTTGAGGTAAGAACGAATCATCAGTAATCAAACGAAATATTGGCATTGTCAACTAGCTGATGAAAAAAACTTCTTATGGGTTCCTGGTAGCTTTCTTTAAATCATTTCTCTGTAGTATGCGGGTGTGTTGGGAAATGAACAGGCAGACAGATTAGCTAGTGCTGCACTATTGTGTGGTGAATTGATGCTTGATAAGCTATGTGTGGTCAAAACCCTTTGAGAGCTAGTGAACATTGGGCAAGCCAAATAGATCACTACCTTGTGAAGGGAATGGTGCAGCGGAGGATGATAAGGTAATCTGGCCGACACTTCACATTCAGAGGATAGACAAGATGGACGTACAGCCAAACTGCTACTGGTAACATAGGAAATGGAACTCTGCACTGGTTGCTGAATGTAGTCAGTATCGTTAACACTGGTCATCATCTTCTCTCTGACCACAATCTGGTCATTTCTGTTATACAGTCTCATGCAGAACGCTGTGCTGGCTGCTGAAGATGAGGACAGAGCATACATGGGAATATACCCAGTGCTGTGATTTAGGCTCTTGCCTTGAGTCTTTTAGTCAGTGTCGTTAACATTGATAATCTTTGTATGCTGAATATGGGTGGCAGCATACGAACATATAGTCAAGTGTCTAGGTTATGATCTGCACTCGAACTCTGACACCAGTCAGGAAAACTTAGCGGATGTCCGTCATATATTTATTTCACAAGAGCATTCCAGTCTACTAACCTGCACACAATGAATGACAATGGAGCAACATTACATATGTCTTTACATTGGCTAACACTGATTTAACCCCTCAAGCTCTGCATTCTCCAAACCAGTTCTGCGGGGCTCCATAGTACAGAGTAAACTCGCTGTCAATCAGACTCTCGAGCTCACTGCTTTAGTGCATCAGTTGCTGGCTAACCCTCACGTCAGGGCTAGCAGTAAGAATGAACAAACTCCATCTAACTTATTCAGCTTGACCTCCCTGCTATACTCAGGCACTTTTACATCAGCTGACTGGGAACCCCTCCAATACTTAAGTTCCCCAATATGCACATAGCAAATCAGCACACAGATGTGTCAGACCTGTCAAATGGATGCACACGCAAAACTCAGTTTCTGGAACAGGACTGCAGTCCAGAAGTGGACAAACAACCAGAACTTTCCACCAGAGTTTACTGCTGGTGAACGCAAAGAAGAAGAATCTCAGCTTACTCAATATGTGATTTGTACTTATCTAGACTGAAAAGTTAATGTAAATGTGTATCAGCAATATGAAACAGCATCTCATATTAAATATGCTATTTATTTTTTTGTTTGATGTGTAGCCGGTGAAGAAATTGTATGAACACAATAGTGTGGGTTTTAGAAAAGTAGCTGTTTAGTTTAACTTTTCTTCTTCTTCGCCTTCACCAGCTGTAAACTCTGGCGGAAAGTTTTGGTTGTTCATCCACTTCTGAACTGCAGTCCTGTTCCAGAACCTGAGTGTTGCGTGTGCATATGTTTACAGATCTGACATTTGTATGCAGACTGTTGGTTCCTTGCCTCTCAGGCAGATGCACTCCGACTTTAAAGGAAGCCCCCAATTAGTCGACTCTGACAACATGCTTTTTGGTAGGCAGTGGGTCTGTTCTTGTTTTCCGTATAACAGAGCCCCGGAACCCACACTGGTGTTTAGATGAACAAGATAAATCTCATTGCAAGGGGGGGGGGGGAGGGTTAAGAAGTTTTACAAAGATTGGATTTGAGACAATATTTCTGCTTAAGATCAAATGCAGACTTTTATAATACTTCAAGTATATAAATATGTATTCTTTTGGATTGAGCGTTTATCTAGCAAATAAGTAACTTCTTCCTTGTTGTAAACTTTATTCTGGATGTACCATTGATTGATTCTTCATCTCCAGGGTGCTAAGGCTACAAACATCACCATAGACACATTGTGTGGCATCATGACAGACCCGTCTCTAGGGGATCCCCTCCAAAGATATGCTGAGGTTTGTGCTTAATGCTTTCTTTACCTTTTTTTATGCCCTTTGTTAGTAATGTTTTTTTTTGTTTTTTTATATTATGTCTATTTATTTGTATGCAGATGTGGTTTCTTGCCTCTCAGGCAGATGCACTGGGATATTGAAGTAAGTAGCCTAACGGCGCTGACCGGGCAAAATTTGAAGTTTAAAATCTACCCAAAGTATTTCAGGATCATCGCCAGTGCTACAGAGTCTGTGCACTGTGCTGAGCTTATTGGGACTCAGACTTGAGTAAGAAGAAAAACGGAATCACTTATGGGTTACTACCCGTGTGCCATGATGTTGATCCATTGTTCAAACTTCAGTAAGAAGTTTATCCATTACTTTGTGATTGATTGTTGACTTGTGCAGATAGCCCACTGCGCATACCAAACTGATTGTCAGCAACAGTTTTTTTACATAGTCAACAGATGATCATAGATCAGGGCCTCAGAAGTGCTGTAAATATCTAGTTTTAAGACTCACAATCGTACTAACGTAGACTGACAGTTGCATTTCTCTGCTTCGTAGATGACAGTTTCCACCACTATTATTCACAGTAGTTCTTCAGCATATCTGTTGCTGGTCTATCCAAACTTCAGTCGTGGCTCTTGTAGCCTCTAGATCTTTTCGGTCGGACGAGTTTCATTACTGCAACGACTCTACTGGGGCTGCAGTCGCATTCAGCCTTCTCAGGTACACTGACAGATAGTTCAGCACAATCTTGAACACAAACAAGCTACCAAAGGTACACTTCAGCAGAAAAGCTCATCTCACAGCGGGCGCTAGCTTAGCCATTTGTATGAAAGGGATAGTTAGGTTTTTAGCACATGTCAACTGCTCAATCTAACATTCACTTATTTTGAAGATTCTCTCACTTTATCTTCTTCCAGTGACAAATGGCCCAGCTTTCTCATGGAAAACAAGACTAAAACTTCTTATTCATTCAATGTTTAAATAGCATTTTCCCTCTCCAGTTCTGCACACGTTTCACATGCTTCATGCTTTTCACATCTGGCACACTTCAACCAACTTGCACACTCGTCTCGAGTTATTTATTACTCGATCTGTTCATTCATACCTGATACTTCATACTCAGTACTATTCAACTGAATTCAAGCACATAATTTATGCTCAGTATTAAACCTCATTTCCATCACATAAATTAATACAACACAGACTAAAACTAGGAAACTAGATTAAGGCAAGTGAAATGATGCTCACAAATAAATAAGATATAATAGAGAAGGTTGCATAGAACAGAAATGCTGAAACTAAGACAGAAAGAGCCGTTGTGAAAACTGAGGATAGGACAAGTGTGAAAATGTGTTTAAGCAAGATCTGTTGCGAAAACTAAGGATAGGAAGAGCTGCTTTGAAAACAAAGAACAGGAAGAGCTGTTGTGAAAACAAAAACCAGGAAGAGCTGCTTTGAAAACAAAGAACAGGAAGAGCTGCTTTGAAAACAAAAACCAGGAAGAGCTGTTATGAAAACATAAACCAGGAAGAGCTGTTATGAAAACAAAAACCAGGAAGAGCTGCTTTGAAAACAAAAACCAGGAAGAGCTGTTATGAAAACAAAGAACAGGAAGAGCTGTTATGAAAACATAAACCAGGAAGAGCTGTTATGAAAACAAAAACCAGGAAGAGCTGCTTTGAAAACAAAAACCAGGAAGAGCTGTTATGAAAACAAAGAACAGGAAGAGCTGTTATGAAAACAAAAACCAGGAAGAGCTGTTATGAAAACAAAAACCAGGAAGAGCTGTTATGAAAACAAAAACCAGGAAGAGCTGTTATGAAAACAAAAACCAGGAAGAGCTGTTATGAAAACAAAGAACAGGAAGTGCTGTTATGAAAACAAAGAACAGGAAGTGCTGTTATGAAAACAAAGAACAGGAAGAGCTGTTATGAAAACAAAAACCAGGAAGAGCTGTTATGAAAACAAAAACCAGGAAGAGCTGTTATGAAAACAAAGAACAGCAAGAGCTGTTATGAAAACAAAAACCAGGAAGAGCTGTTATGAAAACAAAGAACAGGAAGTGCTGTTATGAAAACAAAGAACAGGAAGTGCTATTATGAAAACAAAGAACAGGAAGAGCTGTTATGAAAACAAAGAACAGGAAGTGCTGTTATGAAAACAAAGAACAGGAAGTGCTGTTATGAAAACAAAGAACAGGAAGAGCTGTTATGAAAACAAAGAACAGAAAGTGCTGTTATGAAAACAAAGAACAAGAAGAGCTATTATGAAAACAAAGAACAGGAAGAGCTGTTATGAAAACAAAGAACAGGAAGAGCTGTTATGAAAACAAAGAACATGAAGTGCTGTTATGAAAACAAAGAACAGGAAGAGCTATTATGAAAACAAAGAACAGGAAGTGCTGTTGTGAAAACGAAGGACCGAAAGAACTGTTATGAAAACGAATGATGGAAAGAGCTGTTATGAAAACAAAGGACAGAACAAGCTGTTAGGATAGAAAAGCTGTTATGAAAACAAAGGACAGGAAGTGCTGTTTTGAAAATGAAACTGCTTGAGGATGATGAACTTCTATGTTACAGTGATTTCTCATTTCAGTATTATATTATCTCATAAATAGTCCAATCCCAGCCCACTGGAAAGATGTTCAGTCCCTGACTTACTCCCCTGAATTTTTTTTGGTTAACCCAAGATATCTTCAAAATGATTGATCTATGCCTCTTCCTCTAGAAACCATGCCTTGTTTTACTGTTTTAAGTCATGCAGCATTTTTCATTGAAAATATTGAAGTTTTAAAATTGTAATGCTATTTAAGTGATACATGTCCTATTCATATTCACCAGCTGAAAACTCAGGCGGAAAGTTCTAGTTCATTTATACACTTCTGGACTTCAGTCTTGTTCCAGAACTTGAGTGTTGTGTGAAAATCTATTTTACAGATCTGGCTTTTTTTAATGCAGACTGTTGGTTACGTGTCTCTCAGGCAGATGCAGTCCGACTTGGAAGGAAAATGAGTTTGAATTAAAGTAAAGTTGCATCAGGCATGTGATTCTAGATTTTTATAAACCAGTCGGTACTCAGTAGATAATGTTGTCATCTTCAAGCTGACATTTTACATTGTGCTGGTTGAATAAACATGTATGCATAAAGAATGTTATATATATGTATATATATATGAATGTAACTAGAGGGTCTGGCCGGCTCACTACACTCAGAGAGGAAAGGCAAGGCAGACATATAACCAGATTGTGACCTGTACGATTAGTATTGGAGCTTTGCGCTGGCTGCTGAAGATGAGGACGGAGCATGCATAGAAATGCCCCGAGTGCTGTGATGTCAATTTTTGACCCAACTCAACTTAGAATGTTTTATATCTACCTGTGAGGTGAATTTAATGCATGATGGAATGTTATGTATTTACCTACCAGGTGAATGCCTTACTGTTGAAGGCTTACTCGCAAGATTGTCAGGACTTCAAGTATGATAAAATGCTTGACAGCATGAGAGCGACATCATGGAACAGCAGCGCTTCAGAAGGAGGTATTCCTAATGTGTTTCTGTATGTTTGACTTGTGTGTCCACAGAAGTAACAGATTCACAGGAGCGTGATGATTTCTGACATGAGTGTGAGGAAAAAGTTCATTGGGTTGTATACAAGCATACCCAGAACCTTATCTTGGGTGCTAGCATTTTCTTTGCTGGTTTTGTGCAAGACTCCAGCTGCACTTTCATGTTGTGTGCCTTGGTAGTGGCTTATGTCTGCCTAAACAGAGATGGCAGGGGGTCTCCTAACTTGTGGCCCCCAGAGATGTTGTGTCCAGACAACCTCTGGCACTCATCAGCTGACCCATACTGAATGGGTGACAACATCTATAGAGGACTTATTCTACTGTCTCTACTCTATGTACCACTTTTTAAGTCAGTGTAGACAGGGGGTCATGAGCATGAGAATTTAGGGCCCCATGGCAGTGCTGTCACCATGGACTGTGCAGGTTAGGATGTTTAATTGTGCACCCGACAGAAAAAAAAACGCTATCACCTTACTGGGTGTCGAACCCAGCCTGACATTGTAACTGCTTGGCCAGCCGCTCCTCACTCATTGTACAATGAGCAAAATTCATGACTTGAGCCTCATCCTGAATGACAAAGGTCTCGATGTCTTTGGATAAATATTGTCCTATTAAATGGCAAGCGGCGTCCGTGGCTTAGGCGTTTTGAGTCAGACTTGTAATTCCAATGTACCACAATCAAAACCCACTGCTGGCTGTGTGGATTTTTATCATGGTACGGGGCATCTCAGGTCGGTCGACTCAGTGGAAAAAAAATGGGTACCGGATATATGTCCTGGGAAAGTAACATGGCTGGCGTAATGCTGACCACATTACCCACCTAGTGCCGAATGGTCTGTTAGAGTATGGGTTCTTTTCCTATATGCCTGATGCCCCTAAGGCATAAAAAGAGATTTTTACTTACTTTACTTTTTATTAAATGGCAGCAAAAGGCTCAGATTGGTTGCAGTCATTCTAGGGATAGGATCACTGTTTCCTTTGATGTCAGATTGCATCTGTCTGATGGGCAAGAAACAAGCAGACTGCACAGATCTGTAAAATGGATGCACACGCAAAACTCCGGTCCTGGAGCATGACCAAAGCCCAGACAGGGACTAAAAGCCAGTACTTTCCCCTGGACAATACAGCGGGTGAATGCAAACAAACAACAGATTTCTAGTATGATCCAAGCATCATTTTAGTGTATAAAGTAGGTACCTGAATTGTTTGTGAGCTAATGATGGAGAAATAGCTTATCCATGTGAGAGAAGTATTATCTGTCTCAGAACTATTATCTTATCATCATAGTGTATCATGTCAATAAGAGTGGGCACTCTAACATAATCCTAACAGCATGTACACATAAGACATGTAATAAAGAAACATCTCTACTGTTTGTTCATACCATATCTGTTCACTTTGAAATGTGCATCGTATGGACTGGATACTTTAGTGCTTGAGTATCAGCTAGCCACCTCAAAGCTACAGTTAACACAGGCACAGCCATCTTTAGATGGGCTCTATTCTGCTCAACAACGATGTTGTCCCTAACTGATGCTAAGAATTGCCAACCAGGTTCCTCTCCACAGTGCATAATAATAATTATTCTTAAGTTCCCAAAGGATTGATTAATTTTTCTAATTTGGTTTGTTAGTTGTTGAAAAAATTCTCCCAACTTTTTACAAGTGCCTTAGTTGGCTAAACTGGATTACGCGGTGACCGGGTGACGAACTCCTTGTGGTCCGGGTTCACTTCCGGGGGTAGGCAGAAAAGCCACATTTTCTCCCAGATTTACGGTATTTACAATGGAATCAAGGCCAAAAGGTTGCGATATCCATAATACCGAGCCTAAGGGTTAACAACTCATGACTTCTGGATACTAAAACAAAGCAGTCAGTCAATTAGATGCCATCACAGTTTTATGAGGTAAGATTTGTGGTAGTATGGTGGCTAGAGACTCAGCTGCCGACCTGAACGACTTGCTTTTGAAACCACATCGATTCAAATTCTGTTCAGAGTTGCCTCCCCCCCCCCCCCCCCCCCCCCCCCCCCCCCCCCCCCCCCCCCCCCCCCCCCCCCCCCCCCCCCCCCCCCCCCCCTCCCCCCCCCCCCCCCCCCCCCCCCCCCCCCCCCCCCCCCCCCCCCCCCCCCCAAACCCCCCCCCCCCCCCCCCCCCCCCCCCCCCCCCCCCTAGATCTCCCAGCCTAAAATGGGTATCAGAAAATGTCCTTGGAAGAAAAGGCGGCTGGCACAGTGTTAACCACAATGCCCACTGAGTGCCGATTGGCCAGTAAATAAATATGAGTTTAGCATCATATGCCCGGTGCCCTACTGGCATAAAAATATCCTTTACGTTTAAAAAGTATTTATGAGGTTGGGTTGACCCCAGAACTAAACTTGTTAAGAGAAAATAACCCTGTCACTTCTGATTACTGAACCAAGATCACTACCTTGGTAAAAAAAAATCACACTAATTGTACTACTATCCCCTTGTGGGTTCCGGGGCCCCATCTTGAGGACATAAAAAAGGAATAGACCGACTTCTTCCCCCCCCCCACCAACAAGCAAATAAGCATGTCATAAATGCCGACTAATTGAGTGCATCTACCTGTGAGGTGAGGAACCAACAGTCTGCATATGAATAAGCCATTCTGCAAAACAAGTGTGCACGTGAAACTCAAGTTCTAGAATAAGACTGAAGTCCAGAAGTGGGCGAACAACCAGAACTTTCCACTGAGGTTTACAACCGATGAACACAAACAAAAAGTAGAAGAATTATTCTTTTGCTGCACATAACTGATAATTATTTTAAATTAGAGAAATGATTCTTTGATGTTTAGGTCGACAGTGGACGTACCAGACATGCACAGAGTTTGCATTTTACCAGTCATCAGATGCAACTAATCAGCCATTTGGTCATGACTTCCCTATTGAGTAAGTGGAACAGTGTCTTAAAATAGCCTTGTATTGTTTTGTTGACATTAATTATTAAGCTACCTCTTCTTCTTCTTCAGCATTCCGAGCCTTTGAGGTTCATTGCTGCAGATATCACCTGCCTCCTCCCATCTCTCTGGTTGCCCTTTTCTTTCCAGTTGTGATACCGAATGTTTGCAGATCTGTCTAGACATTATCTTTCCATCTTCTTCTTGGTCTGAATCATGGTCTCTGACCAATTGGCTCCCTTGTGTATACAGTTTTTACCTCTCTGTCATCTTACATTCTCTCAATATGAACCAGCCATTTCAGTCTATTAGCTCTCATGATGCCAGTGATCAGTGGTGGTTTGTGAATTTTGTTGTTGCTTCTAACTCTCCATTTCCCGCTGTTTGCATCTTTGATGACTCCAAAGGTTTTAGATACCTCTGAAAACTTAAATACTTTGACCATTTTAAACCCCATAATAGTTTTGACAGAACAGTAGTGAAGGCTTTGGTTCATAGTAGAAGAGGCAGGGGTTGACCAGCATGGAGCACAAGATATTTAAGATGACTTGGGCATGAAAGTTCATGAGATGAGAAAGTTGGGAGGAGACGTGACTTATGAGTGAGTACATATCCATTTTACAGATCTGGTTTAGTTGTTTGCAGACTGCTGGTTCCTTGCCTCTCATGCAGATGCAGTATGACTTTGAAAGAAACACTCCTACTTAGTTGGCATTTACGACCTGCTTGTTGGGGAAGGGGGAGGGAGGGAAGGGAGAGTGGTTCTTTTGTTGCCCCCCCCCCCCCCCCCAACATAGGGCCCCAGTAGTTAAGGTCCGACACATTACCCTTGTTTATTACTGAGACAGAAGCAGATGGTTTAGGTTCAGACGACGGATCCACATCATGGCACAAAGGTAGTAACCCATAAGTGCTCCGTTCTACTTCTGACTCAAGCCGAGTCCGAAGGTTCTCAGCGCAGTGCACGAACTCTGTAGCACTGGCGAGGATCCTGAAATACCTTAGGTAGATTTTTAACTCCAAATTTTGCCTAGGCAGCGCCGTTGAGCTACTCTTTTTTCGATTTTCAACTGCCAAGGGATTTTTTTACGTGTGCAACAATACACACAGATGTCCAAACTTACTACCCAGAGACCAGGTGAAACTATTAGAAGTCCATATGAAAAAATCCCAGCCTTCACCGGGGCTTGAACCTGGGACCTCTAGCACTCAAGGTGGACACCATGCCTCAAGACCAAGAAGCCGATAACCACAATAACAATTATCTGATCTGAGTAACATACTATTTTCAGTTTTTGGACGCAGCAGTGTGCAGACATATTTGGAGCAAGCTTCAACAACACTGTCATAGAAACAGCAGTCAAGCGGTCAAATACTGATTACGGTGCACTGGGCATTCAGATCACTCGAGTACTTTTCCCAAATGGCTCCATTGATCCCTGGCATGCTCTAGGTGTGCTGGAAGATCTGAATCCTGAGGCTCGAGCTATTTTTATTAATGGTGAGTTCTCCTTGTTTCCTTTCAGTTTCCAATTGTCATGTTTGTTGTATCATTTACGTACTGCAGTCTAAGCTGGCTCAATTGGTGGCTTCAGGGTTTTGAATACAATTTCATAGTTTCGATATATATGGGGTTCGATTAGGCTGGAGATGACGAATGAATGAATAAATCAAGAATTGACATCAATGCACTCAGGGCATTCCCACACCTGCCCCAATCCCTTCCTTAGTAGCTGTTAAAGAGTCGACAAGGTAATGGTACCAGTTGCAATCTTATTAAAAATCCGCCTACATTTCCCCCTTGGTGTTAAATATCTTCCAGAATCTCCCCCCCCCCCCCCCCCCCCCCCCCCCCCCCCCCCCCCCCCCCCCCCCCCCCCCCCCCCCCCCCCCCCCCCCCCCCCCCCCCCCCCCCCCCCCCTACCCCTTTCCATTGAATTATTCTTTAAATGTAGGAATTCCCCTTGTGATTTATTACACTGTCCATTTGATCCCAGAGAATCTTCACCATATCAGGTTTATCATAAAGTAGCTCACTGCCCAGAGGAGTGGCAGCAGTCAATCTATCAGCCTGGTCATTGCCTCACACACCTAAATATTCTGGACAGTAAAATTCATCGAATGATTCTGATCTGAGTCTTATCAAGTAATGTAAACCACTCTATGTGTAGGATGTGAGTCCTAATTTTTCAAAGCATTCTCTGTGAATCCATTACAATTATGGTATGTTGGCCTGTGCTGCTGTTCAAGCCATTGGAAAGTTGCAGGTGATTTGGCAGCAGATTGCTTTGCAGTAATTTTGACTGGTATGGCAGTGACAAACTACTGGATGTAAAATTGCCTAGTAAAACCACAAACAGCCAACACATGCTGGTTCACAATGTTTTATAAAGCAGGGATTTTCAAAAGGTGGCCTATTGGTCAAATCCAGCCAGAAGAGGCTTAGTAAGTGGCCCCTGGATCATTAACAGTTGAATTGTAATCATCATCTTTTTACACTAGGGCTTGGGCCAATGACAATATCTATTTTCAACCTTCTGGTCCCTGAGCAAACTTTGTTGAATGGCCCTTGCTGTAAAGGATACACAACAAAACTTTTAATCTTTAATCCTATCATACATGCCTTACTAAAGTAAGGGTCCCTTTTCCACGCCTTTAGGCGTATAGGGCATTTAGGGCTAGACCTATATTTTTATAGTCCAATCGGCACAAGATCGGTGATGTGGTCAGCATCAGGTTGGCCGCCTTTACTTCCCAGGACTGCACTCAGTAATCATGCAAGGCTGGGTCGACCTGGGAGTTAAGGTCATTTTTAAAAAAAAGTCTGGCTACGCCAGGGAGCGAATTCATGACCTTCCCATCCGCACACGAGCGTCTAGCCACTACGCCGCTGCGACTCCTATGCATTACTGAAACTCAAAACATTTTCCCTATCAAGAATTTAAATATTGCGGACACATACAGTGTATTTGATGGGAGCTTTTGTTATAACTTAATACCAGGAGAGGAAAAAGTTGGAAGGGGTTAACTGTGTGTCTTGATATTCACTCATTGAATTCATCTTGATATCTAACTTCTCTTTTCCTACTCCTGTGGATACAAGTACAGCTACTTTCATTTTATTGTACGAGCCACTTTTGCTGTTTTCTTGTTTATCCAGGACTTTGTCTGGGATCAACATAACTCAGATATTAGTCTAGTTTCTTACGTGGGTGTGCAATGTAAGGATTCAAATCCTTACACTCACTATATGATTGTATATCTTCATGGGGTCAGCGACAGGATACACAACAAATTTGTAATCTATAATCCAAGCAGCACATGCGTTACTGAAACTCAAAACACTATTTCCATTGTGAATTTAAATACTGAGGACACAGACAGTATATTATACTGTTCTATCTGTAAAGACTGCTAACATTTGAGGCATCTGGGTGTAACCAGAGGGTCTGGCTGGCTCACTACACGCAGAGAAAAGGCAAGACGGACATATAATCAGATTGTGACCGGTACCATCAGTATTGGAACTCTACGCTCGCTGCTGAAGATGAGGATGGAGCATGGATGGGAATTCCTCTAGTGCTGTGATGTCAATTCTTTACTCAACTCAACTGCTAACATTTGAATGTGTAGAACACTGAAGTTGGCTTGTTGTTTTTAATAGACCAGAGCAGTATCTGTATAGGAAAGTATGCTAGGAGTATATCTATCTATCTATATATATATATATATATATATATATATATATATATATATATATATATATATATATATATATATATATATATATATATTTAATTCTAGCATGTTCTGTTTAAAATGGACAAATCTAATTTCAGTTGTTTTTGTTTCTCCTGGATCAGTTGTTGAAAATAACTTTTGGTTGGAGTATATTGATTTTATAAAAACACCTAATTAATTTCTCCCTGATATTTTAAGTTGATGTTCAGTATTATTTTTGACACCAATCTTTAGCTTTCACATGCTTTCTTTTCTAACCATTTTCCACCACCCCTATAACAAGCATGTTATAACAGGCAACTAATTATGGCTTTACTGAAATCTGATGTGTTGGCCTAAGATGCAGATATCACAGTTTAGTTGTAAATCACAGAATAATGCCATTTGCCCTTTTAACACAGAAGAAGTGTTCTCTGCCTATGATATTTTAACATTAATTTCAAACCCAAATCTCTATTTTACTACTCTTTGTCAAGCATTTGCACCATATGGAAATACATAGAAATAAAACTTGAGCAAAGGAAATTTCACAACACAAAAGTTTGAGGAGACTTGAAGCAGAAGAAGACCAAGAGGAAACTATTTCACAGCTTAGGATCAAGATACGGAAGACCATTTGTATCAGGAATGACTGGCAGCATGCCAGACAGAAATGGAGATTAAGGCAGCTACTGCTGCCTTCTGCTGGCCTGAAAATCGGCTGCACACACATGTTTTGACTGTGACAGATTCGTAAAGCATCTTGAGAAAGGTAGAGACAGGTGTACTTCATGCTGAGGCATTGCTTCAGAGGTCCATGATGGTTAGTGTCTTTTGGGTATTTCCTTTGGGATATGGAAGTATGTTGGAAAACAGACAAGCAGACAGACTGGCCTGTTCAGCACTACTTGGTTGTAAATTGATGCATGACAAGCTTGATGTTAGCAAGTCTGTTTGGTAGGGAGTGGACAGTGCATCGGCACCAACAGATCATCAGTGTCTGATGTGAATGGTACAGAGGGAGGGGATCAGGGGATCCGGTCAACACTCCGAGAAAGGGCAACAAGGACATATCATCAAACTGCTGCCACTACCATCGGTGTTGGAACTCTGCTGGCTGCTAATGATTGAGATGGAGCGTTTATGGGAATGTCCCAACTCCCGTAATGTCGGTTCTTAACTCAACCCAAGCCATGTAAAAGAACAGTGTAATATAACTTTTAGAGAGGCTAATTTCATTCATTGTCATGAGACGGCAAAATGTGAAGTAAATTTTGACAGTACAAAAGTTTCAGTGGAATTGAATCAGAAGAAGACTAAGAAAGAAGATGTTACAGAACTTAGGGACATGGTTTAGAAGAACATTGTTATCAGAAGTTATTGGCAATGCACTTGACAAAAAAACTGTGACAAACATTATACAAACTCAGTATGGCATGGCATGACTGTAAACTTTTTTTTAAAAATTAAATGTTAAGCAAAGGACCCCTTTCCTGTCAGTGGTGCATTTGGCATATGATGCTAGATTCATATTTTTAAGACCAGTTGGCACTTAGTGGGGCGATGAAATCAACATCACGTTGGCTAGAAAAAGTAAAAACTATTTTTAATTTATTTTTCACTATCAGATTCCAGACACTGTAATTTGTGTATTTCAGTAGAAAGGCTTTTTTTTGGCGTGTTTAATTATATGTTGATGTAACTCTGACACCTGTAACACCTGACAAGATACAGCATAATATGCCTGAATGTTAATTAGGCAGTATATTGTGTCAACGGGAGTCGCCATGGCAGAGCAGCTAGACTCATGCCGAGAATCGGAAGGTCGTGGCTTTGCTCCCTGGCGGAGCCGGACTTTTCTTCAAAAATGACCTTTGCTCCCAGTCGACCCAGCCTTGAGTGGGTACTGGGTGCAGTCCCGGGAAGTAAAGGCGGCCGGAGTGATGCTGACCACATCACCCATCTTGTGCCGATTGGTCTATAAAATATAGGTCTAGCCCTATATGCCCTATACGCCTAAAGGTGTGGAACAGGGTCCTTTACTTTTTTCTTTCTTTTTTTACTATATTGTTTCCACATTATGTAGATTATGGATAGTAAAATATTATAATGCAAACTTGTCTGCTCATATTCAGGTACTGCTCACTGTGCCAACATGTATCCATCGACACCTGAAGATCCTCCACAGCTGGTGACAGCCCGTAAAGAGATCTCTGACACTATTGGCCAGTGGCTGAGATCATAGAATAAAAAAAATCATGGCATTCTGTCTTGATCACATGTTTTATATGCAAATTTTATGACATTGCTGTTTGAGTAGGGTTAGTTACATTTAGTTGAATATTCTGTATTCTATTCTTTATAAGATGTTGCAGAAGCAATCACAACATTTTGTTGTTGTTTTTTGTGGTTTTTCTAGGCAAAGTTTACATTTAGTGGTTTCCTATTGCTCTCTGAACAGTCAGCTCTCGATATCATTGTTGAAACCAATTCAAGGCAGTCTGCTGCCAGATCACCTGAAGCTGGAATCGAACCCGGCACCCTGGCACCACGACGAGTGTTCACAATGCATAAACCACAGACGTCAGCTTTGAGTAGAGTCATTTGTTAAATGTGTACTTTTGTGTTGTTAAAATGTTTGCACTGTTGTGTTTTATTTTAAAACATGGTATGAAAATATTTGTTCTTGATTTATAATAAGAAAATGAATAGTTTTGATTATATATATCTGTATGTAAAATGCATGTAAATTGTTATATTGCTAATGTTTTGTATTTAATAAATTATCTTTGAGAAGTTACTGAAGTTAACTTTTCTAAAAGACTGCACATTAAAGGATTTGGTCTTGTGGCATAAGTTTCCCTTACATCTATCAGCAACATAAATGTTTCGGAGCAAGCTGAGGACTTGGAGAAAAAGGATTTTTAATTCTCCCCCTTCTCCTTCATCTGTTTCTTCTGCTATCCTCTCCTTTATCCATTTTCTTATTCTTATTCTTCCTCCTCCTCTGTTTCTTCTTCTTATTATGATTATTATTATTACAATATCTATTGACTGTTGGGAGAATGATCAAAGGCAGCACGCTCCCATATGCTTTCTTCTAGTTCATAGCTCTCTCATTGCAGATCTTCACACATACATTATGGACATACTTCAGTTGTTTGGAGTTGGGGTGGCATAGAGGTATAACATCTATCTTTAAGTTGAAAATACCAGGTTTGAATCAAGCTGATAAGTTTACAAAATGTCCCTGATCTTGAGGTAGAGAACCCGCATCTGTCCATGTCATGTGTTTAAATGTCCTTCATCAACCTTTATTTAAATATCAGGGAAGTATAATCTCGGAGGACGGGAGAATAGATCGGGAAATAGAATCAAGTTTCCAACAAGCCAGTCATTTATATACCAACTGACACCATTATTAAGACATCCAAACATAAGTATAAGCACCAAGAAACATATTATAAACAGCATATTCATACCAGCACTGTGCTACCAGTGCCAGACCTGGACATTATCAAAGGGTAACCTACGTAAAATTAACACTTGTGAAATTAGATTCCAGAGAAAAGCTGCTAACTTAACCATCGTAGACAAAGTTAGAAATGATATCAGACAGAATATAGGAACAACATCATGCAGCAAATTCATTGAGAAACAGAAGATCAAATGGTTTGGTCATTTAGTAAGAATGCAGCTAGAACAACAGCCAACGCAGGCACTACACATGAAAAGATTTTAACTGAGAGCAAGAGGCTGCCCTGGGAGAAAATGGACTGATGATGTTAAAGAGCTTCTACATAGACCCAGAATGTGAGTAGCCATTTCTGCCCATTAAGAAATAAATCACAAACTGTTCCTCTCTACAAGGCTTAATAGCAAAAGTAGAAATTTATGATCGATCTCAAGTCTGGTCAGTTCCTGCCTTTTTTCCCAGGAACCATGCTTTTTATTACTGTTCCTTTTACACTACTGCAGCATTTAATACTGTCAAAACAAGTTTATAAACATAATGCTGTTTATAAGTATTTTTTTGTTTTTTCAATGTTTAGAACAGTATTTTAATGGGGAAGTGGGTGGAGTAAGAAATTTTCAGTTGGCTATCCTTCGCAAGTTGCCACAGACCAACCCCATTATTTGTTGGCTGTTAGTAATTTTTACTAGGCAAGTTTATCTTTAGTAGTTTGCCAATGCTTACTGAATGGTAAATGCTTGTTTTTTTTGTCAAAATCAACACTCAGCAGTCAATTCACCAGAATTAAATTTGGTATATCCAAATCGTGAAACTGTTTATAACCTCTAAGCCAAAGAGGGGGTGGAAAAACAATGGGGGAATTACCAGATTATTTGTCCCAATGAATGAATGAATCAAAGATTGACTTTACTGCACTCTAGACATTCCCACATGTTCTCCATTTATTTCCTCAGTAGCAAAAACAAAAAAGAGTTACCATCAGGGCTTTTATCAAGGTGGTACAGAGTACCTGTAATTTTTTAAGGTTTTTTTTCAGCGCTACAGTAGTAAAAACTTTTTAAGACACTCTATGATAAGTACCACCAATTGTTTCCTAGAAAACAGCCTTGGTTCTTATACTAGATTATTATGGGCTGGAGAGAAGGATGCACCTGGGTGTGACCAAAGGGTTCGGCCGGCACACTGCTCAGAGGAAAGGAAAGACTGACATACAACCAGACTACGACCGGCACCATTAGTTTTGGAACTCTGCACTGGCTGCTAAGGCTAAGGATGGAGCGCATATAGGAATGCACCAAGTGCTGTTATGTCAGTTCTTGACTCTACTCAACTATGAGCGCGAGACAGCAGTTTTTAATTTATAAAGCTTGAAGTGCGAGTCAGTTACAGTATGTCAGGTTGTACTATACTCTCCAGCTATAGAACAGTTGCCATTACGGCTTCCACCTCCATTCTCACGCTAGATGTTGTGACATTAAATGCAAGACTTTCCTTTTTTAAACAACTTCTATCCTCCTCCGCATTGAAACCACAACCACTCATTTTTTAAATTTATTTTTTATTTTAAACCTCTTACTACAGGTATTTGTCCCAAGAAACTTATTAGCCAACTGAAGAAACTCAGTTGATAATGAGGCCCCCACACCAGGCAGATCATTTCACAAAACTTAGCAATAAAAGTATATTAGATAAAGAATGAGTAGTAGAAGTGAAGGCAATAAACTGGACAGTATTACTGTACGATACTCAAAATTAATAAGCATTAAAAGATAAAATTAGGAGTAATGTCAAAGAAAAAGTTGCCATATAGACAATACTAAACTACAAATACAGCAAATAAAATATTTTGCCCACTTATAGAGAATGGTATGCAAGGTATAAAACAAAAAAGGAGTCGGACTTAGTGCATGAGGTACATCACAAAAAGAATTAAAAGTTAACATCATAGGAACTCCACAACCAAGCAATGTGTCTATGACTGAGGTAGCCAGAACCAGAACCTTTATTTCCCTTGATACCCCTGGAGGAAGTGAAGAAGGAGAATTGCTAGAGTCGGTCTACAAAAGAAAATCATGAGAACATGGGATGTAAAGTGCTTCAAAAAGGAAAACCTTAACACTGTTGGTAAACAGTTAAGAAAAAAAATATAACAGAATCTTTATATATGTTCTCCAAGTAATGCTGATGTGTTGGGAAATATACGAGTAGGTAGACTGATTGGTTCTGCATCATTTGTGAGCTGATGCAGGACAAGCTTGATATTTGTAAGGGTCCTTTCTCCCTTCCTCCTCCCTGTGTAAGCTTCTATGTTTTGGGTAAAGGAGGGGGAATATTAGACGCACCACTTCCCAACAATCTTGTTGTAAAAGGTAACTTCTAAGATTTTGCTGAAATTGTATATGTCGCGCGCCCACGTGGGTAAATACACTGATATAGTGAGGGTGTGGGTTTGAACCTTAACAATGCCCACCCACGTGAGAAACTGGACTATTATCTAAGCTATGTTGATCCTAGACAGTCCTGGATAGCCAAGAAAACAGCGAGTGGCTCATTCCATTAAAGTTGCTGTACTTGTATCCACAGGAGTAGGAGAAGGGATAGATAGATATCAGGATAAACCCACTGTTATATAATCCAGATACACAGTTAACCCCTCCAACTGTTCTCCTCTCCTGGCATTACTTAAAAGCCCCCATCAAGTGATTTAAATATTTTTTAGCTGAAGTAAACTAATATGCACAAAGACACTTGAACCTAAGTACACAATTTACTCAACTATTTTGTAACAACATCAAACATGATTTATTTGAATAAATCGAAATTAAAATGAACTTGTTTAGGCTAGTAGAGTTGAGATGATGTTGATAATGAAATTATATATTGGAAAGTAACAACCTTTGGACAGTTCTCGGCTTGAGACCCTGCCTATTCTTTTTCAGTTTGTCGTCCTCACTGCTTTCAAGCAGGTCGTTACACTCAGACTGTCGGCAAAGAATGGATGCCTACTAGTCCCTGCCCAATGTGGGAACTGGAGAATGAAACAAGCGCATATCTGTAGTATCTGCTCTAGGTGTACACTAAGCATGTATATTATAATAACATCAAGCATGTTTATTTAAATAAAACATTTCATCTCTCCCTTATGTTCACATTCACTCCTGTCCAATTGGGAAGGGCTTATGTCTCACATTCCAGCTGTTACATCTTCTGCCTTCCTCTACACATGTCCTGTAATGATAGTCAAGTCTTCTACGTCAGGTGCCATCTCTCGTACAGACTCAAATGACAGTCAGACCGAACAAGTTCTGAAATCCGTGCTTGGAACAATGGACGCGCCCAGAAAGCTAACAATATTTCTGAGGCAAATCAAATAAGAAATCTCAGGGATTTACTCTCCGGGATCAATCTCCGCATTAGCTTCCCTGGAGTTAAACACATTTCAGTGTGTTAGCTGTATGTAATACAGATTCACATTAACCACACGTGAAAAGATTGCCAAAGTGATCTTCACGCTTGTGATTTCAAGAACATGATAGTTCATTAAATTTCAATGGTAACATCAACATTTAAGTTTTACAACATTGAAACACATGTGCACGAAAAAAACATTCATGACACTATCAAAGAGGATATAAAGCAATGTGACAGTGCCCTAAGAGAATGGAGAAATGTCCACCTAGGAGTATTACAAAGTGATGAAGACACACACTTGAGCAAAAAGACAGTTAGATTTCTATCAGGAAATTAAGGTTTTCAAACTAGTTTTTCTTACCTGGAGAATGAAACCACAATGCCAAAAGTTCTGTCTCAAGCTTAGGTTAAGCCCAACAGATGGCATGTGCTGGACAGTCTCATCCCCAGTCCTAGAGTTCACACTTTTATAACTTTTTCTAAGCTCCTCCTACATTACGCCTAAAATCATTCTCATTCAAGGATGTCACAGCTCCTCCCCTGTGGGTAAGTTTATTCGCTGTCAGTCAGGGCTGTACAACACTTGTTTAAATTTCCACGGTCACATTCTCTAGGTTCAATCAAGCTGACCAGAGCTAATAAATATAGTCACACCTCCAGCCTACTTCACCTGTCAAGTTGTTTGCTAACAACTCCATAAAATCAGACTTTGTCAATTCTTCTGCCCACACTTTCGGTTCCCTGAATCATTATTGACGATCTGACCGCACTCCAGTTTAGGTAACCTCAGGGGGAATTAAACACAATTAGCCGGAGTTATCTGCTCCTAATGGTCTGGCTAGGAGATAAATATCTGACACCAACAGATGGTGTGCAATCTGCAGACAGTAAGTCTAAGCTTGGTCAGCCTTATCTCTGTACCTTAACACTTAACGTCTGGGAAAAGTTTTAGTGTTTGATATCACCAACAGTCCAGGAAAATTAAATGCTTGTTCAGGTCGCCTTACTTAGATTAGGGATGTATCCAAAACCATTTATTTCTGTATACTTCGAAACACAATGGAATAAAAGTAAGTTAAGGAAAGACATTCTGAAGTCACCGAGCGTATTGTCACAGAGCCTCCCCCTTAAGTTCGGTCACCCTGACCGCACATCTGCACGCTCTGTGGCTTCCAAGAATTTCAAGTCCTCCTTTGCTTAACTGCCCATAAGTTTTCTGTTTCCAGTATTCTTTATGGCAGTGGGAACTCCTGCACTCTTCTGCAGACATCCTTTCATCCAGGATAATTCAATACTGTCATTGATCCTGGTAATGAGCGGGTATTCCAAGCAGTCGCTCGGTAATGTCCCTTTGTCTGGAGGTTCCTCCTTCCATCGGATAATAAAAGATCCACGCTTTGTCAACGGGACTCCTCTGCGCCGTTGACTGACAACCTCTGTGCGTTTCCTCACTTCGCTGCGCCCTATCTGCCTAGGGAGAGCCTGAAGTGTTCTACTAAAAGGATTAGTTGCAGTCAGGTTGGATCCTCTTTTCCTCCGTCCACAGATCTTGAAATAATCTGTCACAAATCTCCTCTTAAAACGAGGGATATCTTCACTCATCGTGATCCCACGAAGTGAGTGCCACTTACAACTAACAATTTCTCTGAAGAGTGTCCAGTTGTTTCCTCCTCGGTGCATTCTGTCTTTCCCTTGCCAAATTGTCAGGGTGGAATTCTCTTTAATAAAGATCCATCCCGAATCAAAGCACGAAATAAAGTCAGGGTGTTCAGTCGAATCATTAGGAAACTCAGGGTTTCCTGTAGACTGTAAGGTGGGATTTCTTCGCAATGAAGTTTCCCCCATCAGCTGAGATACTCCTGTCACTTCCTTCGAAGCAAAGAGTACTACAAGACCAGAGTGTTAGGGTTCCCTACTATTCATGGCTTGTTCCGCTTCAGGGTCCTTCATCAGAGGTATCCCTGTCGCCCCAGCTGTACAAGGCAGCAGAGACAAGTTGTCTCCCTGCTCAGAAGAAGTATTTTCTTCTTCAATAATGGCAAACACTTCTGTCTGTCCATTATCAGAGCGCACAGGACTTGCAGAAATGTCATGTTTAAGTGGAGTCTCTAAGATCGTCAAGACGTCCAGAGAACTCCCCTCCTCATCTGCTATATTCACCTTGGTCTGGCTTTCATATGCCAAGTCCAGTGAAAGCAAATCAGGAGGTGTGTTGCCGCCATCGCAGTCAACTCCTTTGGGTGTAAAGTCAGAACTAACACATTCCATTAGGCATGCGGCCGCATCCAAGGAAATAGGGGACACAGGTTCAGTGTTATTCCCTACATCAGTCTGCTTTAATTCCTCTTCTTGTTTAAAGGGACCAAAGGGGATATGGGAGTTGGGTAAGTCTTTGCCCTCGTCCTTATTAATGTCTGGTGTGACAGTCGAACCGCTATGTCTACGGTTACAACCGTTATCACGCTTGTGACTACTGTCAGGTTCGCTCTCATTTATCTCGTCTGAGGTAGTGGGAGTAAGGGGTTCCAGCAATGTAGATCTGGTCCCTTTAGAAGATTTCTGCTTCTTGTTCCATCTTTTCCTTTTAGGCTTAAGAATAGAAGTTAAGGGGTCTAGCAATGTAGATCTGGTTATCCCTAAAGAAGAGTTCTTCTTGTTGCCTCTTCTCTCTGGAGGAATAAGAGGTGTGAGATACTGTCCTTCGGTTTTTATGTTTTCTTCCTTAGCTGTTGTGGTTGGCAAAGGAATGCACACCACAGTGTCTAGATAGTGAGCCCCCACCATACCTGCTTGAGTTTCAGCCTGAGGTATTGGTTCTTCCTCGCATATACTCGCAGTTTCCTCAACTCTAATGTTTTCTGCTTGCTGTTTTATCCTATCTTTTTCTGCCCTCTCAAGTAGCAGTTTTCGATGAATTTCTTCACTCTTACGCCGCATCCTTTCAGCAAATCCTTCCTGAATACACTCTATCTCTCTCTTTAATTCTTCTCTTATAAGCTGTATGTCTCTTTCATACTCTTCTTTCCTTAGCTGTTCCTCTCTTTCATACTCTTCTTTCCTAAGCTGTTCCTGCCTATTATATTCTTCTCTCTCCAACTAGCGCTTTTTCTCTGCAGCATTACGGGCAACCATATAATCAAAAGTATCCATCTGGCATTTAATATATGTTTCTAACTGTGCTCCTACTCTACCCTCAGCTATCCCGAATTTCCTTACATCTTTTTGGTACTCGGTACGTAAGTCCATTCTATCTATCAGGTCTATCCAGAGATAAATATGATACTTCCTCGAGTCAGGATAAGAAGGATATGTCAGAACAAAGTACAGTGAACTGGGCACCAGAGTAGACTATGACAGCCGCACAAAGATGTATATGATGCAAAGCAGCCTACCAGGATAACAGCCTATTGAATACTATAGCAGCAAAAGGATAAGACTATAAATGATCAAAGCGATGTTACACTCAGTCACTAATTGTTAATCACAATGATATGATGTCAGCATGTAATATGTTCTACATTCTATATCAAATGAAATATGCAAGCAAACAAAATCATCAATTCATCAACTCTAACTAAGCACTATAGATTAAACATTGATCAATGTTCATGAAATGTTCAATGATAGACAGTTAACTCATATGATTTCATCAATTAATTACTTTTACAGTTATTATAATTCTAATCTTCCCAGTTACCAATTACTAAGTATGATTTTAGTCTAAGAACTGGATGAAGAGTTAAAATGAAATCTATGAAATTAAAAATTTTGTTCGTTGGTCTAGGGTCTGCCGGGTTTGATCGCTGGCGGGACGCCACTTGTGTCAGGTTTTAGCTCTGGAGAGCGACACAATTGTTACGTGATGTTCTAAGTTCAGAAATAACCAGAGGATGTGCATAGCAGATTCTGGAATTTCACATCCACGCAGATGTTCGGAGACAACTGTAAAGATTCAGCTCGGAGCATTGCCATGTGCTGGAACTAGGCGTTAAATATTGAATTAGGAATTCCTAATCAGATGACACCGGTAACAGTCTGACTGTACATCCGTCTCACCTTCCCCTTGAGTGTTGAGCTTCGTCCAGATCCTCTGGCTACTCCTCGCAGCACCATTTTTCAGATCTGCTTGTGGTTCTGCACTATTCACTCGCTCCCTAAGGACGCTTACAAGGTCTAGCTTGTCACGCATCAATTCACTACCAGGTGGTGCGGAACCAGCCAGTCTTTCTGCCTGTTCGTCTCCCAGCACAACGGCATACCTGGAAAGTTCACTACCCCAGGACCTCTGAAGTGATATTTGCACAGAGCGTACAAGTCTCCATCGTTCTCAATTACAATTACAACTTGTGTGCAGCGGGTTCTCTGGCTATCAGAATGCTGCAGTGACCGTCACCACCTCATACATCTTGTTTGAACTACGCATATGTTGATCATGTTTCCTCCACGAGTTTAAGGCATTAAATTGTCGATAAGCTTCAATCTGAATTCTCAGAGTGAGTTAGTTAAATATAGCACCAACTGATACAAATATTACTAGACCTTTTAGACTCTAAATTACGTTGGAAAGAATCAAAACAATCGTGTCCCTGGGCGGGATTGAACACAGAAATAAGGTTTCCTCTAAACCGCGCTAACGTAAGTTGCACCTACATGTTTTCGTATTCGCGCCTATATTTAAGCTAATTCCCAGTTTTAGTGGCAGCAGCTTCAGATGCAAGCGTCAGATTTCCAGTCATCTTACTACAGAAGTATACAGACTGTTCAAGGAAACAAAATGGATTCTGTGGTGGATACCCACTCGCTGTGGTATTCCAGGGAAAGACAGATGAGCTGACAACTGCACCAACAGATTCACCAATTTAGAATTATGAAGCAAGATTCTGGTACTTTCGCCTTGACTACGAGTAGTCTGACTATGGAGGTCATGGCAGCGAACCAAGCAATAACATGGCTGGAGACACAACCTCTTATCCCCGCATGTTTTCTATGTGACTCATTGAGTATGCTCAGGAAACTAGAGATGGGCTGGGTCCAAAGACTGGTTGGAGTCTCTAAGGCGGTCGGGGTTGACGCATATCATTTGTATTACTGGCATGCCAGGAACCGAGCAAGATGATGGTTGGCGGACGTGCCATGGACCATGCTGATATACTGAATGCTTTAAGAAGCGGGAAGTTTGCGAAATCCAAGCTGTGACTGTGAATCTGCAACAGTGACTAGACTGCAAGAACAGCATGTTAAAAGTCTTGTTACATGGCATAGAGGTGTGTCATCACACGAACTAATACATGCTGCAAGAGATCGCAGATTGCGGAGAGGCATGCTAGTCGGCAAGGCACCTGATGATGATGATATTTGCAAGCTAGATGTTGTGAGGGCTCTTTTGGAGCGAGTGAACAGTGCGGAGACACAAATAAACCAGTAAGGTCTGAGGAAAATGGCGCTGGCGAGGAGTTACCAGGTGATCTGGCCTGTGCTCAACACTCAAGGGAAGGGCGAAACATATATACAATCAGACAATTACTGATACCACCGGAATTGGAATTATTCGCTTGCTGCTAAATATACGCACGAAGCGCTTATGGGGGTGTCACGAGTGCTGTGATGTCGATTCTTAATTCAACATTCAGGTATCAAATTGTTTTTCTTAGTGGCCAGTCCTCAAAGGCTCAGATGGCTAGAGGACATTATATCGAACTTCTCATGAGAACAGTCCATAGGGGTAACTTGGAGTGGCTGCTGCATCGGAAGACTCAGCACGCATGGGAATGATCAATGCAGAGTGACGTCATTTGTGATTGCAGAACAGGAGCATAACTGGGAGGGTTGATCCCACAAGGACACCCTCTATGAATTCAAGATGGGTAGAAGTAAAAAATGTCGAGGTTAGTATTGAGGCAGCGGTACATGAATGCTGCAGGAAAAGAAGTTCTGTCTTCTGCTCCATCTAATCTACTCACTGTTTCAGAACTTGCAGAAATAAGCTTCACAGGCGCTGATTCGATGCTTCTTGTGCCAGGAAAAGCTCCTAACGTTTCAGAACATTCACCACAAGAAGTTTCATCTTCTGCTAAATCTGATCTTTCAACTGTTTCAGAACTTGCAGAAATAGGCTTCAAAATAGGTACCTCCAAAGTCCCCATTGTGGGGGGGGGGGGGGACAAGAATAGACCAAATGCCTGCACAAAGAAATGTCATAAGAGTCGACTAATTGGGAGCTTTCTTGCCTGAGAGGCAAGGAACCAACAGTCTGCGTGAGAATGAGTCAGATCTGTAAAGCGGATGTGCACTCAACATTCGGATTCTGAAACAGGACTAGAATCCAGAAGTGGACGAACAACTAGAAATGTCCGCAAGAGTTTACAGCCAGTGAAAGTGAAAAAGAACCTTCAAAGAATTCAAATTAGGGCACTCGTAACGGCTACCCCAGCTGGTGTAACCTGCAGTCCTACGCGAGAAAAGACTGGGCATACAATGCTGGACTTAACATTTTTATAGAACAATCGGTCCTAGATGCGTGATATGGTCAACACTACTCGGTAGCCCTTCCTTCCTAGTAGGACATGACTGGGTACCGGGTACCCATTTTGGGCAAGGTCGACCTTGGGACCAAAGTATCTTTTTTCTTCAAATTTGCCTGGTGTGGATTCGAACCCAAGACATTCGGGCTCGGAAACAAGGTCTAGCCACTGCGCTACCGTTGCTCCCCTCCCCCCTTTCCCCCAGCCAACGAGAGCCTACAAATTCTAACAAAAATATTTAAATTTATAAATCTCATTAGGGCCCTCGCTTTGTTTTCAGCAATGACTCACGTCTCAGCGCGCATGCTCACACTCAACAATCAAAACTTCCGCTCAACCACAATCGAAAGATGGCGGCCTCTCATGGGCCGGGCTACCAAAGCCCACCTCCTATAGGCAGATCTGTTGATCGGCTTTTCGAAGATGCACAGTTCAGTGGAGAAATATACTTAAATGGAAGAAAATTACGTGATTATCCAAAAATGTGTATAAAATATGATTTGAGTGACACTGTGCTGGTTGGTAAGTAGTATTGTTTTCTTTTTTAGGTCCGTTGTTTTCAAATCAATGGATGGGCTGCTAGTGCTAGGGTAATGGGTAATGGTAATGTCCGTAATTAATTGAGTAATTTAGTAATCAGTAAATGAATGGAAATGGTATTGCAGATTTTGTCTGTTTAGTTAAAAGCGTTATCGGACCAGTTCCTAAATCATAATGAGAGGGAATCATATTTATTGTTTTTAAAAAATCGTATATAGCACATATTTTTGATCTAGTGTAGTAGTGTACTGTGAGTGTCAACTTGTCAACTACTAGGATAGCATAATAATCTGATTTATCCGTGAGTTAGAATAGTAAGGTCCGCCCATTGCAGGAAGCCGGAAAGTTAAAACTGCACGGTACTGCTACGATAACGAAAGCTATACTGCTTTATTTAAAATTATACTGGGTGTAATTATATATAGGGTATGGCCGGCTCAGTACACTAAGACGAAAGGCAAGACGGACATTTATTATTTATTTTAACCAGATTGTAACCGGTACCATCAGTATATATTGGAACTCTGCGGTGGCTGCTGAAGATGAGAAGACGGAGCATGAATGAGAATGCCCCGAGTACTGTGATGTCAATTCTTGACTCAACTCAACTCAAATTAAACTACTGCTACTATACTACTTTTTCACTGTTTTACCCCATCTAGTAAACTGCTTTGTCCTGGTATGTGATTAAATAGGATAATTATTAGTATTACGAATTAGTAGGCAACAACATGATAATCCACCCAGGTAGCAGAAGGCGAAGGAAGGAAGAAATAATAATAGTAATAATACTAATAATGGAGCATGCATGGGAAAGCCCAGAGGGCTGTGATGTCAATTCTTAACTCATCTCTACTAAAGAGATAATAACTAGATATTTTAGTTTAGGTTTAAGTGAAGTTAGGTGAGCAAAGAAGCCTTAAGGTGAACTTTGATGAGAGAGGCCAAAGCTGCTGGACTAGATTCCATCCATGATTTTGAACTTTGAACTGATTGCACAGGATAGAACGGAAAGCTGGAATAGACTGCCAGCCCTATGTGACATATAATGACACAACCGGATAATGAATGAATGAATTTAATTACTAATCATATTCATATATTAGCTCTCATTATGATGATAATGTCAATAATGACTTGGAATAATCAATAACCTATCCTATTTTGGTTTGTTATATTTTTCATGGGGAATTCTTGAGCTATTAACACAATTAAGATAAATAATAATAGATAAAAGAACCTAACTCATTCTCAATAGTACCAAAAAACTGCACTTAGCGTTCTTTTTACATACACAAGCTGTGGTGAATGGCCCGCTGTGTCTGAGCTTTGACTTTATGATAAAGTCTACTTGTGACGTGTTACCCTTTGGTGCCAACATGGCCAAGTGGTGTGCTATCACCAATCTGACATATGCACTCTGTAGAGCGAAACAGATACTTGAGCAGGTATTGTCTGTATGCAGAAAACCTCTAGGCCTGGGACAATATACATGGCGCCACAACAAAGTCCTAAAAGAGTTAGCAGACACTGTGGATCAAGCCAGGATGAGGGCCGGTCCTAAAGTTCCCCCCATGCACTTCCTCGAGGCTGGGCAGATTCCTAATGGTAAATTCAGCAAAGTTGCATACGCTCCATCAATACTTGACTGCGAGGGACTGGTTTTGAAAAGTACCCAGAATCAATCCAAAAGACCGGCTTGAGACCAGACATGGTTCTGCACTCTGTGGAAAAATACCAGCTCATCCTGATAAAGTGTGCCGTACGAGTCGCGGATGGAAGAAAATAACTTGTACAAGCTCAAAAAGTACAATGAATTGGTGGCAGGTCTGAGGAGAGATAGAGCGTACACAGTAAAACTCTTCACCATCGAGGTAGGCACAAGAGTGCTTATCTCCGCCACAACATACAGAGTACTAAAGCAGCTGGGCTTACGAGGAAAAAAGCTTAAATGGGCACTAAAACAACTGGGCCAAGCTGCCGAAGGAGCTTCGAGCTGGCTGTGGACCCCAACAGAACGTTGTGGGGGATGGACTTCGGTAGACTGGTCTGTGCCCCTAGTGGTAAAGAACTTTACATCCCTTCAAAGCCAAACTGCCTGATACACATCTGCCAGTGTCTCTCTGCCATTTGCTAAAGTCTAATATCTGTCCGGTGAACTGCGATGAACCTTGACTTGACTTGGAATTAACCTTGTTTAGGCCGACGTCACTCGACATGCACCTTGTCTTGCGACAAATCTCCTCTCGCCATGGCTCACTCTCTGGATGATTAATTCACACTGCTCTCACGTCTAGGTTTAATAACACAACGCCGCTCAGCTTCTTTGTACATGCTGTCAGTTTATTCAGTCACATATGTTCCACATGTTTCCACAACTATTCAGACTACTATCGCTCACGACATATTCTAATACTGGTCACACGCACGACATAAAGACTACATCTTCAATTACCACAACCGTCTTCCCTGACTTCTGATGATCGACTGACCCTGCGTGCGTGTGTTTTATTTTTACACTGACTCACTATGCACATTTTTCTTCTTCTTTGTGTTCACTGGCTATAAACTTCAGGCAGAAAGTTTTGGTTTTTTTAACCCCATCTGGACTTGAGTCTTGTCCCAGAGCTTGAGTTATGCATTCACATCCTTTTTACAGATCTGGCTAATTTTTAATCAGGCTGTTGGTTCCTTGTCTCTCTGGCAGATGCAGTCCAACTTTGAAAGAAACCCCTCTGATTAGTCAACTTCTAGGACCTGCTTATGCAGGCAGTGGGTCTATTCTTCTCCCCCTGTAACAGGTTGATCGTTTAACTCACACCGATTTGTTGGGGCTGGGTATATGTTGCACCCCCTACCTCCTAATCTAGGTGAAAAAACTGGGACAAATATTATTATTAATTTGAACAATATCTCTAGACACACAGTTACAGCCTATAATTGGCTGTTAAAATAAAAGTAAGCTGGTTGAGTGTCCCCAAAAATGAGAAAGGGGAACTTAGATGTCCAGAGACAATAAATTAAAATAGTAGACAGGGCGAATCTCCCCCCACCATGATTCTCCTTTTGGTTATTTATAGATTGAGCTCCTATTCTAGTTCCTGGATTTGTAATATAATTTGAAAAAAAATTCCACATCTAGAGTCAGTTTAACTATGGCTACTGTAAAGGAGTTTTTCTCCTTTTACTGGATAAAGCTTTGTGAGTCTTGGACTCTCACTTAGTAGAAGTTTCTCATGAAGTTTATTTTACAGATGTCTTTAGGAACCACTTAGTAAAAGTTTCTCATGAAGTTTATTTTACAGATGTCTCCAGGAACCACTTAGTAGAAGTTTCTCATGAAGTTTATTTTACAGATGTCTCCAGGAACCACTTAGTAGAAGTTTCTCATGAAGTTTATTTTACAGATGTCTCCAGGAACCACTTAGTAGAAGTTTCTCTAAAAGTTTTTTTTTTTTACAGATGTCTCCAGGAACCACTTAGTAGAAGTTTTTCATGAAGTTTATTTTACAAATGTCTCCAGGAACCGCTTAGTAGAAGTTTCTCATGAAGTTTTTTTTACAGATGTCTCCAAGAACCATTTAGTAGAAGTTTCTCATGAAGTTTATGTTACAGATGTCTCCAGGAACCGCTTTGTAGAAGTTCCTCATGAAGTCTATGTTTATTTTACAGATGTGTCCAGAAACCGCTTAGTAGAAGTTCCTCATGAAGTCTGTGAATATTTGTATGTTACACGACTCAGCTGCTACCATAACGTCATACGATCCATTCCTGAAGCCATCCAACAGCTGCAGAACCTTACGCATCTCAACCTCAGGTAAGCTGGTATAAAAGAACAAAAGTTAAATGCAATTGAAAACAAATGCCTGAGAAAGATTTTGAAAATACTGTTGGATGAGTTCAAGAGGTGTAAAGAAATAACCACTGGTAACAATAGTTATATAACAGCGAGTAGCACTTGATTGGGCATATCCTGAGAAGAAATGAGCAGAGAATTATAAGCAGCACTAGAATGGGAAATAAAAGGATTGAGGATGTGGAAACATCCAAAAGAAACCCTAACATGAATATTGACGAGAGAGGCCAAAGGTCATCATAATCCCATAACACTACGTGTCATTGGGTCACCTGTTTCTGTTGACTGTCTGATCAGCTGTCTCCACCTTTGGCGGTCAGTTGGGATGGGCATCATTGTTGCATGCCTAAGGCCTGTCCAGTCAGTCAGGTTCTGTAACCAGGTCTTTCTTGGTCTGACTCTTCTCCTCTTTCTCTCTACTGTACTCTGCAGTATTGTTTTTGAGAGGCCATTAGATCCTATTACGTGTCCATACCATTGCATTTTTTGCCTTTTCACTGTAGTTAAAAGAGGTTCATAGTTGTCAGTGTGCTGTATAATTTTATGGTGGACTTCCTCGTTTGTAATGTGGTCTCGGGATAATATGCTAAAAATTTTTTTAAGGTGCCAAAGGTGCTTGACTGAATTCCATTCATGATCCTGAAAGGATTGCACAGGATAGACGGAAGGGAGAACTAGGCTGCAAGCACTGGAGGGAAAGGTGGAGAGCAAGAGATAGGCAGCGATACAAGTGAGAGAAAAACATCAAGAGATGGACTGGCAGCAGTCTGAGAGAGTGTACAACCAGGACAAGAGACAGAGCAGGTTAGAGATCCATTGCAGTCAACCTTCACTGTGGATACGGCAACTGATTGATTGACTGTGTGACATATAATGGCACAACACGACGGTGTTGAAGCTGATACAAGTTGCAGCCTTGGATTTTCGTGTACTATCTGTAAAGGTTTCTTTTTTGAGTGTTCAGTTCTTTACCTTCAGAGATTGGTGGTTGTTTGAATGCTGAAGATTTAATTATAATTGACATGAGTTTTATGAGTATCTTACAGTATAACACTTAGGGCCGTGACTACTCTTTGCCTCAGTTTTTGATTTTTAAAATATTTCTTTATTGAATTCTGCATGTATTCAGTTCAGGTGCTCATTGAATTGTGTATTTTATTTTTATTATGGAGGTGAAAGCAGTAATGGCTACTTTCCAGCGTCTGGAGAGTAGCAAAGCCCACCATATTTTAATTATAACTGACTTGCAGAGCTGGCTTTGGAAAATAGAAACTGGTGTCTTACATTCAGAGTGGCTTGCCTTGCTTCATAAGACTAAGAAGCATATCACATAGTATTTTTGCTCAGTACATTTGGGTGTAAGTGATAACGATAAGTCTGACAAATTAGCTATATTGTCCCCAAGTAGGATGGCAGTTTTTTGTTATTTTGAAGCTCCACCCTGGCTTTTGCCGGGGGCCCTGAAAATAGTCAGGCCATAAATATTTGTTCTAGCCATAGATATGGCCTAACGGCTGAAAGGGGTTTCTGGGACCTCTTCACGGGTGACCCTCATCTGCATGGTGGCACTTTGTGTCACCGGGTGTTTATCGCTTGTGTGATGTCCTGGTGGGGTACAACTACCTACCCACCTTTCTGGGTGATTAGCAACTTTATGATAAGGTGGGAATGGTAAACGCTGTCTAGGATCAAGTAAACAGTGCAGCAGAACAGACACAGCATCCCTGTCTGAAGAGAATGATTTAGCTGGAAGTGAGCAAATCTTCTAAACATTTTTGTACCCACAGGGAGAAATCAGGTGAGCTTTTAATGAGGTTGCAGCTGACACGATCAGAATGGGAGCTCTCAGTTGGCCACTGAGGAAGGGGATGGAGCACTTATGTTAATATCCCAAGTGCAGTGATGTGAAATCTTGATTCATTTTCTTCATTGTGCATTTATTTCCTTGTTTGTAAGAATAGTCATATTGTTTACACAAGTTAAAGATGCTTTCTCTTGATCTATAATGACTAGATTTCTTTTTTTAAGCTTGTTTTGTGATACTATCTGGCGTCTGTGGCTTAGGCGTTGCAAATGAGCTTCGTAATGCTGGGGTGCCGGGTTCGATCTTAGCTACGTACGATTTGTCTTGCATTGGTTTCGACAGTGGTACCTAGAGCTGACTGTTCAGAAAGCAGTGGCAAACTACTGAACGTGACATTTGCCTAGAAAAACCACAACAGCAAAAAAAAAATGCTAATGTTTATTTTGCAATGCCCTGTAAAGGATACACTACTAACTAACTTTGTGATATTAGCACTGTATTGTTAACCCACTCAAAGCTTTGTTATTTCTTTTACAGCCGTAACCAGTTGTCTGTCCTCACTTCTGCTGTGTGCTTTCTCAGCTGTCTAGAGGTACTGTCTCTGAGCAACAATAAATTAGTGTCACTTCCAGAAGAAATCGGACAGCTGAAAAATCTCATGGATCTGGTGAGTTATGGAAATACAATAGACTTTATTTATTCTGAATGTCTTACAAGTTTTAAAGATATGTGCAAGCAGGACCTGAGTGATACTGGTATTGAGGTGGATTCACAGGATGGCAATTCCTATCTCCACATGGTTTTTAAATTTCATTTGTATCACTTATAAGCCGCACTAGATGCTCACTTGTGGATGTGAATGTCATAGATTCACATCCACATTGGGACAAATTTGTTTAGAAAGGGGCCTTGGCTCTCAAGTCGACCCGGCCTTAAATGGATACCAGGTGAAGGTATCTAGGAGGATGCTGACTACATCACCCACTGGGTCAGTTGGTCTATACAAAAATAGGTCTAGTATTATATACCCAGTATGCCTAAGAGGGCTGAGTGGTCTCGAGATATGGCGTCACCTCGAGTGCTGGAGGTTGTGGGTTCAGGCCCTAGTGAAGGCTGGGATTTTATCACACAGACTTCTAGTAATTTTCCCTGGTCTTTGGGTAGTGAGATCGGACGCCCATATGTATTGTCCCTCACGTTAAAAAAAAAATCCCTTGACAGTTAGAAATTGAAAAGAGTACCTTAATGACGCCCGGGCAAACATTTGGAGTTGCAAATCCCAAAGTATTTCAGGATCCTCACCAGTGCTACAGAGATTCTTCAGACTCAGGCTTGAGTTAGAAGTAGAACGGAGCACTTATGGGTTACTACCGTTATTTAAATCTAAACCTGAAGAAAGTGTGGACAAGTTTTTTTAATTTTTTTTTTTACTTTCATTATCTATTTTTCCCCTTCTTCTTAATGATGAATAACTAGTGCGAGGTCTTCTTTATTTGCAAGACCCTTAATCTTTATTGGCTTCATGTACATCTTCGTGGTCTGCATTTTGTATCTTGTTTTCATAATTTTGTTGCTTCTTTTCAACCCTTGAGTTGATTTGGCAACTTTCTTTGTTTCCAGATGATAGTCTTATATTGTGCTATTGGGGGACATGGGAACGACAGCCCAAGTTGATGTCAAGTGTGACTGGCAAGACCTGCTCTTATCAAGAAAAGTCTTCCACCATAAGAGCATAGAATTTCAAGGACAATTGTTGTCATCGTGTAGTATTTGACCTGCTTCTTCTCAAACGCTCAGAGCTTAATTATTTTCTCCTTTATCCCTATTCCCTTCCCCTTCCCCCCCCCCCCTCCCCAACTCCATGCAACACAGTCCATTGCATCCTGTTTCCAGAAATCCGCTTCAGTATCTGTATCATTCTTGTTCCACTTGCACACATGTTTATATTCTTATAGAGTATGACCCAGCATCTTCCGCCAATAAATAATGTCCATAGGGACTCTGCCATCATCCAACCTCCATGTGTGTCCGTTGACATCTGAGCCTTCAATGACTGCATATGGTTTAATCTGTGGTAATGCCAGCTCTTTCTGATACCTCACTGTTAGCGATCTTGTCTCGCTAATTAATGTCAAATATTCTTCTTTGACATCGCATGTGAAAGCTGTTTAGTAATTTCTCGTGGTTCATATACATGATAAAAAACAAGGGTGGCTGCATTCAAGTCGTATCAAGGAATTAATCTACTGAAATGTGACTAAGAAGTGTCTTAATCATGTTTCAGGGGATTAATTTCCTCTACAGCCAAGTTTCACTAGTGTATGGATAGTGCTGAGAACACAGGCTTGGCCATAGCTATTGAGTTAATCATATGTGTCGATTCCTCCCCACACACAAAATGGTTGACACATTCCGTTTCTGGGAGACAGCTTTTACTGAGTTTGCCCTCTAGACAGTTGCAGTCCCTTGCTGACGAGATTCTGTCTTCCCAGATAGTGGGCCGCTGCGATCAAAAAATTGCAAAGGCAGAGTGGTCGTTGCTGCCAAAATTATCAGGTACTGTCCTGTTTACAGTAGATGAACGCCAAGAAGAAAAATAAGTAATAATAAATCTATGCGAAATACATAATATGCTTTAAATTCTTTTATCTGTTCAAGAAGGCATGTAGTATGTCGTCATCATCATGTGCCCTGCCAACTGGCTTAGGCGCTCGTGTCTCCACAGATCCTGATCCCTGGTTGCCTGGAACAGTTCTTTTGATGATATCCCTCCATGCCATCGTTTCAGCCCATCCAGCATCATCTCTCTTGGTCTGCCTCTACCCCTCTTTCCACTGATCTTTCCATTTGTCACGATGATCTCCAATGTCTCTCTTCTCATTATGTGGCCAAAGAACACTGTTTGTCTCTTTCTTATTGTTGTATATAGAGATCTACTTTCATTAGCTTCTTTCAAGCAATGGTTGTTAGTTACTATGGCCGTCCAAGGTATTTGTAGTAATTACTAAGATAATATTTAAGTATTTATTTATTTCTAGGTGTCTCTATTGCTACTCTGCCAGTGAAGCAATTTAAAAAAAAAAGATTCACGTGTGTAATGTATTGGTACTGAATCTGTTCCAGGATGTCAGCTGTAATGAGATCTCCCACATACCGTTACAGATTGGAGATATGTCCTCCTTGCGTTGCTTAAATCTGCGGAGAAATTATCTCATCGAGTTGCCTGTTGGTAAGTTGGATTATTGAAAAGCCAGAATGAATGAATATATCAAGAATTGGCATCCTTGCACTTGGAACATTCCCACACATGCTTTATCCCCTTCTTTGATAACCAATGAAGTGTTTGCTGAGAAAGGTGAAGACAGGAATGCTTCGAGCAGAGTGGCAAGCTTCACTGGGAAGGCCACGGGTAGTGAGCATACTTTGGATCTTTTCTCCAGGCCATGCCGGCGTAGGGGGTAATGAACAGGCAGACAGATTGGCTAGATCTGCGCCACTGGGTGGTGAATTGATACATGACAAGGCAGATGTGGTCAAGGCCCTTTGGGGACAAGCAACAGAATCAGTAGAGAAACAAGATTATTATGGCCTGGAGAGAATGAGGCACCTGGGTGTAACCAGAGGATCTGGGCGGCTCACTACACTCAGAGAATTATGACCGATACCATCAGTATTGGAACTCTGTGGTCGCTGCTGAAGATGAGGACGAAGCACTCATAGGAATGCCCCGAGTGCTGTGATGTCGATTCTTGACTCAACTCAGCTCAACTCAATGAAGTGTTAATATGTTAATAGTACCAGCTGCAACCTGATTAAAAATCTGCCTGTGTTTTCCCTACATCCTCCAGAACACTTACTCATGCCCCGTTAAATCACTTACAGTGCATGGATTCTCTGTCTGCTCCATTGCAATGTCCATTTGATCGCAGAAGAAAGCCTTCACCATGTCTGCTCTATCATCACTAAGCAGCTCAACGCCTAGAGGAACAGCAGCAGGCAATCTATCAGAAAGCTTTTTGCCTTGCACACCTTAATATCCTGGCTAGAAAATCCATAAATGCTTATAATTTGAGTCCCATCAAGTGATGCAAGCAACTGTGTGCCCAGGATACCAGTCTCAATCCTCCGAAGCATGGTCTTTGTGTCCACCACAATCACACCGTATCAGGCTTTGGTGCTCACAAACCATCGAAAAGCTGCCCTTACCGCCTCCACCTCTATTCACACTGGATGCAGTAACGTTGCATGTGAGGCTGTCTGTTCAAACAGCTATATTCATCTATATATATATATATATTCACTATATTCATCTTTGCAACAAAACCCCACCCACTCCTACCTCTCACCACTGTCCCATCCATATGTATACTTTTCACCAATCAACTCCTGCATTGCTGACTCTTGTTTCATAGCTGTTTATTCCCGGCATTCTCGATCCAAAGCAACCACCATTGTATGAAAGGCTGTCTTGCTGGAAAACACCGCGATCCAGTCCTCACCTTGCGCTATTTTGTCAACAGTAAAGACATCTTTTACAGTACCACGCAAGGGCCACCTCCTCCCAGCCGATGTCCCTTGCTATCCCCTAAGGCCTCATGCAGGAGGCGTTCCCTTCTGTTGCGACCGCAGGGAACATTTTCACCCATTTAGCTGGAATTATCAGGCATTGTGTTTTTATTGATTAATTAAGATACAGAGGGTTAATGTAAGTTTGTTTGTGAAAGAAGACAGCACGATCAACATGTTATATTTGGAACGACTAAGAAACATGTGGTGAGATTTTTAGACTGAAAGAGTTGAGAATAAATTTGTGAGCATGTCATGTGTCATGAATGGAGGGGGATGTTCATGAGCTTCATATTGTGTTCATACTGAGCAGACTGACATGGCTGTCTTTTATAGAAGCTTGTCTGTTCCCAGAGATTAGCCGTTTGCAGCTGTACAGACTGGACTTTGCCAACAACAGGATAGCGAGAATCCCCACAGTCTTTCGTAAAATGGAAACCTTGGAACAGTTGATATTGGATCACAATCCTCTATCATCTCCGCCTGCTCATGTAAGTGTTGTTGAAAAGCACTCCAGATAGCTTACAGTGTTGCACCTTGCAATCAGCACAGTAGCTGGACTAGGGGTGCATTATTAATATCCTACCCCAGACATTTGAAATCCATAGGTCACGGGAGAGTCTGATATTTCAGGGGGTGGTGGATAGGCTGCATTCAGTCGTGGGACCTAGGCTGCATGCAGTCTTGGGACCTAGACTGCATTCTCTCATGGCATGTAGGGGAGGGGGGGGGGGTTGGGGTTAGGGCCAGTTCTAGATGTTTTGGGGTTGGTACAAGCATCAGAAAGCCAGGAAACCTAGTCTTACTACCCTCTAAAATGTTGGACTTTCCTGTGACATCATCTGGGGTAGGATATTAATAAAGAACCAGACTAGGCACTATATTACTTTGCTGAGACTGCATTCTGTTTCAGGTTTAATTTTCATAGTTGACTGCGGTGCACGTTCTTTATGGTTTTTGCTGGCACAGAAATAAAGCAGTTGTAGGCTGACCTATTTACTTTGGATGGCGTCTGTGGCTTAGGAATTGCAAACGGGTTTCGCAATGCTGGGGTGCCGGGTTCGATCCCAGCTGCAGATGGTTTGTCTTGGGTTGGTTTCAACAGTAGTACTGAGAACTGAGCTTTTAATAAGCAGTGGCAAACTAATGAGCATAAAATTTGCTCATACAAAATTCACAAAAGCTTAAAAATGCTGGTATTGATACTGAAACGTCCTTTAACTCTTTCAGGCCCATGAATTTTGACAGACTTGGCCCAAATTAATTTCCCTTTACAAAAATGGCAGAGGGGTGGGTGCACAAGAAAGGCTATAGAGATTGTAATATACTTCTAATCCCTATAAAAGTATATATTTTTTTAAAGAGAAATGAATGTACATTTTGAATCTGATGATAAGTGTTTGTTTAATTTTGTTATAGTTAGTGGGAAAGAAAAATTCAGCAGGTGTTAATTTCACAAGGACAACATTTAACAAAAAAATTCTTCACTTACCATGGTTTTGCAGCCACAAGAGTAGTAAATATCCAAATTTGAGAACAAAACTTCAAAGTCTGTTCAATTTCCTAACATATTCCAAAGTTATAATAATTTTCTGGGTAAGTTTAGCACTCAGGAGCTCTTAGTTCTCACAGAGTGCTGAGCAAAATTTCAGAGAAAAAATGTCAGAAAAATAAGCCATTACACACACACTATTTACTATTTACTTTGTACAGTTATTTACAGACTAGCTGCGATGATTTTAGTGTAGCTTAGCCATAGTATAGTACTGTCTCTTTGTTTAGAGCACTTTCCTTCTCTTACACCATAAATACGGTAATATTGGACATTGTTTGTGTAATAAACTCATCAGGATTGCTAAATTTCAGACAGCTGATCGCTCAGCTTCACAGGTGAAAATTCACCGTTCGAATCACATTTCGAAAAATCTAAATTTGTATTATCACTATCATAATTAAGAACATCTGACTGTAACAATTTCAGAGCTTCGGCCGCAGAAAGACACATTCTGCGACCTGTACTTGTAGTTAGAACATTGGTATTCATGGCACTCAAAAATTAACTTAGAAAATGAACTGCTAAAAAAAATTTCACTGTGTTTTCTCTCAAATTATCCACGTGTGGTTTAGTCCAGAAAATGAAATTAAAAGAATTTCGGCAGAGTGACTTTCCCTGAATAGTTAAATCGTACCTCCAAACATTAGAAACTAGTACGAAGCCGCGTGAGAAGCAAAATGTAAGGGACACACGATTGACGATGACACCGTTGTTTGGGCAAAACGGAACCCTCTCAAACAACGCTCATACCCTTGTTTGGGCCTCAAAGAGTTAAAGCATACACAACTAACTTTAAAAAAATTTACTTTGAGGTTTGAACTGTGACTCAAGTTTTGTTATTGTTTTTTTACATCTGCACTCATTATTTTGTTTGTTGTTGTGTTGCCTCACATCTCCAAATGTAAGGTAGGCCCTTAGCTAGTTCATGCCGAAGCCTTTGTAGACTTGTTTCTTTTCTTCTACTTGTCTTCTTCGCTTTCTTTTTCTCCTTCTCTAGTCCTGTATTGCCTTCCAGCATCAGGTTTTGAAGAGGCATCGGATGACAGCCTTTGTACATGTGCTACATAGATGTCTTCTATGTGATAGAATTTAGAACATGCTTGTCAAGGAACAGTGGGATCTGTTGGGGCAGTGGATCTGTCCCCCCTTCCCCCTCAACTGTGACCCTGAAACCCAAAAGTTAAAATTTCATATGTTAATTTGCTGGACAGTTGTATGTGATAAATCCTTCTTCTTCATTTTCACCGGTTGTAAACTCCGGCAGAAAGTTCTGGTTGTTTATCGACTTCTGGACCTTAGCCTTGTTCCAGATCATGAATTTTGTGTGCACATCCATTTTACAGAAATGGATTATTTGTAAGCAGACTGTTGGTTCCTTGCCTGTCAAGCAGATGTACTCTGACACGGAAGAAACATCCCTAACTAGCCGACTCTTACAACATGCTTGTTAGGGGTCAGCGGGTCTATTCCCCCCCCCCCTCCCCCACCCGCAAAAAAAAAAAGATTATGCAGTGGTATGAACATGTAACAATATCATCTGGCCTTCCTAAAATAATACTACAAGGCTTTGTATCAGAGAAGAGGAGAAGCGGCAGACCAAGACCTAGATACATAATTTGAACAAACTCTAGAGGATCGTCACTGTAGCTACAGTGTTCGTGCATTGCACGAGGCTCTCGACTAGCCATTTTGCACAGAAAGGCGGAGCTACATAGGATAACCCAGTGTATTTAAGTCGATCCTCTCAGCTTTTAACTTTTTTTTATCGTTAAGACCACCAGCCATGCAGCTACATAAACATTATTCCTTTCCATCAGATATGCATCAAAGGAAGGCAGCATATTATGAAGTACTTGCAGACTGAAGCTGTCAAGGAAGACAGAAAGAGAGGGGTTATGATTAACAGTGATTTAGAAATGAAGCGCTTTATTCGGAAGTCTTTGCCGCCACAACAGTAAGAGCATATTGTCCTTTGAAATATCTTTCTTTTAATTGCTTATTTATTTGCATTTATGTTATGTTTTTCTTCTTCCTCTTGCTCTAATCTCACTTTAACAATAAAGAAGTGCGCACAGCCATGAACATTTCAGTAAACTGAGAGAAATTAGAACAAGTGACAGGTTAATTTTTTTCTTGAACACATAATACCAGATGAAGGCAGACACGAAATAAAATTTAAACAGAGAATAAAAATGTCTTCAACGAGATGTGAAATGTATTGATATCTAGAGAGATTGTTGTTGTTATCGATCCAGCGGCGCATGAGCTTTCGCCCTTTGGCCCAATGCCATGTAGTGGAATTTGCATGTTTTCACAAGCTGTTCTTTTCTTCTGTACAAGGTGTTCCACTTGTCTGGTCTCGGAGGGAGTAGCAATCTAGAGAGATAAACAACACATTAAACTTGCAGAAACCTAAACAATGATTCTGTTTCTGTTGCACTTCTGCCATCAACTGTTAAATGCCCGTGATAGGAGAAAACTGTTAATTGTTTAGTTACTCTCATTTTATTTTTATTTAAACTTGGGCCCCTCCTTTCCATTGTTTATAAACTAAGTCCTGTAACTCTAGCTCACTTTCTATTAGTATTGAAGTCATCAGCATATCTTAGCTTGTTTGTATTTTTTTCTACGAAGCATTTCTAGGTGTGTTTAATTAATAATTAACTAGAGATCCATTGATTATCCTGAAATTGTGTGATATAATCTCTCTAAAACAGGTCATCTGAAGAATTTAAAAACCTTCTTGGGACACCAGAGTCTAAGTGGAAGAGGCACACTGTACTAAGTACAACAGATTCAGGCTATAGCACAGCAGACGGGGTTGACAAGAATGGGTGGCATAATGGTGAGGTGAGTTGAGTTTATGTGTCTGGTGCATTTGTCATGTCTTCTTCTTCAGGCACCTGGTCTGGAGCAGACATCAGCCATGACTGTCTTAGTTGTCTGATATTTGATGAAGCTGGTAACTGTTATTTGTTTCCCAGCCTATTAACCTTTTCCGTCTGTCTTTCTATGTCTCTCTAACAATAGGCCGATTTATATATTCTCCTTCCGTTAATATATGTATTATAATATTAATAATATATGTAATGTAATATATTATAATATGTGTAGGGAGATGCATGGTCTCGAGGCATGGCCTCCGCCTCGAGTGCTGGAAGTCCCAGTGAAGGCTATGATTTTTTCACGTGGACTTCTAGTAATTTCCCCTGGTCTCTGGATAGTGAGATCGGATGCCCGTGTGTATTGTTGCGCACATAAAAAATCCCTTAGCAGTTGGAAATCGAAAATGAGTAACCTAAGGATGCTGCCTTGACAAAATTTGCAGTTAAAAATCTACCCAAAGTATTTCAGGATCCTGGTCAGTGCTGCAGAGTTCGTGCATTGCACTGAGATTCTTCAGACTCAGACTTGAGTTGGAAGTGGAACGGAGCACTTATGGGTTACTACCCGTGTACCATGATGTTGATCCAGTGTTAAAAAACCTCAAACACTTTTAATGATTTGGTGAGCCAAGAACTGACATCACAGCACTTGAGACATTCCCATGTGCGCTCCATCCTCCTCTTCAACAGCCAGGCTAGAGTTCCAGTTCTGATGAAACCAGTAGCAGTTTGATTTTTTCCCATCTTGTATTTCCTGTGATGTCTGATCATGTAGCAAATGCCCAGTACCTCAGCATTTGCTGTTTTCTGTGTCTGCAGTCTCAGCATTCTACTAAAAAGCTTCATCCATAATGCTTCTAGTTTTTTTTTTTTAATTTAAAAAAATAAAATTATTTCATCATTTATTGACCCACATTCCATATATAGAAAGGAACAGGCCATACATCATCATCATCATATAGCTCTCACGTCGCTCTCATCACAGTCTGCCTGAAAGAAACTCGGTCTCCTGCCAGCTCTCCTGTCTCATGCACTTTCATACTCAAGGAGTCACCTTTGTCCTGTGCATATCTTCATGTTGGTCAGCCCCTGCCCCTCCTTCCTGGTACCATGCCTTCTGCTATTATTTTTTTTTCCATTCTGTCGTGGCGCTTGATATGACCAGAATAGGCCAAATACCACTGTTCAGATCTTCATGCACAGTGCATGGTAGATTCGGACGCTGGCCTCTCCTCCTGCTTGAATTAGTCTTGCTGGTATTTCATCGCAACCTGGTGACTTTCCTTTCTTTTGGCTGTAAATTGCTGATCGTACCTCATCAAGTAAAGGCTCTGGTTCTTTTTCATAACTTTCAGAAGTTGTTTTTGAATTACCTGTCAGATCCTTATACATTTCTCTACAGTTTTATTTCCATCTTTCTAATATGTCTTTGCTTTCTGTTAATGTGTTACCATTTTTATCACTTATGACATGAAAATAAATGCCATACATACATTTTAAATATATTTTGAAAAATCTTGTTATGATATTTTCTTCGTGATTTTGTTTTATAAATGAGTCTTTGAACATATCAAATTTTTTTCTTGCATTTTTTGGTCACATTTTTAAGTATTAAAAACAATTAATTTACTTGAGGTTTACACCAATCTTTAAATATGTAGAAAATTGCGATGTACTTGGGTTTGGGTGGGTGGAATTATCACACATTTAGTCTTGTTGAAAATTAATGACAGTTTATTGTTATTTATCGTTCATTTCTCAACCAATGTGTTTACAGTGTTTGCATTGTATTTCAAACTGTGTCATTGGTAGTTACACCAGTAACCATTGAAATAGGATGACTAGAAAAAGCTGTAGGGGTCATTTTCTTCTACTTAGCATTAACCTGCTGTGTACTGCATCAGAAATGTCTGGTGGTTCGTCCACTTCTAGACTCTAGTCTTGCTCCAGGGCTTGAATTTTCCATGTACATCCATTTAATGTTGACTTTCGTTTCCTCACTTCTGAGGCAGATGCAATCTGACTTTGGACGAAAAATCCATTATTGGTTGCCTTTTACGACAAGATTGTTATTAGGCTGTGGATCTTTCTTTTTCCCCAGAATGGGGCCCAAGAACCCATATGGGGAGCTGTGGTAGTGACCATAAGAGATAGAATCAAGATTGATGTTTCAAAGAGAAAGTCGGCATAGAACAGATACTAAATTAAATATAAAGTCTTTGCCTGCTTAAAGAGAATACCCTGCAATGACATACCATACATGGCATAAACCAAAAGAGAAGGACATAGAACTCAAGGTAGACTAAAAACAAAATGAAAGATAATATTTGAGGAGCTCTTCAATAGTGTGAAGTGTCTATTGTCAAAGAGACCAGCAATGTGAGAACCGGAACTTTGTTTTGTTTTTAAACTAAGAAGCCACAAACAATAGATTGCACAGTTTATTGCCTGGCATATTTTGCTTTATCTTATCAGACGCATACTGCGGTAACAGTTAAATAAAATGAAGCAAATAAGGGAATCCTTTATAACTAAAGTACAAATTCAGTCACTAAAAAGCAGCTGCCTGTTTTACCAGGGCAGCCACAGTGTCAGTGTCATTTCTTTTTGTTTACAAAGTTCTTGGCGATGCCAGGCAATAAATTGTGCAATCTGTTGTTTGAGTCTTCTTTGTTCAGGTTTACAATGGATACACATTGCTTTATTTTTTTTTTATCTCCCTGGACACCCGAAACAGTAGAAAAGTAAGTGAAGAAAAAAAAGAAGATTGGAAGATTGATCTTTTAATGTTTATATTTTAATCGCCTGTGTGCTAGTAAATATTCCATTTATTATTATTCCTGTAAACATACATTTCATATATTTTAAAAATGTGTTTTGTGATTTACAGGAACTGAAAAGACAGAAGATTGAAAATGACTGGAAGAATAAACATAGAGTTCAGCAGGATGAGGAAGATGAGCGAGAAAAGGAGGAGAGGAGAAGGGCAGCACTCAGATTGCAGGAGGAACAAAAGCTGTTAATGGAGAAACAGGATGAGTATAGAAGGAATGAAGAGTTGAATCAGCAGGATGAGATGAAGAGGAAGGAGGAGAGAAGGCATGAAGAAGAAGAATGCTGGAAAAGGGAGGAGGAAATCAGGAGGCTGAAAGAGAATGTCAGAATACAGTAAGTTTGTCACTTTCTTTGTATGTTTATTTGTTTGTTCGTTTCTTTCTTTCTTTCTTTCTTTCTTTCTTTCTTTCTTTCTTTCTTTCTTTCTTTCTTTCTTCTATCATTCTGTTTCCGTTATTTATTGTTTTGTTGTGTATTTATTTTTGTGCTGTGATTTTGAGAGAGATTTTGGAGAGGCTAGGCATGAAGAGTTGTAAAAAAAAAAAAAAAAGGAGAGAGTGACGTGAAACATTTCCTCCATATTAAAAGATAAACATGCTATTAAAAAAAAACATACTGGAAAGAAAGATGAAAGGCAGATGAGTTGTAGAAAGACAGCTAAACAAGTGAGTGATTGACATCAAGTGATGGATCAGCATTCAGAGACAATATAAATAACCAGGCCTGTAGACAAAATGGTGTTGGAGATTCATTGCAGACTACCTTGGCTATTTAGATTACACCTAAATGATGATTCTTCTTCGCATTTTTCTACTTCTCTTTTACCATTTACCACAGTGAGGTGTTGTGGGGGATGTAAGGATCGTTTGTGCGCTTTTTCCAATGCATTGTACAAGTTGGTATTCATTTCTTTCAGGTTGCTCTTGATGATGTTGCTCCATCTCTTGCATGGTCATCCCCTTGCTCTGTGATTGTTATATTTCTTTAGCGTGGCTGTCTGTGGCAGTTGGACCAGGGCATTCTCGTCAGGTTGCCAAACCATCTTATTTGTTGTTCTTAAATGAATTGTATGACTGGTTTCAGTCCTAGTCTTCTTCTGATTTCTTCATTCCTGATTGTATCTCTTTTTGTCACACCGGCAGCTCTCCTAAGACATCTCATCTCTGTTGTGATGATCTTCCGCTCATTAGTTGTAGTAAGGGTCCATGTTCGGCACAGGTAGCACAATGTCGGCCACAAAACCATTCTTTTTAGATTTGCTTTGGTTGACATAGATATCTTTCTATGCGTCAAAAGCGGTGTTAATTGTCCCATAACCTGATTTGCTTTTGCACATTGTGTGTTGATTTCTCTATCCATTTTTCCATCTGATATGAAAAATGACTCCAGATATTTAAATTTGCTCGTTTGTTTTATTTTTGTGTTATTTACTGTTATTGATATGGTTACTTCTTTTCTGCCTATTACAATTGCCTCTGTTTTATCAATGCTTATCCTCATATTATTTTTCTCACACTTAGTATTGACTTTGGCGTCCATGGCTAAGGCGTTGCGAGTCCGACTCGTAAGCCAGCATACCGTGATCGAAACCCACTGCAGGCTGCGTGGATTTTTATCGTGGTATGGGACGTCGCAGTTCGACCCAGCCTAAAATGGGTCCCAGGATGGGCTGTCCTGGGAAAGTAAAGACAGCCGGCGTAATGCTGACCACATTACCCACAGAGTGCTGATTGTCTGTAAAAATATGCCCGATGCGCCAAAAGGCGTGAAAAGGGATCTTTACTTTACTTTTTACTAGTATTGACTTTGTTTATATGGTTCTTTAAACTCTCTTCTGTTTCGGCTATTAATACTTGGTCTTCTGCAAATAACAGTTCTGCAGTTCTGAGATTTCACTTTTTTCTTCGCTCTCTGCTTCTTTGCATATATTGTCGATGTATGTTATAAAAAAGCAGGGGAGATAACACATCCCTGTCTTACTCCTGAATTTACTTGAAAAGGTTGCTATGTACCTGCTTTTGTTCGTGTGCAACTTTTACTTTGTGTATATAAGCTATTACACACTTCTTTTATATGTTTGCTGATTCCATATCTTCTTAAGCAATTCCACAACATATTCCTATCCACTCTGTCAAATGCTTTTTCCTGGTCTATAACTGCGACTTTGCATGTCTTATCATACTCTGTTGCTCTTTCTGTCAACTGTCTTAATGTAAATATTGTGTCTGTGCACTTCTGTTACACCTGAAACCCATCTGGCTTCTGAAAGTTGTTGGTCTTAATCTTCTTTCAATTAATTTGGCATATATATTTTCCCTGTGTAGCTAGCTTATTAATACCTCTGTAATTAGTGCACTCTTTCTGTTCAGTAGGTGAACAGTCTGTTATGTCTGAAACCCATCTGGCTTCTGAAAGTTGTTGGTCTTAATCTTCTTTCAATTAATTTGGCATATATATTTTCCCTGTGTGGCTAGCTTATTAATACCTCTGTAATTAGTGCACTCTTTCTGTTCAGTAGGTGAACAGACTGCTCTAGACATATTGTTGCATGCAGTAAAATCACTGTTTGAATGTAAAATATGCACAGAATTAAATCACCAAAGATATTGGAAAATGGGGATTGCCAGAGGCCCATATTTGATTGTTTGAGTTCTGACTCAAGATTTGGTTTTAGATGTTAAATTTCCCTATTTGGGTTCATTGGGTTTTAGGGCCCATTGGGAGGGTAAGGGAGAAGGAGGAAACCTACTGTCCCTTTAAAAAAAAGGTGTTTGCTGAAATTGAATGTACAGGGCCGATATGTGCAGAAATCCAGCCCAGCTGTAAACCACAATACGACGTGCCAGCTGCCCCTTAAGAAGCAGACAGCAGAAGAAGAAGAAAAAAGGGTCTTTAAAATGGGTGTTACAAATAAAATGTGTATTTTTTAAGTTTTGAAATAATAAAACCCATTTTGGCATCCTCAGAGATAATGTTCAGTTGCGGCATGCTGGCGATTCACAGAGAGTGGAGTCAAAACTAGTAGACAAGAATGGTATTGCAGACAAGTAAGTCACCAGTCTTTATTGTTTATATTAAGTCGAGTCTTATCTGGCTTGTTAGTTAGCTTTGGAAATGATAGTACTGTGTAGTTTCAATCCAACAGTCATTCCTGTTGATTCTACTGTCCTAACCCTTTGATTGTCCCCAGGTTTATGCCTGTCTTCATCTGGTGACTACCCTTTGATGGTTGCCAGTCTATGACAAGAAATCAAGTTTGTGTCTCTCTTTATCTAGCAACTTTCCTTTGAAAGTACATAGTCTGCTTTCAAGACAGCAGCTTTGTGACTGTACCTGGATGACCTTATGACTTTTGTCTCTCTGTACCTGGTTGTGAGCTTATGACTTGTGTCTCTCTGTACCCGGTTATGAGCTTATGACTTTTGTCTCTCTGTACCTGGTTATGAGCTTATGACTTTTGTCTCTCTGTACCTGGTTATGAGCTTATGACTTTTGTCTCTCTGTACTTGGTTATGAGCTTATGACTTGTGTCTCTCTGTACCTGGTTATGACCTTATGACTTGTGTCTCTCTACCTGGTTATAAGCTTATGACTTTTGTCTCTCTGTACCTGGTTATAAGCTTATGATTTTTGTCTCTCTGTACCTGGTTATGAGCTTATGACTTGTGCCTCTCTGTACCTGGTTATGAGCTTATGACTTGTGTCTCTCTATACCTGGTTATGAGCTTATGACTTGTGTCTCTCTGTACCTGGTTATGAGCTTATAATTTTTGTCTCTCTGTACCTGGTTATGAGCTTATGACTTTTGTCTCTGTACCTGGTTATGAGCTTATGACTTTTGTCTCTCTGTACCTGGTTATGAGCTTATGACTTGTGTCTCTCTGTACCTGGTTATGAGCCTATGACTTTTGTCTCTCTTTACCTGGTTATGAGCTTATGACTTGTGTCTCTCTGTACCTGGTTATGAGCTTATGACTTGTGAGAGACAGGCAGTGTGGCCAGATCTGAAGATTAAAAAGTAGTTAGCTTGTCTCCAAAAATAGTGAATTTGAACTATTTCCAGTCCAAACATAATGAAATATTTTGTAACTGCACTTTTACTAATGAAATGTGCATATGTGTGTGTGTGTGTGTGTGTGTGTGTGTGCGATGATATATATATATATATGTATATCATTGTTGCCATTCTACCCTGAAGACAGCAAGTCTTCATCTGTTGACTACCCTTTGATTGTTGCCAGTCTTATATATATATATATATATATATATTGTATATATGCCTCTCTGGGTTCCAGCGCAAAGATATTCCAGTTATATAGTTTTTCCCCGGCCAAAATGGACGCTAGGCACTGCCATTGTTTTATGTCGTGGCAAATGTTTTGCTTCTGCCAGACGGTGGCCATTGCATTTTTGCTCCATTTGTAGACTAAAAGGGTATAGTTTCGTCGCCCAGCTTCTGAGTTGAGTGCATGGCGTGACACTGTGAGCTGCAGATTTCATTTGGAATGTTATTCGATTGAGACCAACTTGGTGGTGTGAACTGTAGATTCAGAAAATGGCGCGATGTCTGTTGTTGCAATATTGGTGGTGCCATTATGTGATGAATTACTTCAGTTAGAAATAAGCTTAGCTGAGCAATAAGCTAAGCAAAATAAGTTCTTTAGCTGAGTAATTACTTCAGTAATAAATAAGCTTAGCTGAGTAATAAGGTAAGCAAAAAAAGTACTTTTGCTGAGAAATTACTTCAATAAGAAATAAGTTTAGCTGAGTAATAAGCTAAGCAAGAAAAGTACTTTGGTTGAGAAATTACTTCAATAAGAAATAAGTTTAGCTGAGTAATAAGCTAAGCAAGAAAAGTACTTTCATCATCATCATCAGTTCTCGTAATGCCTAGTGGCACATGAGGCTTCAGAGAGCACTTTCCATGCTTTCCTGTCCTGTGCAATCTTCAGTGCAGTTTTCCATGTCAAAGATTCAGGTCACTTTCCATCGTTCGTCTCTATGTTGTTTTTGGGCGCCCCTGTTTTCTCTTTCCCTCTGGTGTCCATGTGAGAGCTGTATTGGCAGGTATATCAGAAATCATTCTCATAACGTCGCCAAGCCATTTCCATCTTCTCTTGGTAATCATACTCTCTAAAGTTTCTTGGTTTGTAGCTTGAAGTAGTTTAGTGTTTGAGATTGTATCTGGCCAGAAAATTTTGTTAATTCTACGTAAACATGTGTGGTGGAATGTGGACAGCCTGTGTACATCCTTTTTGGTTATTCTCCAGCATTCCGCTCCATAAAGAAGAACTGGCAAAATGATGCTCTTGTAGAGTCAGAGTTTCGTTCCTCTGCAGTAATTGTTGGATTTCCAGATTTTCCTCATCCTTCCAAAAGCAACTCTAGCTTTGTTCAGACGTGACTGTATGTCTTCCTCTGTCCCTCCCAGTAGGGTCACCACACTGCCAAGATATGTGAAATGTTCTACATTTTCAAGTGATTGGTTACTTATGGTCACTGGTTGTTGGTTTGAACTGTTTGTCATGATCTTAGTTTTCTTTGTATTTATTCTCAGTCCCACCATTTCTGCTCTGCAGTTTAGTCTGTTACTTTTCTCTTGTATATGTTCATGTTCATGTGATAGGAGTGCTATATCATCTGCAAAATCAAGGTCCCCAAGCATGGTGAATGGAGTCCACTGTATGCCTCCTAATGTCCTGTCTACTGTGTTCCTTAGTATCCAATCAATCACAAGGTTGAAGAGGAGAGATGACATAACACATCCCTGTCTTACACCCGTCTTTACTGGGAAAGATGTATTGTAATTTTTTATACTGCAGGAAAAGTCTTTATAGAAGAGAGCAATTATGTTGACTATTTTTTCTGGAATTCCATAATGTCGTAAAATTTTCCACAGACCGTCTCTATGGACGCTGTCAAAAGCTTTCTCAAAGTCCACAAAATTAATATATATAGGACTCTGTCATTCATTGCATTGTTCTAAAATGTTACGTATGGAGAAGATGAGAAGATGTGCTCAGTTTTTCCTCTGCCCTTTCTGAATCCTGCTTGTTCCACTTGTAGGCATTTATCTACTCATTTTTCAAGCCGCATTATGATGATTTTACAAAATATTTTGCTTGGTACTGAGGGTAGAGTAATTCCTCTCCAATTATTGCAGTCAGTTAAGTCTCCTTTTTTGGGGATTTTGACTATTGTTCCTTCAGTCCACCCATCAGGCAACACTTCTTTTTCCCAAATATCCTTGAACAATGGTTCTTGAATGCTAGCAGTTGTGTTGGGTTCTACTTTTGAGAAGTTCTGCTGGCAGTTCGTCTTTGCCTGGTGCTTTGTTGTTCTCTAAAGTGTGGATAGCTTTAAGGATTTCTTGTTTGTTTGGTGGTTCAGTAATAATGTCAATGTCCTGAGAGGCTGGTTGAATATCTGATGGATTTTCAGGATCAGGTTTGTTCAAGAGGTCGGAGAAGTGTTTAGTCCACTGCATGTCTTGTTTTTGTTCTGTGGTGAGCAGTCTGCCTTGGTTATCTCTGATGGGTATGCTGTGATAATTGTTTCTGTTTCCGCAAATTTGCTGGGTAATTTTGTGTAGGGTTTGTAGATCATGTGCTTTAGCAGCATTTTCTGTTGTTTCTGCAAGATTTTCCATAAATCTTCTCTTGTCAGCTCTGGCACTTTTCTTGGTCATTTTATTTAGTTCGCTATATTCTAACATTAGTTTGTCTTTCTGACGTTCTGATTTAGTGTGATTTATGAGGCTCTTTATTCTTTTTCGCTTGGCAATATAGTCCATGGTTTGACTACTTATCCATTCTTTGTGGTGTTGTTTCCTGGTTCCTAATATGTTATTGCTAGTTGATTTGTATGTTTCTTTCATCTGGTTCCATCTGTCTTGAATGCTGATTGTAGTTTGAGTTTCTGGGTCACTTGATAGGGTTTGAAATCTATTCTTGAGTTCTACTATAAATTTAGTGGCAATGTCTTTTTCTCTTAAAAGAAAGAAAAGTACTTTAGCTGAGAAATTACTTCAATAAGAAATAAGTTTAGCTTAGTAATAAGCTAAGCAAAAAAAGTACTTAAGCTGAGAAATTACTTCAATAAGAAATAAGTTTAGCTGAGTAATAAGCTAAGCAAAAAAAAGTACTTTGGCTGAGAAATTACTTCACTGAAAAATAAGCTAAACACCGAGGAGTTAGCTCAGTATAAAAGTTAGCATTGCTAAAGAAAGCATAGCTTAGGAATTACTTAGTTTCTAAGATTTGCCTGTGTTGTTTGTAACTATATTCTCCCTTTCTGACTTGTTTCTAGCCACTACGCCAACATTTCACCCCAGAACTACAGCCGTCCCCAGTGCCCACCTCCGCTACCTCCAACATCATCATCCTCGTCCTCACGACTGCCGCAGCCGCCATCATTTTTGCCTGTGCATGGCTTTTCAGGGCTCAGCAGCCCTTCATCTTCACTATCATCGATGTCGACACCGTCGTCATCTTCATATCACCTGTCACCACTGCAGCAGCAGGAGGGGGTTAACCACATCCTCAATGAAAATGAATACAGGTATGATGGATCCTTCTGTTGATTACTTAACTTATTTTCTGTATTGCACTTTTTACAATGAATACAGTGGCATTTTCTTCACAGCATACTTGTTATTTATATAACATATATTGATAAGCATGATTTTAGATTAAATCACCCATCAGCTGCAGATTGGTCTATAAAATATATGCCTCCCAGTGTTGGTTCCGATTTCCCATTGTGGGGAAAACAAGAATAGACCCACTGCCTCCCCAACAAGCTTGTTGTAAGAGGTGACTAATTTTGGGGGGTTGCCTTAGAAGTCGGAGTGCATCTGCCTGAGAGGCAAGGAACCAACAGTCTGCATACAGATAAATCAGATCTGTAAAATGGATGTGCATGCAGCACTCAGGTTCTGAAACAAGACTAAAGTCCAGTGTTGGATGAACAGCCAGAACTTTCCGCTGAAGTTTACAGCTGGTGAGCATGAGGAAGAAGAATTTAGGTGTAGCACTGTATGCTTAATGTACCATGCCCCACCAAAGTCTTTCTTAAATACTTATGCTTCCCCTATGTAACTTAAACTCTAGACCGAGTCCATTTTTGAATTGTCCCCCATTAACAATCAAATAGCCCCCCTGTGGGGCATGGGCCCCACATTGAGAAACACAATGTAACACTGTCAGAAGTGTTAGTTTGGGGCAAGTACTTAAGGCAAGTAGGGCTACATGGTCTCGAGGCATGGTGTTTGCCTCGAGTGCTAGAGGTTCCGGGTTCAATCCCCAGTAAGGGCTGGGATCTTTTTATGTGGACTTGGACTTCTAGTAATTCCCCCCTGTCTCTGGGTAGTGAGATCGGACGCCCGTGTGCATTGTTGCACACATAGAAAATCCCTTGGCAGTTGGGAATCGAAAAGAGTAGCCTAACGGCACTGCCCGGGCAAAATTTGGAGTTAAAACTTTACCCAAAATATTTCAAGATCCTCGCTGGTGCTACAGAGCCTGTGCACTGCGCTGAGCTTCTTCAAACTCAGACTTGAGTTAGAAGAAGAATGGAGCACTTCTGGGTTCCTACCCATGTGCCATGATGTTGATCTGTTGTTTAAAACTTCAAAGGGGCAAGTAAACTGTTTTTTTGGGGCCTTTTTTACTTTGATGGACATTGAACACAATAGTCTGTTACACACTGCCATCAGTTTGGTGTTACACTGTCAGTGGTGTTAGTTTGAAAGAGGGAGGGGGGGGGGAGGGGAGTAAACTGTCTTTTATTCTACTTTTATCTACTTTAAAGGACATTGAACTTTTCATGCCTCTATTAAACTTTTATAGCAGTATTGGACAGGAAGATAATTTTTAACCTAAATATTTAAGACTGCTTGGTTTAAAAAAGAACAACAAAAAGACCCTTTTCACACCACTTAGGCATATTATGCTAAGTTTCAAATTTTGATAGACCAGTCAGCGCTCAGTAGGTGATATGGTCAACATTAGACAGTCTGCCTTTATTTCCCTGGTCATTTTACCTGTTTCCCAGTTTAAGTTGGGTTGACCTCAGAGCCATGCTCATATTCGCTCAACGTTACTGACTTCAGGGCACCATTCAGCACATCCAAAAGATATTGTCTGAACCTGTCAGCCAGTCATAGACTCTTCTCACTGATGTATTTCTTGCTACATCTCCTGCAATTGATGGTGTAAATGACATTGCGGCTCTTGCAGCAGAATGCCTCATGTATGTGGAAGGTGGCATTCAGGAATTCCAGACTTCCCCCCTGAACCACATACGGAAAAGCCTTGCATACAGGTTTGTTTCAGGAGGCTGTACCTATTATGGACCCAGACGTAGGATGTAACCGACTCTTGGTCAGAATGTCCTTGAGGTTACAATCATGTCTGTAGGCCACTAGGAGAAGTTCAGAGAAAATCCTGCTGGTGGCAGGGTCATCCCTTAGGATGGAGAGATGCCTGAGGAGAATGTTTGGGGCACAGATGGTGTGAGGGTGGTAGGTGAGTGAGAGGATTGTCTGTTGTGGTGACATTTAGGTTTGGAAACGAGGGCCTCAGCGGGCGACTAATGCACTGTGACAGGCAGTAGATAAAACATGATCAGAGTAACCTCAGTGTGGAAGAAATCCATCATTTTGAGGGCCCTGTTGTGGAAGCCATGGTTCTCCTGACGCAGTCTACAGAGGCGTTGAAGCTGAGAGAAAGGAGTGAAGTCCTTACATGAAGAGGCATGGGAGGATGTGTAGAGAAGAAATGCAAGGGGATCAGTAGGCTTATAGTACACCAAGGTTAAGAGTATTAAGAGAAGCAGGAGATTATGTTGGACCCTCACTAGATGGCTGAACTATTTCATTCTTTGTCTGTCTGTATAATCCAGACCTGGTCTTTTTCAACATTCTCTTTAATGTTAGGGTCCATAAGGGAAGTGAAGTTCTTATGAATTTGAGATTTTGGGGCCCATAAGGGAAGTGGGATGTTATGCTTTACATTTGCTAGGGCCCAGAAGAGAAGTGGGATATTTTGCTTATAATGTAGGATAGGGTCCATAAGGGAAGTATGATATTATGCTTATACAAGTTGTGGAGACCTTAAGAGAAGTATGATATTATGCTTATACAAGTTGTGGAGACCATAAGGGAAGTATGATATTATGCTTATACAAGTTGTGGAGACCTTAAGGGAAGTATGATATTATGCTTATACAAGTTGTGGAGACCTTAAGGGAAGTATGATATTATGCTTATACAAGTTGTGGAGACCATAAGGGAAGTATGATATTATGCTTATACAAGTTGTGGAGACCTTAAGGGAAGTTGGATATTAGGCTTATACAAGTTGTGGAGACCTTAAGGGGTCACTACACGGCATTTTTCCCAATTTATGACAAAAATATCACTTTTTCAATGTGTTCGTTTTTGTAAAGTTCGGCATTCGTACAATAGATGACACAAAAAATTTATGTCATTTGTAAACAATTTAGCATTGAAAAGTTAATACTAATTACACCACCTCGTGCACTTTTTTAAGATAAAAAAAAAGTTTAAAAGTCAGTTTTCTCAAATCTTTATATTTCAGTTTGCTGTGTGTGTGAAATCCCAAAATCTAAACTAATATGAAGAGTAGAATCATCAAATTCTGTATGCATACTCCATAAACAACATTATAGGGACTGGTCTATCTAAAAGTAGATTTTAAAAAGTTTTTGTTTCTAAAATTTGATTATTGTCTTATGATGCAAGATTTTTTTGACTTTTTCAATAAACCTACATTTTAAAATTCTACGAAAAATATTTAAAACAAGTTTAAAGTAAATAAACTAGACCAGTACCTCTAAATAGGACAAAAGGTCATGGATCTATCATCTATTGTTGAATACCTATGTTTGCTGTTATAATTTAAGGATTCTAAGTACATATTGTTTTTTTCACAAGATGGCGGCTATTGCCATGACAACTATGATTTTTTAACACTTAAAGTATACAAATGTAATAAAATGTATCCCTACAAATGGTCATTATAAAATAACTGCTCTAAGTCTGTAAATAAAAAAATAAAAATTTTTGGTGTAGTGACCCCTTAAGGGAAGTATGATATTAGGCTTATACAAGTTGTGGAGACCATAAGGGAAGTATGATATTATGCTTATACAAGTTGTGGAGACCTTAAGGGAAGTATGATATTATGCTTATACAAGTTGTGGAGACCATAAGGGAAGTATGATATTATGCTTATACAAGTTGTGGAGACCATAAGGGAAGTAGGATATTATGCTTATACAAGTTGTGGAGACCTTAAGGGAAGTAGGATATTATGCTTATACAAGTTGTGGAGACCATAAGGGAAGTAGGATATTATGCTTATACAAGTTGTGGAGACCTTAAGGGATGTAGAATATTATGCTTATACAAGTTGTGGAGACCTTAAGGGAAGTATGATATTATGCTTATACAAGTTGTAGAGACCATAAGGGATGTAGGATATTATGCTTATACAAGTTGTGGAGACCATAAGGGAAGTAGAATATTATGTTTATACAAGTTGTGGAGACCTTAAGGGAAGTAGAATAGTATGCTTATACAAGTTGTGGAGACCTTAAGGGAAGTAGGATATTATGCTTATACAAGTTGTGGAGACCTTAAGGGAAGTAGAATATTATGTTTATACAAGTTGTGGAGACCATAAGGGAAGTAGGATATTATGCTTTTTAAGTTGTAGAGACCTTAAGGGAAGTAGAATATTATGCTTATACAAGTTGTGGAGACCTTAAGGGAAGTAGGATATTATGCTTTTTAAGTTGTAGAGACCTTAAGGGAAGTAGAATATTATGCTTATACAAGTTGTGGAGACCTTAAGGGAAGTAGGATATTATGCTTTTTAAGTTGTAGAGACCTTAAGGGAAGTAGAATATTATGCTTATACAAGTTGTGGAGACCATAAGGGAAGTAGGATATTATGCTTTTTAAGTTGTAGAGACCTTAAGGGAAGTAGAATATTAGGCTTATACAAGTTGTGGAGACCATAAGGGAAGTAGAATATTAGGCTTATACAAGTTGTGGAGACCATAAGGGAAGTAGGATATTATGCTTATACAAGTTGTGGAGACCATAAGAGAAGTAGGATATTATGCTTATACAAGTTGTGGAGACCATAAGGGAAGTAGAATATTATGCTTATACAAGTTGTGGAGACCTTAAGGGAAGTAGGATATTATGCTTATACAAGTTGTGGAGACCTTAAGGGAAGTAGGATATTATGCTTATACAAGTTGTGGAGACCATAAGAGAAGTAGGATATTAGGCTTATACAAGTTGTGGAGACCTTAAGGGAAGTAGGATATTATGCTTATACAAGTTGTGGAGACCTTAAGGGAAGTAGGATATTATGCTTATACAAGTTGTGGAGACCATAAGGGAAGTAGGATATTATGCTTATACAAGTTGTGGAGACCTTAAGGGAAGTAGGATATTAGGCTTGGGTCCATAATGAAGTAGGATAAGTCATGAAAGATCATCTTCTCTCTCGGACTCCCTCTGCCTCTTTTCCCCTCTAACTTTCCCACCGCCGCGAAGTACTCATTTTCTCCTTCTCATGACATGACCGAAGATTGTCTCCTTCTGATGTGGGCAATCAAGTCTCTTCATAAGTCAGTTTCTTTCATGACATTTTCATTACCCTTTTTTAAAATCTGCCCAGAGTATTCTCATCATTCGTTCTATAAATCATATCTCCACCACTTCCAAAATAATTTTTCAGTAATCGTCCAACTGTCTATGATTTTACAAACTATACTAATACCCTCCCATGCCTTTGCAGATCTAATCTAAGCTCTCACAGCTTCAAAGAACCCCGCAAACTGGTAGGCAATACACAGTACAGGCGAACTGCATCGGATGCCGCACAGAGAAAACCGAGTCAGCTGTTGGATCCCCAGCAAGGTGTAGACAACATTAATCATGTCAACAGAAAGTGAGAAAATGTGTCCAGAATATATGTGGTATATTTATATACCTCTGTGTTCTTTTAATACATCATATTTTGTATTCCTAGAATGTATGTGCAGTTTACCCTTTTGTAAGGATAATTGTGTCTATATTTTACGTGTAGTAGATGACTTTTATCTGTGGATTATTTATGAGTACATTCGTTGTGTAGTTCATTTAAATATTATTATTAATGTAAAGATTATATGTGTGGATCGCTTAATTATGTGCATTATTAATCTTACATGTCTCAGTTTTCGTTTGTTCGAATACATTTCAAAGTGGGTTTCCCCCGTGTTTGTATCCTTTTTGAAGAAGGGATTTCTCAGCTGACTTTACCTCCAAGGTGGACTCAGTCTTAAATAGTTGTGAGAAAATTTAATTAAAAGGAAATACGTCTGACATGTTATCGATCACATAACTGGATTGTCAGCTGGTCTAAAGAGTATAGTGCTATCACTAGAAACCCATTGTAGCTCGTGGTGTACAAAGCAGTTCTTGATTTAAATTTTTAAAAAATTTTTGTGTGTTGATTATATAAGTAGATCAGCAACATGATGGGGTGGTAAACAGTGGTAGAGAGAACGATGCTGGGCAAGATGGACAGGGGTCAGCCAGTAGGAACACGCACATAGGACATAGGAGACACCTTGGGCATGAAAGTGCATGGGGTGGGAGAGCTGGTGAGGGGCCGTGTTTATTTCAGATGTGCTGTGATGGGAGCAGTGTTCTTTGAAGGAGCTGTTACATGATGATCCAGAAAGCCATGGAAACAGGAATGACTGCAGTCAGGCTAATAGCAGGAATTAAATGTGACTAAGAAGCTTAACGAAAAAGGGAGGAGGGGAAGTGTGGTGCAAGCACACAAACACAAGAAAAAATAAAGTGTTTCCGCTAGAGATTTGCCCGACAAAAACTGGAATGTCCTGCATGATGATGATGAAGATATGTGTAGATCAGTTGTACACACGGATTTATGTCTGTATTACATGCAAAGATCTCTGGTCTATGTGGATTGATTGTGTGTAAGGGTACGGGAGGAGGGGGAGGGGGGGAACGCTTTGGTAAGGTTTTGAAAGATCTAGATCAGCAGCATTGGAGATCCCTTGTGAACGCCTTATCTGTCAACAGCGACATTAGGAGGATATAGATAGACAGTCATAATCAATTTTGTGTGTGTATGTTTGAATGTGCCATTGAGAATCTGACCATATTCATTTGTAGCTTAAATGTATAGAATCTTGTTTGTTGCCATTACGGCATGTATTTACCACTTTTGTGGTGTAGTCTGGGGGGTCTTTGAGCCTGAGGATTTAGGGCCACATGGCTAGTGCTGCGGCCACAGACTGCACAAGTTAGAATTTTGTGTGTGTGCCCCCCCCCCCCCCCCCCCCCCCCAAAAAAAAAAATCCACAACCCTATGGAGGAAATATGTGTTAATGAGGAAAGATTGGAGGTTGTAGAAAATGTTGGAATATCTAGGGTCATTGATTATCAGAATGGTTCTACAATGAAAGAAATTAAATGACAACTATTAATTGCTCGTCAAAGACTAAAGCAACTGAATAAATTGTGGAGTAGGACAGGCAGAACTACAACAATTAGATTTATAAGAGCATGCATCTTTCCCATTGCAACATACGCCTGTGAGACCCGGACACTTGCTAAACAAGCTGAACAGAGTATAAATGCCTTTGCATACAAATGTTATAGACCATTTCTAAGAATATCATGGGTGAAGAAAAGAACAAATGCATCCATACTTCAAGAACTGAATATTGAAGAAGGTTGGCTATTGAAGATGAAAAAACAGACAATATTTTGGTCACTTGAAATGTCACGAAAGGAGGGGTATTTGCCTGGGAGGAGAGGAAGAGAAAGGCCAAACAGAAGATGGGTGCAGGATGTTGTGAATGATCTCCAGATTGGTGTATCGGACGTGGGACATCTTGCTTGTGATCGAGAAGTCTTCTGGAGGGTTGTTATGGGAGCGAGCTTCTGATAAGGACATGCTACTGACCAACTGACTGACTATGGAGGATTCGAACCTGGGTCTCCTGTGTGAGCGCCCACCATTTTTTTTTTACTTTTCTGCCGCTATTCTTCCTATGTGTAGATTAATTACATTAAAATTTTTGTTGCGGAAGTTGTTTTTATGTCTTCTAGTTTCACATGTAGAAGTTGTGGTAGCACATTGCTGAACATTTGCCTGCTGGTCCAGATATCTTGGCTTAGAATCCACATTGAAAAAAATTTAAGCAGGTTGCCTGGTTGACAAATTATGTGGATATCTGGAAATATTTGGGGAAGTAAAGATGTCTGTCATTTAGAGCTGATCGGGCAGTAAAATAGTGCATGTAGCACCACATACCTGACACACCATTAGCATGAGGAGGGTTCGTTACATATGTTTTTATTCTCATATGAAGAATATTTATTTATTCATTATTTGAATCATAGACTTTATTCTGTCAGCTGCAAAATTAATCTTTTTGTTCTTTAATGTATAATCTTCTTATTCCGTAATGTTCAGACCGTTTTTTTAAATGTTGAACCTTTTTTTCCTAAAATAATTCTTCTTTTTCTTCTCACTGATACCAGGTTGTAGCCGAGTGTTATGGTTTTCTGTATGTGTCTTGCGTTTCTCTTGGCTTGAGTGATGGATTTGTTCATCTTTTTGCAGATTTCAGCTACACCATTTATCCTTACTTTCTTGGTCGTCCTCTTGCCTTCCTCCCAGATGTTCTACTGTAAAAAATCTCATATGCAGTCTGGTCTGGCTACATTCTCACTAGATGGCTGAACCATTTCATTCTTTGTCTGTCAATATAATCCAGACATGGTCCTGTTCCAACATTCTCTCAAATGCTGGTATTCGTAACCCTGTCTTGTCTTGTGTTCTTAGTGACCTTGCCGAGACGGCACATTTCACATGTAGTTATTTTCGGTTCTAGTGCCTGATTCCTTATCCATGTTTGGCACCGATAACATAAAGTAGGGATAAAAATGCTATTAATCATTTGCTGTTTTGCTTTAAGGGAGACATTTGGGTGTCTGTGGGACTAACTGGTAGGTGACAGCATTTGCCTTTTGTAGTCTGGCTTCTGTCTCTCTATCGAGTCTGCCATCCTCTGTAAATATACTTACTGAAATAATTAATCTGGCTATTCTGAATGTTTAGTCTGGTTATTTTGTAATATTTTATTTTTTTATTCTGTCAAGTTTTATCTTTTTGTTTCTATAATGTTTACTCTTTTTATTCTGTAATGACTAATCTTTTTACTCTGTAATGTTTAACCTTTTTACTCTATAATGCTTAATCTGTTTATTCTGGAATGTTTAGTGGAGGAACAGAAATTTCTAGAAGGTCAAGCACCTCCAGCACACCACCAGTGTCACCCGGCCCAAGTCCTCGCAATTCTGTGTCTTACCTAGCCAAACCCAGCAGTCCCAGTGGGTCGGCATCACAGCTGGTGAAACCCAGTAGCCCCAGCGGGTCTACCTCCCACTTGGCCAAACTGCTGGGGACCAAATCTGCCGTCCCCAGGGCCACAAATGGGTCAGCAGCTTCGTCTGTGAGCCAGGCTGTTAGAAGGACAAAAATAACTGCAGACAGGTAATTATTTGTTGGTTATATTATCTTCTTCTTCCTGCTCCTCCTCCTCCTCCTCTTCCTTTTTTGAATTCACCATCTGTAAACTCTCGTGGAAAACTCTGGTTGTTTGTCCACTTCTTGACTGTTTTGCTTGGACATCTGTTTTACACATCTGGCTTATTTGTATGCAGACTGTTGCTTCGTCACCTATGAGGCAGATGCACTCAGAAAACACACAGTTGGTTTACTTCCCCCTTCATCCTCAGTGGGGCCTTAGAATATTGGGGGGGGGGGGGGAGGGGGTATGGGGGGGGGGGGGGCTGTGTAATAATGAGAGCTATTTTAGCAGAGTAGCTGCTTGCTGGCCAGCTCATAGGTCTTGGGTTCATATCTACATGGATATTGTTTTTTATTATTGATCTAAGGCTGCTGGGTTGACTCAACCCAAAAAAAGCTACTAAGTGTTGTCCCGGCATGATACTGAGCACATTACACATTGAGTTCCAGTAGGCTGATAAAAATGTAGGTTTGGTCATGGCCTTTTTTTCTGGTGGGATGCAACAGTACACGTATTGCCACTTTTTTAGGCATAATTTTTTCAGCACTACTGTTATAGTCAATTTGTGGTAAGCATCGGAACCTTTTGTAAACACTAGATGGTGAGTACTGATATTCCCCCCCCCCCCCCCCCCCCCCGAGGGGTAAAACCCCCTGGGTTTACACTGCATACTTAAATTACCAGTAGTCTGGAAAGGGCCTTTTATGTTTACTTTTTGTGTTTGTGTAAGAATAATTTTTAATGAATTAATTTACCTTGAGTATTTGATACAGTTTAAGACAAGCGCTGAGTTACTACAGCTCTGAATGTTCAAATTTGATGACCTCTTCTGTTGATGGTTTATCCTCTGGAAGTCTGTTAACCTAAATCTTTGACATGATTGGAGTATAAATAGTTTGAGAATTAAAAAGGGCTTGTGTCTGTGAGGATTAGGTTGATTTGGGTTAAGAATCAAAATCACAACACTCAAGACATTACCATAAGTGCTCTGTCTTTATTTCAGCAGCCAGCATAGAGTTCCAGTTCTGATGGTACCTTTACCAGTTTGATTATGTGTCAATTTTGCCTTTCCCCTGAGTGTTTAGGCTTGGTCAGATCCCTTTGTCACTCCCTGCCGCAATCTCACCCCAATGTGGGACGCTATTGTTTGTTAATTTAAAGCCCTAAAACCCCACCCTGGCTGTGGTCGGGGGCCCTAATATAACCTAATGGTTGAACAGGGTTTCTGAGACTTGAGCCCGGTTGATTCTTGTCCGAATAGTGGCACTTTGTGTCACCGGTTTATCGCTCGTTGTGTGGTCCTGGTGGGGTTGAATCTCCTGCTACATTATTCTCTTGAGACTGTGATGGTCTGTTGGTGCCTCCACATTGTTCACTCACACCCACACTCAAAGGGCCTTGATAATATATAGGTTGAGGTTGGTAATGTTTCCTGCATATGTTTTGGGTAATCATTGTCAGCGTACTGCAGTCTCATTCCCACAGAGATGTTGTATCCAACAGTCCTGATAATTATTGACTTAAAATGTGCAAGATTTCTGAAGAAGAAAAAAAAACCAGATCCAGTTTGTGATTAGGAGTTATACAATTACCTATTCAGTTCCTAATTCCCTTCACAGTAATTTTCTGCAGACTGCACACACTTCTAGCTTTCCTGTTATTTTTTTCCCCTAAGCATTTCAGGAAGCCCTGTTTTTGAATGAATTAGTCTGGTTGCCATGCTCTACATAGATTCCCATGACTCTTATTACATGTGGGTTCCTGGGCACCATTTTTGGGGAAGGGGGTGGGGTTTTCTAGATATAAGGAACCAACAGTCTGCATACAGATGATAAGCAGATGTGCACGCAAAACTCAGGTTCGGGAACAAGACTAAAGTCCAGAAGTGAATGAGCAACCAGAACTTTCTGCTACAGTTTACAGCCGGTGAACCCGAAGAAGAAGAAGAGGAGGAAGAAAGAAAGAAAAAGAAGATTCATACTGATATTGTCATTGTTCGCTGTCCTCTGTGATCTCAAAAGGTTAGAAAAGGTTGAAGTCAAGAGGATTGACTTCATTACACGTGTTTTATCCCATTTGGCTCGTTCTCTCTCCACAGAACATCTAGCCGCCTACTGAGTGTGTTGAACAGTGCATGACTCAAGTCCATAAGTGGACAAACAAATAAAACTTTCTGCAGCAGAAACAAAGAAGAAGAATCTTTAAAAGAAATTAAATTTCTGATCGTTTAACAGCTGTCTTGTGCTTGTTATTCCAGATCTAATGCATCAAGTCCAGTGACTGTCAAGCCTACAAAAACACCATTGACAACTAACTTGAGGGCCCAAGTCTATGCATTTAGCCAAGCATCATCAAACTTGCGACGTAGTAGTAACAGCAGCACCACCGTAATTAATGTTTGTTGTTTGCTGATGACATTTCTCTCTTATCCCACTCGTGAAACCATACTTGATGAGAGATCACAACAATTAGGTTTAAAAAAAAATCCATAAGGGAAAGAGGAAAATAATGAGAATAAACCAGGCAAACAGTAATCCTATTTTCTCTGTGACATCCCACCTGAAGATGTGAAGTCATACACCTATTTAGGCAGTAATGTAGATAAAGATGGGAGAACTCTGAAGAATCAGAGGCTAGAGTAAACCCAGCTGAGTCTACAGTGACATGATTCTCACTAACCGAGTTGTGAAGATACCCATGCCTGTTGTCAGTGGGTTCAGTGGGAGATGATATAGAAAGGTCACGAGACATTGTTCGTTTGTTCGTTCATCCATCACAAATGATGAGAACCGCTGTTTCTTTCATCCATCATGAAACTGCAGTTGAATGTTTGTGAGTCCGGAGGTGACTTATAAGTCCAATAAGTGCACAGAAGAGTCTAGGACAATGAGGGCAGGGCACAGGGTCTGTAGATAAAGGGTCTGTTTAGTGGTTCTTTCTGGCCTGTCTTCACTATTCAGAGGCCCTTGTTCTAGATGTCTCACAGATCTTTGCACCTTTCCTGATATATAGGTTTGGTTGGCAGAAGCTGTTAGTTGCACACAGGCATTTCCCATTTTTTAGGTGGGATCTATACATACCAGTCCTTGCTTCCCAAGGGATGATCAAGAAGGATACTGTGTAGTGTTTGGGGGGGGGGGGGTCTGACTGATATATGGAATTACAAAATGACACAGATAGTGGGGCTGCATTAGCGCAGTCAATAGGAGACTCGCTTCCAGATCCAGCTGCAACTCGCTGCAGCCCACGGCCGGTGTTCGAAAACGGGTTAACTTATAAGTTAAGACTCTGGGGTAAATGGAGGAACGTTGCTATAGCTACGGAGTTTCGCACAGACGGCGACATGGGAGGACAGTTTCTTATCAGCTGTCTGTACTGGCGGCAGAGCACTTATGGTTTATAATCCTGTGCCGTGACGCTGGTTCACATCTCCTGACTTTACCTTTACAAAATGACAATTTGAGAGGATACAGAAATGCTTTCAGGCAGCAGTGTGTTGTGTATGCTCTGAAGAGACTTGGTTGTTCAGGAAATAGTAGGTATGGTATTAGGTCATTAGTCGGTGGATTATGTCGGTTAGTTACCACTTTTCTGTATTGAGTGGATAATGAAAGCTTTTTAGAAGCAAGAGGATTCACTTCATTGCATCTGGTTTAATCCCACACAGCCGAAACTCTCACTGCAAGGGCTGCTGGTGATTTGTCAAGAGTGTTAATATAGAGCACAAACTCTGTAACTTGCAGCACACAAAGCATGAACTCCATAACTTTAGTGACAGCCCCCCAGAAATCTCTGAAACCAGTCTCATAACCTTCAGGGTGTGAGATAAAGGGCTTAACCACTTAACAATGGAGGTCATTCTTTTCTCCAGGCTATGCCGGTGTAGTGGGTATTGAACAGGCAGAAAGATTGGCTGGATCTGCACCACTTGGTGGTGAATTGATACATGACACAAGGCAGATGTGGTCAAGCCCCGTTGGGAACAAGCAACTGAATCAGTAGAGAAGCCGAGAGAATGAGGCACCTGGGTGTAATCAGAGGGTCTGGCCTGCTTACTACACTCAGAGGAAACGCAAGATGGACATATAACCAGATTGTGACCCGTACCATCAGTATTGGAACTCTGCACTGGCTGCTGAAGATGAGGATGGAGCATGCATAGGAATGCACCCGAGTGCTGTGATGTCAATTCTTGACTCAACTCAACTCAATGGAGGTTCTCAGTGGAATAAATCAACCCTGTGTGGGTTGACTCCCATTGTGGGGAGAAGAGAAAAAGAATAGACCCACTGTTCACCGAACAAGTATGTTGCAAAAGGTGACTGGTTACAGAGTTTCCCTCAGAACTGGAATTCATGTGCCTGAGAGGTAAGGAGCCAACACAAAGTCTACATACAAAGCCAGATTTGTACAATGGATGTGCATGCAAAACTCAGGTTCTAGAAATAGAGACTAAAGACAAAAAGTCCATAAGTGGAGGAACAACCAGACCTTTCCACCAGAGTTTACAGCTGGTGATTGCAAAAAAGAAGGAATAGATCATGCCAAATGCAAATTAATTTTATCTTTTGCTCTTGGTATTTCCTGTTTTGTTCTATTTTTGTGTGTGTGTGTGTGAGCCATTGGATACTAGTTATTCACAATGTTCTTGTTGTTCTCCCATCATTATGTTACTGTTACACTGAAGTAAAACATTATAATTTACAAATATTTAACCTGTTTAAAACCAGGATGATGACTCAAAACCCAAGAAGGGACCATCTACACCAGTAGAACAACCCTCTCGGCCAAAGTCCAAGCTTGAAGAACAAAGCAAAAAGGGTCTTCTGCAGATCTCTGGCCTCAAGGTATTTTTACAGGAAGTTTTCTGTCTGGGTTTGGGTTGGATTCTGTTAACACAAATTCACCTGAAACCTGTGAAAGAAAATCAGCAAGACTGGGGTTACCTACAGCCAGCAGTCTGATCTAAGCAATGGACTAGTTTCATCTCTGTATGTCTCTCTACTAGTGTGAAGTTCCAGTACAAGCCTGATGTGCCTCACATGTTTCTGAGCATGGAGTTACTCGTTCTTATCTTTGTCTGTTGTCATTGGCTTATCATTATCAGTGTATATAATGCCTGTTGTGACTGGCCGATCTTTGCTTATCAGCGCATGAGCTGCTTTCTATTCCGCCAGCCATGCAAGTGTCTCTGTGACAGCTACTGTAGAGTGGAAAGGAATAGTTCTTCAAATCCCAGCATGAAATACTTTGGTACTGGGTCATGAAAAGTACCTCTTCATCAGCCTCACTCAGAAAAGTATAAGAGTTTTTTAGGCTCAGATGACCTGAACATCGTTGAGTCAAACTTCAGAGAAAAAAATTAACAATATTGCAGAGGATAAATATCTTGACCTGTATTTTATAAGCAGCTTGTGTGTGCTTGCATTCCTGTGGGTGTGTTTTTGGTCAGTCATTTGGTCTTGGGTGGATGGGTGGAGATTCTTTACTTTTTTTTAGGTGATGTGATTGGTTAGAAGGTTTGTGATAGACCTAAAGACTTGAATTCTAACTGTTGAGTTTACCACTTTTTCTTGTTCAAGTCATTTGCATCCCGGAAAGGCTCACATCTGTCAGGATTAACCTGGTTTAGAGATTTTATTCTCTGTTTGTTATCACAGTACTGTCTCCATAGTGACTGTATTGCAGAGCAGATGGTCCTTCCTTCTAGTGAAGGAACCCAAAGGGTGTGCAGTACTGGTAGTTGGGCTTCATATTTTCAGAAAATGCATGACAATTCTCTTAAAATTAATCAGTCCAGGATCTGTTTGGACTTCACCACACAAGAGTGTTAAGAGGTCTTAACCAGTATATGGCCTGTTATTGTTATCAGATATGAAAACAATATGATTAAAATTATCATGAAACTTGCTTCCTTCATTGACTTATATTTCCTCTACAATTTCAGAAACCGGGCTCACAAGAAAGTGTTGACCCCAATAAGAGAATAAGCACGAGACCCCCAACAAACATCTATGGCTCTGGGAGAGGACGGCCAAGTACTACCATATAATAAGAATTTAAAATTACATTAAAATTGTTTAATTTAACATAAGTAAAATTGTTTAGTTTAACATAAGCATGCAGTGTCCATGCATTCTTTGTGTGTGTAATTTTAAATAGTGATAGCTCTAGGTGCCCAAAAAAGGTGATCTACAGGAGTGTGAAAACTATAGAGGAATTATGTTGCTGTCAGTTCCTGGAAAAAAATATTAAGTAGAATTATTTTAGAAAGATTAAAAGATGCTATTGATAAAATGCTAAGAGATGAGCAGGCAGGTTTTCGGTCAAACAGATCCTGTACTGATCAGATAGCCACATTACGTATTATATTAGAGCAAAGCATTGAACTGAACTCACCACTTTACATTGGATTCATAGACTATGAAAAAGCATTTGACAGCATTGATAGGGAATCTCTCTGGAAATTGATGGGGCTCTATGGAATCCCACAGAAAATTATCAACTTAGTAAAGGCAACATATAAAGACATGAAATGTCGAGTTCTTCATGAGGGAAAGCTAACAGATGCATTTGAAATAAAAACAGGTGTGCGACAGGGATGTCTTTTGTCGCCTCTCCTATTTTTACTGGCTTTAGACTGGACTATGAAAACAGTAACTGCTAACACCAAGAATGGAACTCAGTGGACCCCTACAAAACAGCTTGATGATCTGGACTTCGCTGATGATATTGCCCTTCTGTCCCATTCACGGAATCAGATACAAGATAAATTAAATATACTTAATGCGAGATCACAGCAGCTTGGTCTGAAAATCCATAAAGGAAAGACAAAGATAATGAGAATAAATCAGGCAAATAGTAATGTGGTTTCTCTTAATGGCACCCCACTCCAAGACGTTGAGTCGTACACCTATTTGGGCAGTAATATAGATAAAGATGGAGGAACTGATAGAGATATTAAAATAAGAATACTAAAGGCAAGAGGGGCTTTCATAGCACTAGGGAATTTGTGGAGGTCAAAAGAAATTAAAAGAAATACTAAACTAAAAATTTTTAATTCTAATGTCAAATCAGTACTATTGTATGGGGTGGAAACATGGAGAACAACGAAGGCAATTACTAATAAATTACAGACATTCATTAACTGGTGCCTGCACAGAATAGAGGGAATAAAATGGTATGATAGAATAACTAATGTAGAACTTTGGGAGAGAACTAAACAGGCTCCAGTGGATCAGGAGGTGAGGAAAAGACGCTGGCGTTGGATAGGGCACACACTGAGAAAACAGGAGAACAGCATAACTAGAATGTCTTTGCATTGGAACCCACAGGGGCATAGGAATAAAGGAAGGCCAAAAAACACATGGAGAAGAGAGCTGGAGAATGAGGTTAGAAAGATTGGGAGGACATGGGGAGAGCTCCATGTAATGGCGAAGGATAGAACGACTTGGCGTGAGTTGGTTGAGGGCCTATGCTCCATTGGGGGATAGAAAGGCAGAAGAAGAAGATAGCTCTAGGAGGCATCCAGAATTCAAGCTGGTAGTGATGCTGAGCTTTGGAATAATTTTCCTCATCATCATGGTCCCAAAATCCCCTTGTGGGTTCTGGGGCCCCATTGTGAAAAAACAAGAATAGACCCACTGCCTCCCAGAGGTGAATGAACACCCAGAATCTTCTGCCGGAGTTAGCAGCCAATGAATGCAGAAAAGAGGAAAACGAATAACACTGTCATTTGGTCACTAGTTGTTGCTAACTATCTGATCTGATCCCTCTGCCTCTGTTGGTCATATAGCCATGTTTGAGGCCTGTCCATTCAGCCAGGTTTGGCAGCAGAGTGTTCTCCTTTAATTTGGTTTCAACAGTCCTATCGAGAGCCGACTACTCAGATGGCAGTGGCAACTGCTAAGAGTAAAATTGCAGAGCTAAATTACAAACAGCCAAAAAAAAAAATGTTGTGCAACGTCCTGTGAAGGACACTCAACTAACAGTTTCTTTGGTTTTTTGTTAGGGAAGCAGTGGGTCTTTTCTCCACAAAATGGGGCTCTGGAACCCACTCAAGAGAAGGGGGTGATATTCCCATTTTGAAATAAAATTATTGTGTTATTTTAGAAAAAAAAAAAAACAAAGTTTAGGACCCTGTTTACACTTGATGTCAGAGATTCATCATTGTTCGCCAGCCTAGTCCATACTGTGTGATTATAACACTGTGTCCATGCTTCTTCCTGTATGCATTAGTGCAGCACTTGCCAGCTGGTCTTCTCGTTAATTAATAGTAGTAGTAGTTTAAACAACAATATTCTGTTCATTCTATCCATAGATTTTTTTTAAATATTTTAATAAAGGTCGTTCATTACCTTATTACTCTTTCATGCCATAATGGTGATGGAGGTGAATTGTGACTTCTGAATGCTTTATACTCAGTAATACCCATTAATACCCATTTATACACCTGTTGCGATTTTCTGAAGTATGTTCATGTAGTCTGCTACAATTACTACCTGTGTGGCCACTTATTTTACTGATCGTATGAGTGCTATGGAAGCAACGGTTATGTCCATAAGCATACTAAATGTAGTTGTCATGTATGTGCCGTTATCTCCCCTCACCCCCTTTTGTGCTGTGTATACCCATGTTGACCTTGACTTTTGCTTCAAGGACCCAAATGTGTGAAATAATGATGTCTTCTGGGCATGAATGCTGATCAGTCAGTGCCCTTATCTTGGTGTCCGCTGTCGCAGATGTCTGGTTCCTGCAGTACCTCCCCAGTGTTTACCTGGTGTATCGATCCATTCATTTTCTGGGATTGATCTTGTCTAGGTTGCATACCTGCTGGATCAGCTTCTTTTGTATCATTGATAGCGTTATGGTCAGTTATGTCTGCTGATACCGTTGTGTACTCCTTGAGCTGTGACACATTATACCTGGTGGCTATCACCAGTAAACCCAGGACATACCGCATGATGACAATGTGTCTATTGTACAGCCGAGTATGAGTCTCATAGCCTCATTTTGTACCTATGATTGTACAGGGGCGGCATCATTGCCTGCTGGTATGGTAACAATGTGTTTGAATTCCTATTTAAATAGGAAATATTTTTTAATTTTTTTTCTATTCACCCATGTTACTAGTTTTACTCAATCTAAAATTGGTCCTAGGAAATACAAGTGGCTGTTGTCGTGTTGACAGCATTATCAATCAAACTAATCACCTATTAAGTATTGATTAGTTCATATATTAGTTTTATTTACACCTTAATTATTTGCTTTGGGTATGCCACAGAACGCTAGGATGTTGACTCAGCTGTCAGTAGTTTATATACACCATATACCCAAACTGTTTCCAGGAATGTCCTTTACATACTTTTATTGCATACAAAACAAGACTTTTCTCGTGTATCTTGTATCAAATCATGCAAGTAGAGCCAAGATTGAAATATTTTTGGCTTTTCAGGCGGTCCTAAAGCATCAGAAGATTCCAGCTTAAATTTCACATTGCGCAGGAGGGAAGAACAGCAAAGAGAGGAAGCAGAACAGATAGATCGGTTGCGTCAGGTCAGTTCAATTGCATTGATTAACCAGTCTGGCACTTGACATTATTAACCAGTCAAACTGTTCACATTATTATTAGATTGTCAGAAAATGTATATGATTATCTAGTCCCAAAAAACAGGTCAAAAAATGTGTGTGTGATCATCCAGTCACATAACTCATGCAGTTAGCCTGTCAGAAAATATATTTGATCATCCAGTCACATAACTCATGCAGTTAGTCAGTCAGAAAATTTGTGTGATCATCCAGTCACATATTGATTTAGCCAGTCAGAAAATTTGTGTGATCATCCAGTCACATAACTCATGCAGTTAGCCAGTCAGAAAATTTGTGTGATCATCCAGTCACATATGCAGTTAGCCTGTCAGAAAATTTGTGTGATCATCCAGTCACATATGCAGTTAGCCAGTCAGAAAATGTGTGTGATCATCCAGTCTCATATGCAGTTAGCCAGTCAGAAAATTCATGTGATCATCCAGTCACATAACTCATGCAGTTAGCCAGTCAGAAAATGTGTGTGATCATCCAGTCACATATTCAGTTAGTCAGTCAGAAAATTTGTGTGATCATCCAGTCACATATGCAGTTAGCCAGTCAGAAAATATGTGTGATCATCCAGTCACATAACTCATGCAGTTAGCCAGTCAGAAGATTTGTGTGATCATCCAGTAACATATTGATTTAGCCAGTCAGAAGATTTGTGTGATCATCCAGTCACATAACTCATGCAGTTAGCCAGTCAGAAAATATATGTGATCACCCAGTCACATATTCAGTTAGCCAGTCAGAAAATTTGTGTGATCATCCAGTCACATTTTTAGTTAGCCAGTCAGAAAATTCATGTGATCATCCAGTCACATATGCAGTTAGCCAGTCAGAAAATGTGTGTGATCATCCAGTCACATATTAAGTTAGCCAGTCAGAAAATTTGTGTGATCATCTAGTAACATAACTCATGCAGTTAGCCAGTCAGAAAATTTGTGTGATCATCCAGTCACATATTCAGTTAATCAGTCAGAAAATGTGTGTGATCATCCAGTCACATAACTCATGCAGTTAGCCAGTCAGAAAATTTGTGTAATCATCCAGTCACATATTCAGTTAGTCAGTCAGAAAATTTGTGTAATCATCCAGTCACATAACTCATGCAGTTAGCCAGTCAGAAAATGTGTGTGATCATCCAGTAACATAACTCATGCAGTTAGCCAGTCAGAAAATTAGTGTGATCATCCAGTAACATCACTCATGCAATTAGCCAGTCAGAAAATATGTGTGATCCTCCAGTCACATATTAAGTTAGCCAGTCAGAAAATGTGTGTGATCATCCAGTCACAAAACTCATGCGGTTAGCCAGTCAGAAAATTTGTGTGATCATCTAGTAACATAACTCATGCAGTTAGCCAGTCAGAAAATGTGTGTGATCATCCAGTCACATATTCAGTTAGTCAGTCAGAAAATGTGTGTGATCATCCAGTCACATAACTCATGCAGTTAGTCAGTCAGAAAATTTGTGTGATCATCCAGACACATATTCAGTTAGCCAGTCAAAAAATTAGTGTGATCATCCTGTCACATAACTCTTGCAGTTAGCCAGAGTAAAAATTTATGTGATCATCTAGTCAAATAATTTATGCAGCTAACCAGTCTGAAGATTCATGTGATCACCCAGTCACATAATTTATGCAGCTAACCAGTCTGAAGATTCATGTGATCATCCAATCACCAAACTCATGCAGTTAGCCTGTCGGAAAATTCATGTGATCATCCAGTCACATAACTCATGCAGTTCGCCTGTCAGAAAATTCATGTGATCATTCAGTCACAAAACCCCCAACAAATGCATGTGATTATCCAGTCACATAACTCTCATAATTAGCCAATCAAAATTCAGCATTCCTTGATTATAAATGAATGTTTAATTAAGAATGGACATCACGGCACCTGGGACACCCCCATAAGCGCTCCGTCCCCATCTTCAGCAGCAAGCGAAGTGTTAAAATTCCGATGGTAACTAATTATAAGATAATACCTACAACTCTTATCAACTTTTATGTCTTTGGTATGGTATTCAAGGGCTGTCACTGAGGTACATAAACGATTTCAGCTGCCTCCCACATATCAGATAAGAAGGTTCTTAGTACAGTAAATAAACTATTTAACATAGGCCAGAATCTCAGCCTGTGTGAACAAAAGTCACATTTAATTTAAAAAATAAATGTTGCAGTGGATAGATTTCCTGATGTAAAACAGACGCCAGCTAAATAGCCTTCTTTTTACAAATTTAAATTGTTGAAGGATGTATAATGCTCAGCCAGTCTCCAGTTTTTCACGCTTATACTAGATGGCAAGTATCACTGTTTGGAAACATCTTCTTAAAGTCCATGCTGTGTGGCATAGGTATTCATGTCTATCCACAACCTTCTATCTCGTGTACTTTCGTGCAGTTTTAGAAAAACATCTATAAAAAATATGGGACTAGCACAATATATACCCACACCCCTGACGGCAAAGAAAAGAGTCTTTTACTTTTTACTTTATATAAACATGTTGAGATGTGTTTTATCCAGCTTCTTTATACGTCAGCATCTGTGGCTTAGGTGTTATGAGTGTGTTTTGCAATGCCGGGGTGTCGGATTCGATCCCAGCTGAAGGCGACTTGGCAGCAGAACGTCTTACGCTAGTTTTGACAGTGGTACCAAGAGCTTACTGTTCAGAAAGCAATGGCAAACTACTGAAGGTCAAATTTGCCTAGAAAAACCCCAACAGCAAAAAATGCTGGGGTTGATTCTGCAACATCCTGTAAAGGGACAGGCAAACTAACTTTTATACATTGCAAAAAAAGTGTTTAAACTGTATTCTGTCTTCTTGCCACAGAAATATCTTTAGCCATTTTATATGACAATTGAATTTACCCCATAATCAAACGGATTTTCTCACCTAGAATTTGGACCACTGCTACTGTGTGGTCACATTAATATACTAATAATCATTGTGTCATCACAGTTTGAACACTATAAAGCAAGTGTTGAATTAAGATGTTATCTCCCTAGTAATCAGATTGTTGTATTTATTCATTTTAAATGGGGTTTTTTCTGTATATCTTTATACGTTTAATTTCTCCTCCTTTGGTGACAGACAATAGAGTCCAGACTTCGTGTGACTTTGCCTGACAACCTTTCTGAGGCACTGAGAGATGGAGTTGTGCTGTGTCACCTGGCAAACCAAGTTCGGCCGCGATCTGTTGGGAGCATTCATGTGCCATCACCGGCTGTTGTACGTACAATTAATTTTTGATGATCTTTCTACCAGTGTTTCTCTTTCATTCATCCTGCTGGGAAAGGAAGAGTTAGAGTTCTCGATATATTTGGTGAAATTTAGTACACTAACCACTAATCGAAAATTCCCACACGGGGAATCCATTGTTATATATTACTACATCATATTCCCAAGTGATATCTCTCGTCAGCCACCACTTTTTCCAGCTCCTTTGCCTGTGGACAACGTCCTACATTCTCCAGCAAGAGTTAAACTGACCTAATTTATCTTTATATGTGAATCCATTCCTCCTTCATCAGCATATCTTCAACCAGTATTACTTGTAGATTCTCACCCTGTGAGAAAAGAGGATCTGGAAAATGTTAGAACTGAGGAGATCAAGTGAATTAGAAACAGAGGTATGTCCATTTGTTACTAGACCCCTAAAGAAAAGCAAAGAATTGTTAACAGCGTATTATGAAATGAGGAAGGGCTGGTTGAATGGTTAAGAACACAGGCTCTAATGCAGGAGACCCACGTTTGAATCCTCCGTAAGGTTATGGATTTATTCTGTTAAGGGCACACACAAATCCTAATCTTCACAGTCTGTGGCGACAGCACTAGCCATGCGGCCCTTAATCTTCAGGCTGATCTGACCCTTCTCCACCCACCCCCTACCTACACCACAAACAAAATTATAATTACAGGCAGTGGTTAAAACCGGTGAATGCTAAAATTCAGAAGAAGATCTTTAAAATTTTTTGCCTAGCATATAAATGGTCTGGTACTGAAATGGTTCAGATAATATAATGAGACAAAATAATTAAGTATACGTTTCAGTTGAGATAGAATAAGTTAATGTTACAGCAAGAACAAGAAGTTGATAAAAGCATATCACCTAAGGAGGCCCTAATAAACATACAGTAAGTTGATTGGGCTGTGTGTGTGTGCCTGTATGTGGAGATCAACTCTTCTAGGACCATACAACGAGCGATAAACACCCGGTGACACAAAGTGCCACTATTCAGATGAGGATTACCGAGGCACATTCCCAGAACCCCTGTTCAGCTGTTAGGTTATATTAGGGCCTCTGACTACACCTGGAAGGTGAGGGGGGACTATTGTTGTGTCCCACATTGGGACAGGAGTATAATAATAAACAAAGTTGATTGGTGCTAAATGAGTTAACTCTTTCGCAACATAAATGCTAATAAAAATGGGTCATGAACCCATGGAAATATTTTAAAAACAAAAATCCTTTAAAAAACCCTATTTTACACAGGTAAGTAGTAAATTATTTATCTACATTTTTAGAAAGTTTATTTTGTGATATATATAAAAAGGCGTATAAAGGGAATAATTAGTAAATAGTTTGAGAGTGAAAAAAAAAAAATTAGATGAAAAATAAGTTGCAACTTATCTTTGTGATATTAGACCTAAATGTCAATTTTACAATATTTATTAATAAACAGTACCACATTTTGAAACGTACCTTATAAAAACAGTACCGGTAATTGACCTCATTTTCCACTAGTAACATCTAGTCTGACTCGTTTGTTGACACTTCCTGATCACGCCACTATAGTCTTTACTCTCAGACGACACTTGCCATATTGTGTCGTCTTCAGTGCCATCTATCGAGTTTTGAATGCAGGTGACTTCTTGGTGACCATTTCATCTTTTATGAGTTTCCATGCAGCCATGATCCAGTCACAATTGTGATAATGAGGCTTTATTCAAATGTTCGGTCAGAGTTGCTTCCATCAAACTGCATCTCAGTCATGATAGAAACACTGCAATTGAGCCTTAAAAGACCTATTAATGGAAATGTCTAGTGGTTGTAACAAGCCAGACATCCCTGCTGGTATCACAGCCTTATCATACTTCTCTTGCCATAATATCTCCTTCATTTTTTTCTGTTAAACGGTCTTAGAAACTGTCTATGGTGTACAGAAGAATATGTCTTATTTCATTGAAACAAAAACAGCCCAATACAGAGGTTCCAATACAGAGGTTATTGAAAGGCTACAAATAAAAAGAGAATTACCAACACAAAAAAAAGACAGTTGAAATACTTTGGCCACATTAAAAGACATAACACACTTTTAAAACCATACTGGAGGGAAAAGTCAAAGGCAGGAGAGGACGAGGTGGGCAACAATACAAGTAGAAGGAAAACATCAAGAGATAGGCAGGCAGCAGTCTGAGAGAGTGTACATCCAGGACAAGAGGCAGAGCATGTTAGAGATCCATTGCAGCCAACATTCACTGTGGGGACGGCACCTGATTGATGATGATTAGCAAGGACCTGTGACGTAACATTGCACCCGGATGCCAAAACCACACCATCTTCAACCAATCGATGTACAGTTACATTCTTCAGTCAAACAGCTTGTCTCTTGCAATCTTACCTATACTCTAGTCAATCTTCTCCTTCGGCATGTATTAATGTTTACAAATGACATAAGGTGGTAGTTTATGTCCGTCAGCAATGATATCTATCATAATGGCACACTGCTGTTTTTTTCTTCTTCTAAAGTTCACACATGCACTATTTGTTTTTTTTCATTAGCTTTATTTGCTGTTTTTTTTCCCTAACCTGGCATATTGAAGGACGCTGTGGTTTAACTTGCATTTCTACTACCCCTTGCTATCGTGTGTCTTCTATAATTTCAGAACGTGTTTTAGAAACGCAGACATTTTTCCTGGTAGGTTTCTTGAAGCCACTGCATCATTGTCGTCTGTCCCCAAATGATGCGGTCATTTTGCGCTGTAAATCGCCCAGCCATAACTGGCTTTAAGTTCACTGTCAAGAATTTCCATGATGTCTAATTGACACCATTCAAACTTTAACAATTCTACAAATACAGAAAATCAAACTGCTAGTATTTTCTTGACATATTCCAGTAGATTCGTTTCTACTTGGTATTTTGCTTTTTCGCCACGATTGTCAATTGTTGTTTTCAAGAGCATCTTTCATTTCAGTCCGTCTTTGCACATTTTGCACATCCGCATCCAACTTCCTCCCAGCTGCTTTAAAAAATTTTTAAAAATATTTATTTCTCAAATTGTTGTCTCAGAAACTCGCTTGCGCCTATACACATGTAAATGTGGTATCTGTTGGGTGACTCATGTAGTGACCTCTGCTAAAAATTGTAAGATAACCTGGCTTAAAAAAAAAAAAAGCTATTGGATTCCCAAGGAAACCCCTCAGAATCTATATTTAGTTAATATATTCACATCTGGGTGTCCAGAACAATATGCAGGCTCACATCAAACTAGTGGCAATAAACTACACTGTTTGAGAACAGGTCACTGCAGACATGGTGTACTTTAGCATTTACTTAGCTGTGTCACAACTGGAAGTGACTAGATTTAGCTTTCTTGGTACAGTAGGGTTAAATAAAGGCTAATGCACAAAGACAACTTATCACACATCAGAAAGAGATACCTATTCTTCGCATTCACTGGATGTAAACTCAGACATAAATTTCTGGTTGTTTGTCCGCCTGTGAACTTTAGTCTTGTTCCAGAACCTGAGTGTTACATGCACATGTTTAAGAGATCTGACGTAATTGTATACAGATTGTTAGTCCCTTGCCTCTCAGGCAGATGCACTCCGACTTTGAAGGAAGCCCCCAAATAATCGACTCTTACGACATGCTTGTTGGGGAGGCAGTGGGTCTATTCTTGTTTTCCCCATAATGAGGCCCAGGAACCCACACAGAGAAGACATCTATCCTTTTCAGGACTCACTAGACCTGAATATCAATGTGTCGACTTCAAATGCTAATACCATGCCTTCTAGTGGATCCACAAGCGTCTAACTAGTGCTTTCTGTCAATTTTTGTTTGGTCCACTATTAGCCAAAGTTGACTCTAGCCAAGTGCCGAAGAAATGTTGATAACTTCCTGGACGCTTGCAGAAAAATTGGTGTTGATCAAGTAAGTTCCCTAGTTTTCCTCTTGTTTCATTATTCATGCAATTATGTTGATATTACTGGCCAACTTTATGATGTCCTAAGATTGGCTAATCATTGTTGTATTCACCAAACCAATGCATATTTAATTTTCTACCACTTGGGGTACTTCTGTATGTGTTGAATCTGCCATAGCTGATGAGTGTCACAACATTGAGTATTTCTGAACATTGACAGTAGAGATTCCTACATTGTCTCTCTGTGTAATTCTCTCAGGTATTGCCACCGCTGAAGTAACTGGCAACAACAGGCAACCCACAAAATGTCTGCCAGGCGTAGGCAACTTAAATATGTCTGCCAGGCGTAGGCAACTTGAATATGTCTGCCAGATGTAGGCATTTCAACAACTATAGTATATCTGCCAAGTGTAGGCAGTTCATCAACTATAGTACATTTGCTAAGTGTAGGCAGTTAAACAGCTATAGTACATCTGCCAAGTGTAGGCAGTTCAACAACTGTAGTACGTCTGCCAAGTGTCGGCAGTTTAGCAACTATGGTACATCTGCCAGGTGTAGGAAATTCAACAGCTATAGTACGTCTGCCAAGTGTAGGCGATTCATCTGCCAAGTGAAGGCATTTTAGCAGCTATAGTACGTCTTCCAAGTGTAGGCAACTCAGCAGCGTTGATTTGTCTGTTAAATGTAAGCAGTTCAGCAGCTTTGATGTGGCTACCAAGTGTAGACAAGTCATCATGTTTGATCTGTCTGCTGAGTTTAGGCTTAGGCTTTGCGAGTGCGACTCATAATTCCACCGTACCATGATTGAAACCCACTGCTGGCTGCATGATTTCTTATCATGGTATTGGGCGTCGCAGGTCGACCCAGCCTAAAATGGGTACCAGGATGTAAGTCCTGGGGATGTAAAGACAGCCGGCGTAATGCTGACCACATTACCCTATTAGTGTTGATTGGTCTGTAAAAATATAGGTGCTCTTCCCAAATGTCTGATGCACCTAAAGGCCTGAAACAGGATCTTTACTCTTTTAACTCTTCTGAGATTTGTTCCTTAATGAGTTATAGTTGTTGATTGTGGTTACATACTTTGTTTATTTAAAGGTAGCATGGATGTGTTTCTTGCTTTGTGTTCCAAAATTGTATTAATATTCTGCTTTTAGTCACTGTTTTATTATGCTCAGAAGAAAGTAATTTGAAAGATGCATGGCCAGGTTATAAAAAAATATAAACGTGAAAGGATTACGGATGTTTTTGAAGATAAAAATTAATTTAATTTAGTTAAAAAAATTTTTTTTTAAATTCCTTCTGATGGTGAGAAGTAAATTTATCTTTCCTGATTATATTAAAAACAGCTGTCTCTCTTTGGGTCTAATTGTTATATCTCAGAGACATTACTGTAATTCTTACATCCTTGAGAAATTAGTGTAATTGTTACAACCCTTAGATGTTAATATAATTTGTGTGTCCCAGAAACATTAATGTAATTGTTACATTCAAGAGATGTGTATGTAATTGTTACATTGTTTAGATATTGATCTAATTGTTGTATCACAGATACATAATTGTAATTGTTATACCCCAAGGTTATAAATAAGTTTTTCACACCCCAGGGACTTTACTGTAATTGTTACACCCCAGTGGCTCTACTGTAGTTGTTATATCTTAGAGATAATAATGTGAGAAACCTTTTTACATGTTTGAAACATAATTGTAATTGTTATTTCACAGAGAATTTAATGTAATTGTTACATCCTGAAGAAATTAATGGAATTTGTACAACCAAGAGATATTAATGCAGTTGTTTCATCCCAGCAACTTTACTGTAACTGTTACATTCACTTTTTATATAATAATTTGATCTCAAAAATATGTGTGTAGATGTTTCTCTCTGATTTTGTTATACACAGGTTTTTTTGTTGTTGAAAATGTATGCAGAATTTTTGTGTGTTCCTGGTTTTCACAGTTATATGCATGATATTCTTGGCTCACTTCTTGCCTGAATTTGTATTTAATGCTTGTGATATCTTTTTGTTTTTCAAAGCCACATTTGGTTCAGATTGCATCGTTACCTCTTCCTTCACTCGCTGTATGTCTAGCCCTCCTCCTTCTCCCCCTTTTATTTAAAAAAAAAAAATAACTTTGGTGGCTAGTATAATTACCTACCAACACAGTGGTCTTGGGTTGATCCTCCCTGTGTGGGTTCCGGGGTCTTATTATGGGGGAAAACAAGAATAGACCCACTGCCTCCCCAACAGGCATGTTGTAAGAGTTAACTAGCTGGGAGCTTCCTTTGAAGTTGGGAGTGCATCTGTCTGAGGCAAGGAACCAACAGTCTGCATAAATAAGTGAGATCTGTAAAATCGATGTGCACACACCACTTGGGTTCTATAACAAGCCTGAACTGCAGAAGTGGACAGACAACCAGAGTTTTCTGCCGGAGAACTGGTGAACGCGATGAAGAAGAAGAGTTGATCCAGCGTTATTACATGACTACCAGAGAGTTGTCTGCAAAAGTTAACTCTTTCCGTACCAGAGGACGGTTAAATTAGTTATAAAAGAATATGTCATTATTCCATGGTACTGAGTGTTTAAGATAACTGCTTTTACCAGTTAGTCCTCATAGGCCATATGGTAACCAAAGATAAACTCTTTGAGTCCCAGAGGGTTTAGCATCACAGGCCCAAAGGGTGGTCAAGAGATAAGTAAAATCGGCGCATCATGTATTTATTGAGCTTCTAAGCAGTAACATATGATGTGTTCTTTGGGACTCAAAGAGCCAAAAGCTGAAATTGCATTATGCCTCGACATATAAAATGACTTGATTTTACTTCAGTTTATTTTTAATAACACATTTGTGCGTGGAAGCAAGTAAATAGCAAAATAAGTTTCTGAAATTGAGTACTTCGCGTTTCTGAAGTTGTGTATAGGGGTTTCTGGAGTTGACTAAAGACGTTTCTGGAGTTGAGTAAACAGGTTTCTGCATTTGAGTAAAATGGTTCATGAAGTTGAGTAAAGACATGTGGAGCTGAGTAAAGAGATTTGTGGAGTTGAATAAAGAGGTTTGTGGAGTTGAATAAAGAGGTTTGTGGAGTTGAATAAAGAGGTTTGTGGAGTTGAATAAAGAGGTTTGTGGAGTTAAATAAAGAAGTTTGTGGAGTTAAGTAAAAAGATTTGTACTTGCACGCCCACAGTGCCAGAAATGTGAAAAGGGACACTTCACTGAAGTGTTATAGTGCAGAAGCTAGTAACAGTAATTCTTTTTATTTAATTGTAAAGCTCTCTCCCCCTCCAGTGTGTGTCAGTGTTTTTTTTTTTAAATTTTTTTTTAAATTTTTTATTGTAAAATCGCCTCTCCCTTCACTCCCCGGTGAATGTCAGTGGCTAGGGACAGTTTCTTTGTTTTTTAATTGTAAAGTTGTCTCTCCCTCCACTCCCCGGTGAATGTCAGTGGCTAGGGACAGTTTCTTTGTTTTTTAATTGTAAAGTTGTCTCTCCCTCCACTCCCCGGTGAATGTCAGTGGCTAGGGACAGTTTCTTTGTTTTTTAATTGTAAAGTTGTCTCTCCCTTCACTCCTCAGTGTATGTCAGTGGCTAGGGACAGTTTCTTTGTTTTTTAATTGTAAAGTTGTCTCTCCCTCCACTCCCCGGTGAATGTCAGTGGCTAGGGACAGTTTCTTTGTTTTTTAATTGTAAAGTTGTCTCTCCCTCCACTCCCCGGTGAATGTCAGTGGCTAGGGACAGTTTCTTTGTTTTTTAATTGTAAAGTTGTCTCTCCCTTCACTCCTCAGTGTATGTCAGTGGCTAGGGACAGTTTCTTTGTTTTTTAATTGTAAAGTTGTCTCTCCCTCCACTCCCCGGTGAATGTCAGTGGCTAGGGACAGTTTCTTTGTTTTTTAATTGTAAAGTTGTCTCTCCCTCCACTCCCCGGTGAATGTCAGTGGCTAGGGACAGTTTCTTTGTTTTTTAATTGTAAAGTTGTCTCTCCCTTCACTCCCCGGTGAATGTCAGTGGCTAGGGACAGTTTCTTTGTTTTTTAATTGTAAAGTTGTCTCTCCCTTCACTCCCCGGTGAATGTCAGTGGCTAGGGACAGTTTCTTTGTTTTTTAATTGTAAAGTTGTCTCTCCCTTCACTCCTCTGTGTATGTCAGTGGCTAGGGACAGTTTCTTCAGCAATCTTTGGTCATACGCTTAATCCACTCTAGACCGCAAACAGGGATGTCGTCATAAGGTCTCTTAGGTTTCCTTAATGCTTAGTTGTCAGGTCAACTGGGTTTAGCCGCATGTTGCTTCACAGCTCCACCAAGAGAGGACAGTCTTGCAAGATATGTTCTGAAGTCTGTGCAGCACGAATACACTGGCAGAGAGCTGTTAGGCTCATAGCTAACTTATATGAGTGCTTGTTGAGTCTGCAGTGCATAAGCGGAAAACTGTGACTTGGTGTTGGAAAAAAATAAACTTGTTAATAGGGTAAAGAAAAACACCAAAAGTATATTTTCCTGCATTCAGCAAACAAATCTCAATGCAGGGCTCGTTTTCCTTCTTTTAAAATATATTGTAGCTCACCACTGCTTGGTGGCCACACAGAAAACCCTTCGCAACCCCAGTGTGGTTAGGAACCCAGGACCTGACATATTAGAGCCACTGTATCTTAAATTGGAGCCACAATAGTGTAGTGGCTAGATACTTACCTACCTGCTGCAAAGTTTATAGTTTATAGATTCCGTATTGAAGCAGATTTTTTTCTTTTAAACCAAAATTGACCTTGGCTTCCAGGTTGACCAGAACTTAAAATGGGTAACAGGTAATGTGGCCGTGTGATTTTGACCACTTTACCCACCACGTGCCAATTGGTCTATAAATGTAAAGTATGCGTCTAGAAAAATATGCATTAAATACCACCGGCATAAACAGGATCCTTCACTTAATTAACTATATTGTATTTGATTTTAAATAGTACTGCATCTTGTGCATTGTTTTGTTCATGGTATAGTCTCTTACTGGAACTGCAGTAGCACAGAGGCTGATACACCTTCCTGTCTCTGCTCGAATCCCTTTCTAGTCAGGGGTTTCTTTTCATTGACCAGGGCTCTCAGGTCATCGCAGAGCCGACTTTTTTCAGGAGTGACCTTGACTCCCAGGTCGACCCAGCCCTAAGTGGGTACCGGGTGCCGTCCCGGGAAGTAAAGGTGGCCGGCCTGATGCTAACCACATCACCCATCTTGTACCAGTTGGTCTATAAAAATAAAAATCTGGCCCTATATACCATGTACGCTCAAGGTGTGGAAAAGGGACTTTACTTACCCATCGTTTGATTTAGAAATATGCCGTCAACAATATGTACACAGTATGCCTCCTGGCATGGAAATATTCCTTTGCTTTACTTCAGTATGGTGATCTATATTTGAACTAATCTGGTGTCTTATTTAGTTGCAAGGTAGCACATTTATGCATGAGAAGTCAGCAACCTTTGACCTTCTTTAGAGGCATGGGTGTCATTTTTCTAAATTCAAGCACAGCACTGAGCAATTAAATGTAAATGTTGTGTTTGATGAGTTGGTATTAGCTTTTTTTTTTTTTTTAGAAGAATGCTTAAAATTTATCAGAGCGCTAAGCTAAATGAGAATCAATATTTAGAAAGGGTTGACGACCCAAAGAAAACTTATCACAAGCATAAGAAAGAAGCATTACGAGAAGAGAAAAACTGGACCATGTCGTGACAGCTGGAAAGATGTACGGAAGACACACACAAAAAATTATTCATTTATTAATTATATTTGGCATTAGGAAAGGGGGGAAAAGGGGGGGGGGGGGGGGGGGGGGGGGGGGGGAACAAGACCAAAGTCCAAAAGTGGACAAACAGTGAGGACTTTCCGGTAGAGTTTGCAGCCAGTGAACGTGAAGAAGAAGACAAATCAGTTTAAGAATTTGATGACAGCTGGCAAGACTGATGGGAAAAGAGCACGGGTAGACAAAGGTAAATACATGATGTGATGGAATCGCCACATGGATTAGGTGGAGGGGGGTTAACAATAGCGCCGACTTGTCCATGATTTAGGTGATCATTTTGAATGTTGAATAATGACCCACCATGCTTGCTGGACACATGATAATGATAAACAGTTATCATAAATCACATAAAGGTAATGATATTTAAAGTAGGAAAAGCTTTGTGTTAGATTTATGGTCCAGTACCTCCACTGCAGCCTGTGCCTGTCCTTGCAGGGAGTGATCTGTGACTCAGACAACATAACTGAAGGCTTGCGATTGGTCCCAGTGGCAGAAACAGTTCACAGATTGACACAGTTCCCTCGTCTGGAGCCTATTGACTTCTACACGGCAAACTTCTGCATTGCAGTTCTTGCCATCACATTTGTTTGTGTCTTCATCATTTAGTTTTGTTCTAGTGCAGTCTTTCTGTGATGCTTTTGAACGTACCAAAATCATGCACATGTGACAGATGTTAAATAGTCAGAATGTGTTTCATCTTCTTACCTGCTGGTCAGAAATTAATTGATTCACATCTCATTTGAGGCAGATGTAAAAAAAAATTTTGGTTTCACGTCTCCATTAAGCAGATTTAAAAAATTGATCTGGGATTCCAATTGACCTGGTCTAAAATTGGTACTAGGAAAAGGAGATGTTTGTTAATATGTGACATCATTAGTTTTGAAACACACTATAGTTCTAGACAGAAGTAGCAGCAGCAGAAGAATAATTTACTATTCTGTTTTATATACATATATATCAGAGACTGTGATTTGTATACTAGTTACAGTGTTGGCTGGGTTTTGTAATGACTAGACCAAAGTAGCTTTTTGAAAATGTATCCACAACAAATGTAATTTTTGTTTAATTGTGTTGATCTGACCAATCAGGCTGATTGTATTGTATTAATCGTTACTGTTATGAAAAGAATGCTTATAAGCTTTTTATTTAGGCCATTTCTTCTTCAAAACCTGAGCTAATGTATGGTGTATTCGTTTCTAGCTTACCAACATAGTGAGCCTGGTTTACTTCTCTCAGTTGGAAGGGAGGGGGGGGGGGGGAAGAGGTCTTTTTACCTGGTGATTATAGCCATGATGTGATGTCATAGGGTTACTGCACTTGTCTGCCAAGACCGTTGTCTTTGTTCATCATCATCATCTTTTTCTTCTTCTTCCTTTTTCTTCTTCTTCTTTGTCATTCGCCCTTCATTTCAACTTATTCAGTTTCAGCAAATCCTTAATAGTTGCCTTTTACCACACATACTTTTAAGGAACATTTTTATTTGGGGGGGGGGGGGTCATGTGGATGCAGATTCAGTCCACTTCACAGACAGGATGATTATTTAACTGGTGTTGACCAGTGACATTGGCTACCAGACATTTATCTCCGTGTTCTAGGAATATTTGGGAAGGGAAAAACAACAAGGATAGAGCCTAAAATGTTTGGGTGTGGAATATATAAAGGCCAAACAGCAGTATTCACTGAGACACTACTTCACAGTCAAACAACAGTATCTACTGAGGCACAGCTTTTACCAAAATTAGAGCCAATATAGGCAGGCACAGTGTAAAGGTGACTCAAGATAGTTCTGGCAAAGTCAGACATTTGTTAGATGATATCAGCCTATTGCTTGTTGTTGTTCAGTTCTAGAAAATATATGTTCAATAGGATATTCCAAATACGGCTTCCTGATGTGTATATGGGGGGTTTCATCGTGGAAATTGCTGTTTACAGAATTTAAAAATAAACAAACTGAGCAGTGTCCATTTGTCATAGGATACAAAAAATGAGACAAGACACACAAAAGTGGCTTATAAGCAGAAGTTTGTCTCAAAAACTGCTATTTATCTTTCAGTGCAGCATTGACCAAAAGTTGTAGCTCTCCTATTGTCATCCCTATCTTTTTTCACCTCACTCTTATAGTTCTTGTCTCCATTTTTGGGGGGGGGGGGGGGGGGGGGTTGGGTTGATCTGCCAGTATTCCTGTGGATTCCAGTGCTACATCTGTTTAATTGTTATACTTAAAAACATTTACATTGAAAAAATATTAAGATGTTCTTCAGCGACATTGTACATGCTGCTGTTTTGATATTGAATATACTAAATATTTTGTGGACTAATATACTTCCTGATGTACTACCAGTGTATTTATATTTCATGTGATTTGAAGAATTACTATATCTACTAGTGTGTTTATAGGGGCTAGGCAGAAAAGCCACATATTTCCCAGATGTACGGTATCTATCATGGAATCAAGGCTGAAGGGTTGCGATATCTATAGTGCCGAGCCAAAAGATTTACAACTCATGGTTTCCAGATCAGTTTTAAAAAAATGGTTACTAAACCTACTAGTGTACTTATATTTCATGTGATCTAAAGAATTATTTTACCTACCACTGTATTTATATTTCATGATGAATTACCACACTGACCACTGTACTTATATTGCATGTGATCTGAAGAATTATTTTACCTACCACTGTATTTATATTTCATGATGAATTACTACACTGACCACTGTACTTATATTGCATGTGATCTGAAGAATTATTTTACCTACCACTGTATTTATATTTCATGATGAATTACCACACTGACCACTGTACTTACATTGCATGTGATCTGAAGAATTACTATACCTACCAATGCACTTTTATTTCATGTGAACCATGCCTGCCACTCTTTAATGTGATCTAAAGAATTACAACTGACCACTGTACTTATATTTTATGTGATCTAAAGAATTACAACTGACCACTGTACTTATATTTAATGTGATCTAAAGAATTACCACTGACCACTATACTTATATTTAATGGGATCTGAAGAAATACCACACCTACCAGTGTACATATATTTCATGTGATCTGAAGGATTACCATACTTGCCACTGTATTATTTTTAATGTGATTTGAAGAATCACCATACATACAACTGTACTTATATTTAATGTGACATACCTACAACTGTACTTATATTTAATGTGACATACCTACAACTGTACTTATATTTAATGTGACACACCTACAACTGTACTTATATTTAATGTGATCTGAAGAATCATCATACCTACAACTGTACTTATATTTAATGTGATATACCTACAACTGTACTTATATTTAATGTGATTTGAAGAATCATCATACCTACCACTGTACTTATATTTAATGTGATTTGAAGAATCACCATACCTACAACTGTACTTATATTTAATGTGATTTGAAGAATCATAATACCTATGACTATACTTATATTTGATGTGATTTGAAGAATTACAATAGCTACCATTATATTTATATTTAATGTGATTTGAAGAATTACTTTATCTACTAGTATGTTTATAGGGGCTAGGCTGAAAAGCCACATATTTCCCAGATGTACGGTATCATGGAATCAAGGCCGAAGGGTTTGCTATATATATATATATATATATATATATATATATATATATATATATATATATATATATATATATATATATATAGTACCGAGCCAAAGGGTTTACAACTCATGATTTCCAGATCAGTTTTAAAAAAATGGTCACTATACATACTAGTATACTTATATTTCATGTGATCTAAGAATTATTTTACCTACCACTGTATTTATATTTCATGATGAATTACTACACTGACCACTGTACTTATATTGCATGTGATCTGAAGAATTACTATATCTACCAATGCACTTTTATTTCATGTGAACCATGCCCGACTTGTGATTAATTTGTACTCATATTCTGTAATGTGTAAACTATATGTACTTAATACGTACTTATATATAGTGTGAATATAATTGCCATTTTACTGGCAAGACATCTACATGTCTGCTTTGGGATACCTCACTTAAGCGATTTTGTTTATTTGCGTGGTTTTGTTTGATTGAAGTATTTGCTGATGAAGGCTCTAATGCTGCAACATTACGTTTCATTTGTGTTTGTTATATTGGGAAGCTCGCTGATCTACTTTTTGTTCGGTTTTATATCTTTCCATTATATATAATGTGATCATTTTTAATGTGATGTGAAGGATTGTCATACATACCACTATAATTAGGTTACATGTGATATAGCTATTTATGACAAATGTGATCTAAATGATTACCACGAGTTACGCCTACTGCTGTACCTGTATTTGATGTAAAGAATTACTGTGCATACTGTCAAATGCTTTACTGTACTTAAATGGTCAGCTGAGTTGCCGTATACACCACTGTACTTAAGCTGAATGTAATCTGACAATTTGCTGTGTATATACTCTTATATTTGTCTTAAATGTGGTATAAATTGCCTATCATGCAATCAGTCAATCAGGTGCCATCTCCACAATGAAAGTTGGCTGCAATGGATCTCCAACACACTCTGTCCCTTGTCTTGGTTGTACACTCTCTCAGGCTGTTGTTCATCACTTTCTTGATATTGTCCTCCCACTTGTATCATTGTCTACATCTTGCTGTCTTGCCTTTGACTTTTCCCTCTAGTAGTATGGTTTTTAAAAGGAGTGCTATGTCTTTTAATGTGACCCATATATTTCATTTGTCTCTTTTATTTCTTTCAGTAACTAACCTTTCAAACGCATTCTCTGGAGAACATCTTATTTGATTGTTTTTGTTTCATTGAAACACTGCCTGTTATTCTTTTATTTCACATCTCTTGAGATTCAATTTGATTGTTTAATTGCTTGTACATTGTTCAGATTTCTGCACCATACAGCTGGGTTGAATATAGATAGCACTAGGCAGTTCTCATTTTTTGATGTATTGTTAATCTCTCTAGCTGTCAATAATTTGTGCCTCTTACTAAAAATATTTTTAGCCATTCCTATTGTCTTTTTGATTTCTGTTTCACTTCTGCCATTATCTAAGAAAGGAGAAACATTATCATATACTGTTGTATTTGTGTTAAACTGTAAAGGCTTGCCATACATAAGTCCTTCAGTGTTGTACATTTGTCCCTGACACAGTTAGCATGCTATTTTTTTTCACACTTGAACAATGTGGCTGTTTTTACTTCTATAAATATTTTGCCTAACAAACAAATTGATCAGACTTAATGATCAGACCTAATCAGTCAGACTTACATTGGCCACCTTAAAAGGACAGTAGGCAAGTTATGTTGGGTTTTTCAGCATGACTGCGATATCCATGGGTTTTTTTTTTTTTTTTTTTTTTTTTTTTGGTGTGTGCTTAACACATCCAGTTTCAGGAACCCCTAATCTTTTGCTGTTTACTAAATGCTTGTGGAAAAAGGGTGGGGTAGGAAGCAGTGGATCTACTCTCCCCCCCCCCCTCCCCCCCTCTGCATCAAAACTGAAGCCCCGGAACGCACTTGGGAGTATTCCTGTGGCCTGATTGTATGTGTGCCTAATATTCCTTTAACATCTACTTTTCTCTGTCTTCTAAAAGTACCAGTCAGTCTCTGTGAACATGTTTATCACGTTATATTTAACAAATCTGCCTTTAATGTCACTATTTGGAAACAAAATATTGTCTGTATCTCATTTATTATTTTAGAATATTATCTGTACCTCATTTATATTATTTCAAACTGTTTTGGTTGTGTGTAAGTAATTTGAAATGTTATGTCTGTGTCATTTATCTTATTTATTATTATTCTGGAATATTATCTGAATCTCTTCTATCATTTTTATAAAGATCTTAACCGTAGTTATTATAATTTTTCTGTTAAATAATGCAGTTCATGTCCTGATTAGCATATTATTGTAACCTCATTCCTCACTTTAAATCTTCATTTAGGAGCATATCTGTGGACCGCAGGACATCTTAGATGAGAAGGGAATCTTGCGAGTGGGAGCCACAATCACTGCACTAATCACTGCCATTGGATCCGCACCCAAACAGTCAGCAGTATGACAGCAGAATGGTTGCAGAATGCCTGATTGTCATGTTGGTTTTATGTAAGTCACTGCTCCAGCACTGATTGCATGAAGTGGGTGGGTGGGTGATTGTAGCTATTTGTCTGGTAATGGAAACTTGATTTGCATGTCAACTGTATAAAGTGTGGCCATGTTTACTAGCAGTTTTGCTTTCAAGTATGATTAGCTTATTTGCTGCATAATTTATAATCTAGAAATCTTAAATGTTTTGTGGCCATATTATATACCAGAGTGGCTTAAAAAGAACAGTATTAAAAGGCATGGTTTCTGAGAAAAGAGGCAGGAGTAGACTTACATGACCGGTGGGCATACATATGTAAGAGTCTGGAGAAATGACAAGAAAAATTGATGCTTTATTAATATCCTACACCAGATGATGTCACAGGACAGTCCAACATTTTAGAGGGTGGGAAGACTGAGTTTCCTGACTTTCAGATGCTTTTAATGATCCCAAAACATCTAGAACTGGCCCTAACCCCAACCCACCTACGTCCTGTGAGAGACTGCTGCCTAATCTCACGACTGCATACAGCTTATATGCCACCCCCTGAAATATTAGACTGTCTCGTGACCTGTAGATTTTCCCTGTTTGGGGTAAGATAGTTATAAAGCACCAAAAAATCTTTCTGATTGGCCCTAGAGGTCTCTGATTAATGATGATGATATCCTAGATTGAAATATCTCGTGGTCTAAAAATTGCACCAGCATGATGTAGATTCATTTAGATTGTTATGAAATAGTTCTGACGAAAATCATGTCCATTGGAGACAGGCATGACTAATCAAACCCACCAGCTTGCAGAAGCGGTGAAAAAAAAAAAGAGAGAAATTAGCATTTCCCTTCAGCTATGAAGTTGATTATCTTCATGATAGTCTGGACATATTCTTAGGTTCTCAGATTTCCCTTTTAACATATACATCAATGTCCTATGGTTAATAGTGCCAGTCTTGTGCTATTTATGTCCGGTGTTTCTCTCATGCTTGACTGCTGATATTTACTGCCAGTTCTCACATTTTTAGCAGTGATGTGGACACGCTGCTCCTTAAATCCTCCAATCTTTCTGCCTCTCTAAAGGCATTAACAATGTCTGCATGATCTGTCTGCGTAAAGAGTAAGAAATATTCACTGTAGACAACTCACACATAAAAGTCTCCTGTACAGATGAAGTTCTACACCTTCCTGGCACATCATCTAAAAATGTCGGCTCATGCTCCTCCGTGGGCCCACACTGTCTAGATGCTTACCTGCTGGTCCAAATGTCCTGTCCGTGGGCCCACACTGTCTAGATGCTTACCTGCTGGTCCAAATGTCCTGTCCGTGGGCCCACACTGTCTAGATGCTTACCTGCTGGTCCAGCTGTCTTGTCCGTGGGCCCACACTGTCTAGATGCTTACCTGCTGATCCGTCTTGTCTTGTCGGTGGGCCTACACTATCTAGATGCTTACCTGCTGGTCCAGCTGTCTTGTCCGTGGGCCTACACTGTCTAGATGCTTACCTGCTGGTCCAACTGTCTTGTCCGTGGGCCTACACTGTCTAGATGCTTACCTGCTGGTCCAGCTGTCTTGTCCGTGGGCCTACACTGTCTAGATGCTTACCTGCTGGTCCAAATGTCCTGTCCGTGGGCCCACACTGTCTAGATGCTTACCTGCTGGTCCAACTGTCTTGTCCGTGGGCCCACACTGTCTAGGTGCTTACCTGCTGGTCCAGCTGTCTTTGATGTTAATCTGCATCAAGCTGGATTTTAATAATCAACTTGAGCTCGCAGGCTGACTTGGGTTAAATTGTACCAGAAAATGTCCTGCGAAGTTAACATGGCTGACGTGATGTCCTTGACTACATCATCCATTCGCTGCCCATAAAGGACCCTTTTTCATGCCTCAAGGCGTATTGGGCAGATAGGGCTAGATCAATATTTTATAGACCTATTGGCACTTGGCAGGTGATGTGGTCAACCTCACGCCTGCTGATTCGCAACTCATGGCTCTATAGAGATATGGATCTGTTACCATATACTTGATTGTGTGAAGTACAGTTGGTTTTAAAAAGTGCCCTTTTCTTGTTTTATATATATAAAGAAACGATCCTCTACATTTCTGAATGTGGCCAGGATATCCTAACCAGAAGCAAAAAACTACAGGGGCCACTGCAGTGTCTTACAGAAGAAAATGGACCATATTTTGACAGGTAGTCACAGGATAATTTAAAAACCTGAATGTTGAATAACATGCCATTTTAAAACGTATTTACTACCATCAGATCATGTTTTTCATTTAAATCGTTTGAAAAAAGGGAAAGATGTTTTAAAGATTTCAATAACAGCTAGGACGGTTACATATCTCTGAAAAGATTATATGTGCCAGATGAGTTGATTATGTTGATTATTGTTGTATGCACATAATATTTTGTTGTATAATAAATTTTACATTTATTTAAAATTAGTGAATTTTTGTTTTACTGTAAAGATTTCAAGTATAATTTTTTTTATACAACAGCAAGGACCACTCAGGTTTATACAATCACTATGAAGAAGTATTAGTTATTGCAATGGCATGTCACATCCTACCATATTTAAGCATCCTCACACAATTTTTGTTTTTCAGTGAGTATTTTTTATATCAGACTTTGTTTTTCATCCTTAGTGTTCGCCCTTAAAAGGGAAGCTGGTACCTTGTGTTGTGGTTTACAGCTCGCCTGCCGTATCTGCTCCGTTTGGCCCAACATATATGATTTCTGCAAATCCTTAATTAGTCATTTTTTTTTTACAACAGAGCTACTCAGTTGTCGGCCTGGGGATCATTGCCAGCTGTACTGTATTAGTGAAGACAGTGTATTGAGGGGGTTTTGTGTTCTCAAGCTATGGTGTTCACCTTGAGCGCTAGAGGCCCCGGCGAAGGCTATGATTTTTTTAAAATTCGACTTCTAGTAATTTCCCCTGGTCTCTGGGTAGTGTGATTGGTTGCTCGTATGTATTGTGGTGCACGTAAAAAATCCCAAAATTTGTAGTTAAAAATCTACCCAAAATATTTCAGGATCCTCGCCGGTGCTACAAAGGCCATGCACTGCGCTGAGCTACTTCAGACTCAGGCTTGAGTTAGAAGTAGAATGGAGCACTTTAGGGTTACTACCCTTGTGCCATGATGTTGATCTATTGTTCAAACCCCAACTGTGTTAGTGATCTGTCTATGCTGGGCCTCCGACCTCCGGCCTGTGACGATCGCTGTTTTCAACATTATGGCCCCTGAGTAAACTTAAGCTGAAAAGCCCTGTTTTACGACACATTTGTGCAGGACAACACCGAACGATTTTGTTGGCTTTATACAGCCAGAGGGCCAGCAGTCGTCCCTATGTGGGATGCAATTTTGAAGCCCCACCCTGGCTTTTGCTGGGGGCCCTAAATATAGCCAGACCTTAAATATGGCCTAACGACTGAACGGGGTTTCCGGAACCTCTTCACTTGCGATCCTCATCTGCATGGTGGAACTTTTGTTTATCGTTTATGTGATGTCCTGGTGGGGTACAACTTACCTACCTACAGACATCCTCCCCCCCCCCCCCCCCCCCCCCCTGTGCTAGATATGAACAAGGTGGGATGGTCAGCATTCATCCTCGCAATTTTTCTTTCTCAGAAAATTATAAAAGTTGTCTGTAATCCATGTCAAGCCTGGGTTGACCCTAGAGCTGAGACATGTGGAAAGTACAGGTCATTGAGATTGATTGCTGGGATTTGAAAATGTTATACAAGAACTTTATAGTGGATATACACAGATATACACATCAGTTGTTTATTTACAGATATTTTATTTTATTTTTTTATTTGCACTGGCACAGGACCGTAGCAAGTAGGGGGAAACCCGATTGCATTGAAGTTCAGACCTCGACTAAGACTAAGACAGGCAGCATCTTAAAATGTCCCAAAAAAAAAAAAAAAAGTTTAAAACTTTTGACATACCTTTACACACTTGGATATGGGTGCCATTTCTGGCGCTTGTGATGTCTAGATGGCATTCAATCTCGTGCCATGTCTCCTGAATCATCTGTTACAGTTGTGATTGCTGCAACGATCCTTTCTGTAAGGTGATGTCTGTTTCTGATCTTTTCAGTGCAGTTTTAAATCACACAAGGTCACGTGAAACTTTAAACTTTTTGGAACATTTTTACATGGATATCCATTAAATGTTGTGTTTTTTAAAATAATAATTGTCATCAAGTGCCTTGCAAACTGGCGTGGGGGACCATGCCTCTCTACAATCTGCGATCCCTAACTGCCGGTATCAGTTTGTGTGTTGACACCCCTCTGTGCCCTGACCAAAGGATGTCAAGAATCTTCTCGTGCCATCTTCCTCTGCTTCTCTATCCACAGATCTTTCCAGTGATCACAACATATTCCAGTTTCCCTCCTCTCGTAACGTGACCAAAAAATGATATCTTTTTCTGATGTTTGTGATAAGCTGTCTTAAAGCCCTCGCTTCTTTCTAAACATCCAGGCTACTCTTTATTGCTGTAGAGAAATTCTAAGGATTCTTCTGTAAAGCCCCATCTCTGAGGCCTCACGAAATTGTTTGGCTTGTTTATTATTTCTTTTATAATAAAACATTTTTAAAAACGAAGGACCCTTTCCCTATATTTTTTATTTTATAGATCACTCGGCAGGAAGGGTGATGTGGTCAGCATTACACTGGCCGCCTTTACTTCCCAGGACTGCACCCGGTACCCACTCACGACTGGGTCGACCTAGGAGCAAAAGTCATTTAAAAAAACAAAAAAATTCTGCTCCGCCAGGGAGCGAACCCAAAACCTTTCGATCCGCAGGCGAGGGTCTAGCCGCTCTGCCACGGGCACTCCCCCAATTCTTTTATAATAATATTTTAAAATCCAGGCAGTCATTCTTGGTGACCCTGTATAACCCTAATTCAGTTCATTGAACCTGCACCACGGCCTTCACAGGCTAGTTGGCTAACCACATCTTCAGCAGGCTATGCTTTTATCCATTTACAAAGCAACATTCCATTGATGCTCACTTTTTACTCCACATGGGAGCTCCAGGGTCCTGTATGGGGGGGGGGGAGGGGGGGGGGAGGAAGAGGACAAGCATATCATGAGAGCCACTAATTAGGGGTTTGCTCAGATCAGATGCACTGGACCGAAAGGCACAGATATTGCAGCCGAGCTGTAAACCACAACACAAAGTGCCATTTTAAGAAGAAGTCTGTTGAAGACACCGGAGAAAATCTACTAGTCACCTCCAGCAGTATACCCTGTACTTGGTCATTTTTGTGACAGTGGCAGAATTTATTATCTTAGACTGATTTCACAGCTCTTGGGACATGCCTCACATGTGCTTTGTCTCATTATATGAAAATGATAGACCAAACTCATATTTTACATTTTTTTTTTACAAATGCATTTTCAGCTACCATAAATTGTGGTGTATGAGTCGAGTTTTCAAGCCTAAATATAATTTTTTTAACTGGGAATCGACATATATTGCGGGTGCTTAATTCAAAATTTGGAGCTGAAAATCTTTAGGTCGACTTGTACGCTGCAATTTGCGGTAAGCAGCAAATATTATACATTCACACGTGTCCTTTTACATTAGTTGATGTTCGTAATAATTTTTTTACTAGTAGGTTTTTGACAAACCTAGTCTAGTCATAATTGTTATTAGCTTCATGGCTTTTGAAGTGGTTTTTATTGTGTATTTGTTTTGTATTTAATGGGCAGCTGGCAGAGTGATTAAAATGCTCGGCTTTTATGCAGGAGACTGGGGTTTGAAATCTTTGTAGGGTGATTGAAGTTTTTTTTGTGAGGGGCGAAAGTATAACTTGCATAAGTATTGTGACTACAATAGACATGAGGCGGTACATCTTCAGGGCTCAGGGACACACCACGCTCTCCCCTCCTCTGTCCCTTACACCAATAATGTAAGGAGTCATTGATGTAATTGTGTATGAAGTCTGGGATTTGGTCATGTAGGGAGGGAATCAATAATTTAATCCCAGTTGTAACCTTCTTTAAGGTAATCTTTATAACTAACAGTGGAATTGTCACCCTGAATGGTGTCGGTACCCGGGCATGGAAACATTACAGCAGAGGTCAGTTATATAATCATGTACGGAGTCAATGATATGATCATGTAGTTAGTCAGTGATTTAATCTTAGAGACTCGGTGATGTCATTATGTAGGGAATCGTGCAGGAAGTCCCGTATTTAATCAGGTGGGGAATAAGCGATGTGATTTTGTAGGGAATCAGGGATGTGATCATTTGGGGATCACGTAACCATTTAGGAAGTCAGTTAAATTATCATGTATGGAATCTGATGCGATTATGTTTATTCTTTCCTGTTGTAAAATATGCCATTGATACTTTTCCCCTTGAGGATTTGTGTATATACCCTCCTTGATTTTTAAATTCCATGCTTGTTGCATATTATTTCTTCTACCTTGCTTGTGTTTAGATGTCTTCTGTTTTTTCGCTGCTTGCCTTATTTGATCTTTCTGTCTGTTTCGACTAGTTTAATCAGCAGGGTGGGTGTGACCTTACAAGATGAAATAGACATACCTGATAAGAGATCAGTATCAATCAGACCATTCTTGGTATTTCTTGGTTAACCTTAATCAGTCAGACAGCAAACTGTGGGAGACCCCAGGTTCGAATCCTTGGTACTCTTATGTTTTAATAAATATTTCTGTCATGGGCAAAAATGCAATCCTTTCCTGTGCAGTCTAGCATAATTCCCTTTTCCATAGTAGATGGTTATTGCGGTACAATTCAAAGCTGCGCTCAGTACATGTAGCAACTTGTGTCTCTTGCCTACTTTTCAGGCTCAGAGCTTTGCCTGTCCGTTTCTGAAAGTTATTACGCGACGCACAGTTTTTATCCTCAACTTTGTCAAGTTTGTTTTTAGGGTTGTTACTGTGCATGTTGTGTTGGACTGGACTAAGATGGTCTGAACACATAGTTGGTCTGAACAAGTGATCATACCCCTGTAGTCTTAGAAAACCTGTATGATCCGGCACAAACATTTAATTGGATGAATTAAAGAAAAGCCAAGAAAGAAGAAAAATGTCTTGACAACCGCTGGTATCAACAGTTATCAGACAAAGAAGCTGGCATAGTTAGGCATATCATGACATTTGTGGGGTTTTCCTTCAAACTAGTAGGTTTTTTGTTTGTTTAAAGCCTGTTCACATCAGATTTCTCCCTAAGCCTTATTGATAGAGGTCACAGGGGGTCATGGCTTAGTCACCCCATGCATGTCTGTTTTAAACCCTGGAGAATGTATTCCATTTTATGCTTCACTCTGTTCTTGTTTATTTATTACACTTATTGGATGTCTTTAAATATTTCCAAAAATAAATAATAAAGATGTACATAAATACATTTTTAAAAATTTATTGGTGACGTGTGTGAAATTGTTGCTTTTAAAGAATTTCTTTTGAGAATTTGCACACAATCATAATATTTTTTTTTTTTAGCTTAACCGGGGTGAAAAAGTTAATGATTGCCTTATGGTATATATTATGTTCAGGTAATCGGTATGGGTTATTTCTTACCCAGGGTCACAGCTTTCTACCTTCTCCATGAGTAAAATTCTACTGCAGTTAATATATTCAGTGGATTTCTTGCCGTCAGCTTTTGTTTTAATATTGATCAGGATTTGATATAGTAAATTAGCATTTTCTCTTGGAACCTCTTGCAGGATAATGCAGTTTTATTTGAAAAACAGTGGATCTATCATTTGTGTGTATGTGTGTAAATGATTCTGCCATGCATATTTATTTATTAATGTTTGACGTAGAGAAAGTATGGACAAGTTCTTTTGTTCATTGATTGTTGTGGTAGATTTACTATTTAGTTGTTTTATTGGAAAGAAAGTCAGAAACTTATTTTTATTGAGAAAGACGAAGCAAGGGGCAGAAAATAATCTGTACTGGCCAATAGTGGCTAGACAAGGCAAGAAGACACAAGCGTGTTTAAGGAGAGAACAATAACAAATATGCCAATAATTGTAGATGATGGATATTTGATTCCCAGAATATTATTCCACTGATCTTGCTGTGACATTTCAAAATATTGTATGCAGTTCGGTCCAGATTACAAATACATAAAACATGTCATCAACTTTGAATAGAGGAGAACATTTACAGAAACATAATTTGCCAAGATCTGTGACAGATTAAGGTCAGTGCATAATTTACTGTATTTTCCCACACATAAGAAGAGAATATGTTTTCTCCAATTTTGAAAGTTCAAAATTAGGGGTCGTCTTATGTAGGGAATAAAAAACATTTAGTTCATAACTTTTGGCTAAAACGAATAGGGGTCGTCTTATACACAGACAAATATGGTATATGTTTTATTGGGTCTGTTGGTGCCTGTTGCTCAAGGGTTGTGAACACAGTTTCGCGATATCTACATACCATGGTTGAAATCATCTGCTGGCGATTTAATAAGCAGACCATTTACGGTTGACTTTGACAGTGCTATGAGTAGAACTATACTATTCAGAAAGCACTGGCAAACTACTGAACATAAAATTGCCTAGAAAACCGTACGCAGCCAATAAATGCTGGGGTTGGTTCACAGAGTCCTTTAAAAGATTTGCAGCTAACTGTTTGTGAACAATTTATGTGAGCCTTCAGGCATTGAATTGTGTATTTCATTCCCCTTTACTTGTGAACCATATGGTTTGACAATCCTTTGTGGTATAATCCTTTTATTCAGTTAACAGCCGTTCAGTATTGAGTGTTATAGTTAGACAATAATAATTCACTTGTCAGTCTGTTGTTTCTTCATTTCTTTATAGTGTAATCCTCTTATACAATTAAAATTATGTTACTTAATTATTCATATCTGTTAGTTCATCTAGACTTGGCTAGTCTTGTGTGTTAGTTCATCGAGACTTAGTTTTATGTGTCAGTTCATCAAAACTTAATTAGTCTTATGTGTTAGTTCATCAAAACTTAAATAGTTCATGCTTATAGTCTAGTCTTATATGTTTTTTGATCAAGACTTAGATAGTCCTGAGTGTTAGTTCATCAAGACTTCGAATTCCTATAAGTTAGTTCATCAAGATTTATACAGTCTTGTAAGTTCATCAAGACTCAGATAGTATTGTATGTTAGTTCATCAAGATGTGGATAGTCTTGTTTTTTAGTTCATCAAGACTTAGATAGTCTTGTGTGTTAGTTTATCGAGACTTTAGTTTTATGTGTTAGCTCATCAAGACTTAGGTAGACTTATATATTAGTTCATTGAGACTTAGCTTGTCTTATGTGTTAGTTCATCAAGATCTAGCTAGCATTATGTGCTAGTTTACCAAGACTTAGCTAGCCTTATGTGCTAGTTCATTAAAACTTAGCTAATCTTTATTTGTTAGTTCAAGACAGGTAGTCTTATGTGTTTCTTCATCAAGACTTAGCTAGTCTTATTAGTTCATCAAGACTTAGCCGTACATATTTTATAGGTCAGTATGACTTAACCATGGCTACATTGCTAGACTCGAGGGCTTAACTGTAAATCCATCTGTTAGTTCACCATGCTTTAATCTGTCCATCTGTTATTTCACCATGGCTTATCCATCTGTTAGTTCACAATGACTTTGTATGTTCATCTGTTAGTTCAAACATGACTTACTCATGTCTATCTATTAGTTCAACATGTCTTATCTGTCCGTCTGTCAATTCACCATAACTTGCATATGTTCATTCTCTTAGTTAACCATGTCTTGCCCATGTCCATCCGTTAATTCACCACAACCTACCTATCCATCTGTTAATTAACCATAACCTACCTATGTCCATATGTTAATTCACCATGGCTTACCCATGCACCTGTTAGTTCACTATGGCTTACTCATGCCCACTCTTAGTTCACCATTGTTTACCCAAGTCCATCTCTTAGATCACACTATGACTTGCCCATGTCCACCTGCTAGTTTACCATGACTTATCCATCTGTTATTTCATCATGACTATGGTAAAAAAATATGTAGTAAGTTAGTTTACCACGGTTGACCCCTTCTCATCAGTTAATTCACTATGACTTAAGCCATGCTTACAGGTTATTCATTAGTTGAGCATAAGTTAGTTTTCATACTCGTTACCTGAACTTGACTGGTTTATCTGCTCAACTCCATATTGTTACCATTTTTTCAAACTGTCAATCCCAACAACGAACTCATTCACACATGAAACTTGTTCATATCTATATTTGAGGGTATCTAATTATTGAATGTACTAACAGCTGAATCTCAAGTTCAGTGGTGCACTGGGTAACTGAATTTTGCTGTAAAATATTGCCAAATTTCTTTATGTGTTTCTCCGTTGTTTCTTCAATATAAGAAGTGTATGATTAATCCTCTTTTTCTCCCCCTTTTCCTCTACCTTTTTATTGAAAGTGAAAGAAATGAACAATGGTTACAGCAAATACATTTTTATTCCATTGCATCTGAATCACTGCACTGTGCCTAGTCCACTACAATACATCATTTAAATAGAGACATCTTGTTCCTATTTCTCTCATATTATGTTCTAAGGATCCTCTTCCACTCCACGTTATCTTGGCTGCCTTCATATATTTCTCCTGCCCTGTGTGCACATCATTTCTTGTCTTAGTGTCTTTCATCTGGTTATGTGATTGGTCTAGTTAACTTTTACTTGGTTCTTCCCTACACTATGATCGGCAGCTGTCTGTGTAGCATGTTTTGCGCCTTCTTGTCCTTAATCCCCTCCACCTGTCTGCTTTTACTGCCAGTATTTACCACTTTTTAGGATGCTGTAGGACAGACCTTGCCAGACTGAAAAGTTAAGACTTCATAGCTAGTGCAGTCATCACAGACTGTTGAGATTTGAATGTTATTTTTGCCCCCGACAAACAAATTCAGTCACCTTACAGATTATTCAAACATTCGTCTCCTAAATAAGAGCCCAATGTTCTTAAGCACTGGGCCAGACACTTTGACTTGGAAATTATTGTTTAGGTATTCGGAAGATTTAGTTTTTTTTGGACTTCCTGTCTCCCAAACTAATATTAACTGGCAATCTGCTACCCTTCTGAGGACACAGCTGAATAATCCCTTTAACTACTGCACAGTCTGGATCATCATGGTTGAATTGACAGGCATGTTTGTTACATGCAGTGCCTGTTATTTACTGCTTACTTACTTTACTTTACCTTACATGTCAGAGAAGTTTATTTGGCATTTCTGTGCAGAAACATAAAGAACTGTGTTTCATACCTTGAGGTGTATTGTTCACCCTCCTCTCTTCCAAAATGAGACTTAAGAACCCACACAGGCGTTCATTGATTTGTTATTAGTCGGCACACTAACAAGTGCTTCATCTCCATCAACATGTACATGAAGGAGATGAAACTGATTTACCCAATACCACATGGCACTAACTCTGAGTTGAACTTTCCGTCCAGTACAACATTTGTTACCAATGTTCAAGCAGCTATTAACTAGTTAAATCATGTTCTCTACATCATGTCATGTTCTCTCCATCATAATGAGCTAGTTGTTTATTAAAAAAGATATTGTGTGATTATCGATAGCCAAGTGTTGAGATAGCAATGGCAAAGTGCTAAATATAAATGTGCCTAGTCAAACCAAGCTGCCAAAAAATGCTTGAGTTGGTTCTATAACCTTGTGTAAATGATACGCAGCTAATTTGTAGACCATTATAAGACTCAGTGTACTGCATCTTTGTCACCATTGATTGATTGATTGATATTACTAAATAACCTGTTTCAAGTTCATAGAACATGCAAGATTCACGCATTTCTGTGTCCACCATTATTGTCCCAGTTTGGGGTACCTTTCATGCCAATATATAAGCTTATTGTGCCTGGATAATATAACATTTAACTTCATAGAACATGCAAGATTCACATATTTCACTTTTGTCGACCATCATTGTCCTAACTTGAGGTGCCTTTGATGCCACCATGTCACCTTATTTTACCAGGGATAATATAACATTTAAGTTCATAGAATGTGCAAGATTAATTTATTTCTGTGTCCACCATTATTGTCCCAATTTGAGGTGCCTTTGATGCCAACATGTAAGCTCCTTGTGCCTAGATAATGTAACATTTAAGATCAAAACATGCAAGTATCTGGGTATTTCATCTTTGTGCTTGATCATTGTTCCAACTTGAGGTGCCTTTGATGCCAACATGTCAGTTCCTTGTGCTCTGGATAATGTTGAATGTTGAATTAAGAATTGACATCACAGCACTTGGGACACTCCAATAAGTGCTCAGTCCCCATCTTCAGCAACAAGCGAAGAGTTCAAATTTCGACATCACCAGTAACCGTCTGATTGTATATCCATCTCATCATTTCCCTAAGTGTTGAGCATCAGCCAGATCCCCCGGTAACTCCTCGCAGCGCCTTTCTCCTCAGACTGTTAGGATCTATCTGCACCTATTCACTCTTCACTCGTTCCCAAAGGGCCCTCACAATATTTAGTTTGTCATACATCTATTCACCACCAAGTGATGCAGAACCGGCCAGTCTATCTGCATGCTCATTTCCCAACACACCGGTATGACCTGGTAAAAATATCCAAAGGACGCTAACTACTCGGGACCTCTGAAGTGATGCTTGCCACCCTGCATAGAGCACACCTGTCCTCACCTTTCTCAACATGCTCTGTGAGTACAACTGATTCTCAAGCCAGCAGAAGGCAGCAGAGACTGCCTCCAACTCCATTCTTAAACTAGACTGTGATATATGCAAGGCTTTGCCCGACTAAGCGATGTATATTTGCCTTTGCTATGAACCCCAATGAACTTTGTCTGCCCCTCAACACAGAGCAATCTGTATAGATAATCACATCACTTGGGCAGGAATCATTTGTTAACTTCTGATTCTGCAGCACCAGCTGGCCATTTTCTGCACTCATGACCCAATGTGATTAGAACCCTACCCAAGTCTGAAACTTGTTCAGACACCTTGACCCACTCCTCTCCTCACTCACATTTATCAAGCCCTCACACATGTCCAATTGTGTCTTCAGCCTGAGCCATTCAAGATCTTTCTCTTTTTGGTCTGTGACCCTTAGCTCTACCCAGGGTTTCATGCAGGAGGTGTTTCTTGTCTGCAGCCACTGTGGGATATGACTTTGCCTGCAGAACATTTAGCCTATCTGCAATAGTAGGCAGTGCAAGAGCTCTGGATAATATAACATTTAAGTTCATAGAACAAACCAGATTCTGGGTCATTTATCTGTGTCCACCATCATTGTCCCAGCTTGAGGTGCCTTTGATGCCAACAAGTAAGCTCCCTGTGGCTGGATTTAATAACATTTAAGTGAATAGAACATGCAAGATTCTGGGTATCTCACCTTTGTCTACTTTCATTGTCCCATCCCCACAGTCAGTCTCCCTACTTGAGCTGTCATTGACAGATCTGCTCCTTATGTCCTTTTTAATGCAAAGAACATACAGAATTCTACATATTTAATCTCCATAATCCTTTAATTAGGTCAGGTTATAAATTGTTCAACCCATTTGTTACACATGAAAAATAAAGTTTTTGTAATTATTTTGGACAATATAATTTTCAAATTATTATGTGTCTTTCAGACTGTTATATTTTCTTATTCTGGTGTTAATTCTGTGCTTCCCACCTAACAGGGAAGACTGTTATGTTTTCTTATTCTGGTGTTAATTCTGTGCTTCCCACCTAACAGGGAAGACTGTTATGTTTTCTTATTCTGGTGTTAATTCTGTGCTTCCCACCTAACAGGGAAGACTGTTATGTTTTCTTATTCTGGTGTTAATTCTGTGCTTCCCACCTAACAGGGAAGACTGTTATGTTTTCTTATTCTGGTGTTAATTCTGTGCTTCCCACCTAACAGGGAAGCAGGGTGTTCTATTTTTATCTTTGTCATTTGTGATGCTTTTAAATTTTAGCTTGTGTCCGGTTTAATCATCATGTTTTAAAGTTTTGAGGCAAATATTTCTGATAATTTATAATAATTCTTTGAATTTCTGAAACTTATAGTAAGTAAAGAATCCTGTTGACTCCAGTGGCACATTGGGCGTAAATATATAGGCTAGTCGACCCTTGATGGTTCATCTCGCCGGCCACCTTACTTCCCAGCATGTTACCTGGTACCCATTTGAGGCTGGGTTGACCTGGAAGCCAGGTACTTGTAATTCAAACAGTAATTTCTGTTGATCTTACATGGCAGATTTACATCTGTACAGGTTCATTCCTGACTTTGTATCTTCTGGATTACCCCTGCAGCCTTTCCCAGACACTTCATTTCCATGGTTACTAACTTTCTTTTCTGGTTTGGTATGAGTGACCATGTCTCACACAAATAACATAGGTGGGGATGAATATGTTTGTTTGAGATGTTTCATTTTTGCTGAGTGGGACTGTCTGATGCTTTGAGAAGGGGCTTGCTTTCCTAGTAATTGGTTTGCTTTACTGCATCAGACGGTAATTTATTCATTATTTCTTTGTCTTGTCTTATGTAGTACACAAATAGTGAAGGGAGCTTGTCATTTACATCGCATCTGGTTTAAAAAAGAAATTGTCTTAAAGATCATTTTTATTTTGCTCTAAATCTCAATACTTATCTTAAAAACCAATACATATTGTAAATGACATTTTGTCTCATCTGTCAATACCTGTCTTAAATACCAATGTCATGAATACCACCATTTGTTTCCCAACCCCCATATTATTGTTTTTCATCAATGCTATTATTGCACTGTACATGGTTATTTGCCAAATGAATTTTATTCCAAAAAGTCATTGTTTGATTGTTCGTCTTAACTACCCTAATCTGAAATACTATTATTTTCCCATAGTGTCATTTGCCTTCTAAGGTACCACGACTTCTTACAAATACCATTGGGTGGGCCAATTTTTTTTTTTCTTAAACAATACCAAAAGACTTTTTGATTCCATTATTTGTCTTACTGTTGCTTGAAATAGCACTTTTTTGTTGTTGCCTGCATTATCTTTAAGGATTCTAAAATTCCACTAGTTTCTTTTTTAAATACCATTGTATTTTACAAGTGATTGACAGTGTCTGAATTGATGTTAGAGATGATAATTTTTTTTAAATACCGTTAGCCGTAATTATCCTTGATTCTGTGTGCCATTGGCATAATGAAAAGGTTACTTTAAAAACTGATAATTTGATTGAGTTAATCGACATTCTAACAATTGATAATCTGAGTGAGTGAGTTAATCTTCTTCTTCTTCTTCTTCAGCGATCTCTGGTCATGCGCATAATCTACTGTGGGCCATAAACTGGGATGTCTTTTCAAGGTCTCTTAGGTGTCCCCAAAGCTTAGTTGACAGTTCTACTGGGTGTTGCCATATGTTGCTCCGCAGCTCCGGCAGGAGAGGACAGTCTTGCAGGACATGTTCTGGAGTCTGTTCAGCACAAAGACACTGTCAGAGAGCTGTTTGGCTCATACCTAATTTATGTGAGTGTTTATTCAGTCTGCAGTGTCCAGTACGTAAGGGAAAAACTGTGACTTGGTCTGTTCTGTTCAGGTGTTTCAGAAAATCTTTTTCGTAGTTATTACCAGTGTTGGTTTTCCAATCTGTTTCTGATTTTCTCTTAATGAGAGAGTTTTGACTTCTGGAAAAGATAGTGACTAGTAGGTCTGTGGTTTGTTACTGCCTTCCTTGGCTAAAGCATCAGCGCTTTCATTGCCTTTGATGCCACAGTGAGATGGAATCCACTGCAAGCGAGTTTCTGTCTTTTTTGACAACATAGCAAGTTCCTTGTTAGACTTTGTAGTGTGCTGTCGGTAGGTTTGGACTTGAGGGCCTGTACAGCTGACAGTGAGTCAGTGAGAAAAACTATCCTGCCTGCGGTGATTTGCAGATTGTTCATATACTGTGCTGCCATCAATAGGACTGAGAGCTCTGCCTTGTAGTTAGAGCAAGTTCATCCGGTGGGGCTGCCAGGGACACAGTAGTGGCATCTGGGTGTTTTATGTAAACACCTACCCCGCCATTCATAGTTGCCTCTTTTGCTGATCCATCCGTGTAGATTCTCGTCCAGCTGTCTTGTGGGAACATGTTGTTGAGGTGTTCCATTGTGAGTGCTTTCTTTACTAAAGTGGGCTCAGTATCTTTGTTTCCCAGGTTCGGGACACATTGAGTGTCAATAATTCTGAGTCCCAGAGATCGAAAGATAGCTCTTCTGGTGTACATTGTTGGGTAAGTAGTGAAGAAAATTCTTAGTTAAATGGTTTAGGCTTGTGCGCTTTATTCGTTTTTTTTTGTCCTGGCTGCCAATTTTTTGTGTAGCGGGTGGTTTAGCATTCTCTTAGTTTTTTCCGCATGTAGAATTGCTTTAATCCTTCTTCTTTCTTCTAGGGGGAGGATATTGGCTGCCTTTTCCATTTCTACAATAGGTGTAGATTTTATGGCTTCCAGAATTGTACTCAGACTTTGGTTTTGCATTTTGTCTAGTACCTGTTTATTGGAATGGGCTGCTGTTATCCAAGATGATGAAGCGTATTCGAGTGAGTTAATCGACATTCTAGCATCGCTGCAGACGCTTTGCCCCTTAACTGGTGCGTTCCTGTGCCGGTGGAAATCCTACAAAATGTCCTTCACTATCCCGTTTGAAATTTAGTGAAAAACATGCCAGTCCGAGCAAAATATAGATGAATGGATATGCAAGTAAAACTTCCCGAAGGCAGGTGTCAGATGGGCCGACACTAACGGCACACCAGAATTTAGGCTCACAGTTTTCCCAAATGGCAATCATGAAAGCTAGCATTGCACTCGTTAAAGTTCAAGCCATTTTATTTTAGCATATTCAGACACTCGCCAGTTTAACAAAGGCAACAACACACCGTGAGCACAGTAGGAAAAGAAACATTCCACAATAAATCATGAGCTCAAAGTATCGCACCAAGCACTCAACTCAGTACCTGGGTGATGGAACCTTTGGAGTTCCAGTCCATAAATGGGGAATTTTCATCACCAAACTCAGCTGGAAACAGATTATTTTTAAGAGCTTAACGATCAGCCGGCTTTTGGCCATTTTGGTGGGAAGTCCTGTTATAATCTAAAAGGACAGAAACCAACAGGCAATCAACATCATGTCACTGTTGATGTTATTTGACCAAGCAGCCCTGCTGATTGTTGTTATGTCTTGTCTGTTTACTTGGGGGTTTTCAAAACTCATCCCATTCAGAGCTCAAGTGAGTGATTGGCTGAGTCATTAGGCACTTGGCATTCATGTGGTAGAGCCTGGGTTTGATCCTCTACAAATAATGGATTTTCTTAAAACGGGAAAAGGGGGAAGGGGGGTGGGAACAATCCTAAACTGACTGAGCAGTTCGATGTGTCAGCACTAGCCATGCCGTCTTTAATCCTCAGGCTGTTACTCACCCACTATCCTTCCTTGTGTTACACAGCCAACCCTCCCCGCTATCATTGTCCTCCTCTATCACTCCCTCGTTAAACCCCCCCCCCCCCCCCCCAATCTCTCTCTCAGCGCACATTAACTCTCATACACTGACTTCATCTCTCCTGTTCTGACGCATACCTTCCATTCATCTTATCTCTCACACAGCCCAGTTAATTTCATACCATTGCATTGTTTTGTCATCTTATTATTAAAAAAAAAAAAAAAAGAGCAACAAACTATGATGAACCATTGGTGTTACTTGGCTGGATATTGCCTATATGAAAATACCATGCACCCAATTTGATGTGTCTATTTTTATTTGCGAGTAAAATTTGTGTGTGCCATGTTTTCTACGATTGCAAATAAATTATTTATTGTCAACTTTGTTTCTTGTTGTATTGTTGATCCCTCGGTACCAGTTAACAAATTATGCATTTATTAAAACTCCAAAATAAGAAACGTTAAATTGTCCTTTATTAGCGCAGACAATCTCACACAATTATTTCAGTTCAGCTTCATTTCTTACTTTAGGTTCTTCAATCTCACACAATTATATCAGTTTACTTCCATTTCTTACTTTAGTTCCTTTAATAGCTCTTTCAGTCTCACAAAATTATTTCTGTTCAGTTTCTCACTTCAGTTCCTTCAGTAGCTCTTTCAATCTCACACAGTTCTGTTCCATTTTTAACCTAATTTCCTTCAATAGCTCATTCAGTCACATTTGTTTTAGTTAATTATATTTCTTTCTTGAATTCCCTCAGTAGCGTCTTCAGTCTCACATTTGTTTTAGTTAATAACATTTCTTTCTTGAATTCCCTCATTAGCGTCTTTAGTCTCACATTTGTTTTAGTTAATTAAATTTCTTTCTTGAATTCCCTCAGTAGCATCTTCAGTCTCACATTTGTTTTAGTTATTTAAATTTGTTGAATTCCCTCAGTAGCGTCTTCAGTCTCACAGATATACACTTGTGACTGTAACATATACAGCATAGTCAGAACTGGGGAATGGCATGCTATGTGCAGGGTGGCAGGCATCGCTTCAGAGGTCATCGGTAGTTAGCCTCCTTTCAATCTTTTCTCCAGGACATGCGGGTGTGTTGAAGAATTAACATACAGATTGGCTGCTGCTGCACCTCTGAGTGATGAACTGATGAATTATGTGGACAGATTAATTACAAGCTAAATGTGGGGAAGGCCTTTTGGGAGCAACTGAACAATATGGTTGCACAAATATATCTTTACGTTCTGGAGAGAGCGTTGCAGCGGTTGGTGATCAGGGGATGTCTCTACACATCAAGAGAAAAAGCAAGAAGGACATACAGTGAGATTGCTTCTGGCACCATCAGAACTGGAACTCATCGCTGGCTGCTGAAGATGGGAACATAGCGCTTATGGAAATATCCTTAGTGCTATCATGTCAGTTCTTTACTCAACTCAGCTCAACACATTCCATCCTCATCTCTCCAAAACCACATGGGAAACATGAAATAAACATAGGGGACATGTCGCCAGATTTCTGTGTGGGTTCCTATTGCAGGGAAACAAAAACAGACTCACTGTCTACCACCTCTCAGTCAACTAATTAGGAGCTTCCTTCAAAGTTGGAGTACATCTGCCTAACAGGCAAGGAACCAACTGTCTGCATACAAATGAGTCAGACCCGTGAAATGGATATGCGCGCAATATTCGGGTTATGGAACAGGACTAAAGTCAAGATGCTGAAGAACAACAAGAACTTTACCCTGGAGTTTACAGCCAGTGACCAAGAAGAAAAAGAATTTCGCCAGAATAGGTGGAGTAGAGGATACCCGATCATAGCACTAACGAACAACATCAAAGTAAATGGGACAAGCCTCAAGCAAGTTGAAATGGTCAAGTGCACGGGTACCCTTATAACATCAAATGGAAGATGTATTAAGGAAGTTAAATGTTGAATAGCTCAAACGAAGGCAGCATTTACAAAATGAAGAATATTTTATGCAATCTTCGTTTGTCAATTGAGGAGAGAGAGAGAGAGAGAGAGAGAGAGAGAGAGAGAGAGAGAGAGAGAGAGCGCGAATTTTTAAAAGCTATATAAATTTTATATTGATATACTGATGTGAATCATGGACAGTTAGTAAATTAGTGAAAACTTATTTGGAAGCTGCGGAGATGTGGTTTTATAGGCGAATGATGAGAATACCCTGGACAGATAGAAAGAGTACTGAAGACGTTTTTAATTAAAGAAACTGACTCAAGAAGAGAGCTGACTACCCACATCAGAAATAGACAATCTATACATTATTTAGTCGTATGATGAGAGTGAGAAAAGTGCAATACATCGTGACAGTAGGAACGTTGGAGGCGAGATGTGGCAGAGGGAGACCCGAGAGAAAAGATGCTGGACAGTCTGACATTATGGCATGGAAGATCATCTGTGTCAGAGTTAATTGAAATGCACGAGACAGAAGGTTGTGGATAGACATGACTACCAACGCCACACGGCATGGGCTTAAAGAAGAAGATACTTTACAAATTACCGTAGCAAGTAAAGCTCCTGATTCTATGTTTTGAGAAATATCAGGCCATTGGTGTTAACTTCATATTTACTTTTTATAGAACAATTGACATTCAGTGACTGTGTGGTCGATATGGTGACAGTCGCCTTTACATTCAAGCTAATACCTCAGTGGCAATTTTAGGCTGCGTTAACCTTGGATTAAAAACGTATTCTCTCTCTTTTGTTGTACCCAACCAGGACATTACACAAGCAATAAACACAAGGCGTCACAAAGTGCCACCATGCGGATGAGGATCACCCGTGGAGAGGTCACAGAAACCCCTTTCAGCCAATAAGCCAAATGTATGGCTCGGTTATATTCATGGCCTCCGGCAAAAGTTAGGGTGGGGCTTCAAAAATAACGACAAATTGCCTCCCACAGGGGGACGACTTCATTAACTCTTTGAGTACCAAGGAACACACCATACGTTCAAAGTTTTTTACCTAGAAGCCCAATGAACGCAAGAAGCGCCGATTTTACTCTCTTGACTACACCTTGGACCTCTGATGCTCAACCTCAAGGGATTCAAAGAGTTTAAAAAAAAAAAATTGTTTATGCAAGCTTTCTTGTGTGGATGGACACTTTGTCACAAACATCGCTACCAGAATATTTCCATAATTTATGGATACTTTTGTGAAGGAATGACCGTAACGATGGAGACTAGATAAAAATTATTTATTGTAGTCTGGAATAAAGGTCTTACACTACATTCAATGAGCCGCTGTGGTGTAGCGGCTAGACGTTCGCCTGCGTGCCTAAGGTCTTTTTTCAGGTCCGAATGGAGCCGGATTTTTTTTTTCAATAATGACATTGGCTTCCAGGTCGACCCAGCCTTAAACTCTTCCTGGTATATAAAATATAGGTCTAGACCTCTATGCCCGATACGTCTGAAAGCGTGGAAAGGGGTCCTTTTTTCTAACAAATGCATTTCACACAACTATCTGTTTATACCTGAGAGAGAGAGAGAGAGAGAGAGAGAGAGAGAGAGAGAGAGAGAGAGAGAGAGAGAGAGAGGGAGGGAGAGAGAGAGGGGGGGGGGGTCTCAGATGGGGATATTAGCATGCAACGATTGATACCAGAGCCGTCTAAACATCATTATGGGCCCCGAGGAAAATCGGTGTGCTGGGACCCCTACAATAAAAAAAGGACAAAAATAGTATTATGGCAAGTAACTTTACATAACTTTATGGAAAGTTCTGATTGTTCGTCCACTTATGGACTTTGTTTTGTTCCAGCATTTGAGTTTTCCGTGCACATCCGTTTTACAGATTTAGCTTGTTTGTATTCACAATGCTGATTCCTCGCTTTTCAGGGAGATATATTTCGATTCAAAGGAAACCCACCACTCCCCACTCCCCCCCCCCCCCAATAAGTCGCCTTTTACGTCTGGATTTTCAGCATGGATCTTTCCGGATGTACGCTCGCTCAGACTGCTGTTGCTTCATCTCTTGGTGTTAACCTCCCAATTATATTCTGGTGCTCAGACTGCTGTTGCTCCATCTCTTGGTGTTAACCTCCCAATTATATTGCTGTCTGCCTCTTGTTCACTTGCCTTTAACCCCCCCCCCCCCACTTTCTCTAGTATTAAAAAAATAAGAATGCTGTGTTTTCTAATATGAACGAAATACTTAACTTTTCTCTCTCTTCTTTTAAATTTAACTCAACAGCTCCCCTCCCCTGCCCACTTTTTTTTAATGTTTTCACGAAATACACCCTTTTCTTATGTACATCCGTATTTCTAGAGACTTAATTCCATTTTATAATTGCTTGCTAATGATACATTATAAATATATTCATAATTTTGATTAGAATTTGTCGCTGTCAAGGAATCAATATTTTGTCCTGAAACAGCCGAAGCGCAGATGGCCACAGACTCCTACCATGTTTATTTGTTCCTGTTCACACTTTACAATGTAGATTTGGCCATAGCGAGAGAAAACTCTGGCACGTCGTCGTCTGCTAGTGTTGGTTCAACATGGCAGAGGCGGAATACAAGGATGTAAGAGTAGAGGAAAGTTTACGAGTTAAAATCGGTATGTTTCACTCTATTTCTTTGTTTTTGTATCTGCAATTTGCAAGTCACTTTATTTGTGATTAATTTGAACATTTATGAGGGTGTTTTTTCTTCGATATAATTTACTGTAACTCTTTATTTCTTCATTAACTGTGTACAGAACACTCCTACTGCAACACTTCTGTTGTTCATTCAGATACTGACTCTGTCAGCTGTGTTGACTATGAACTGCATCAACATTTAAATTATTATTAAATGAAAGTAGCATATCATATTTTTTACGTTGGTGCAATTTTTTCATTTATTTTACATCCTTTGTTGCAGTTTGCATCTAGATTCCCATAATTGTATTTTACATTTAGATTATTTATTTTGAATGAAAAAAAAAATTTGCCTTGTATACTAAATTATTATGTATCTACTGTTTTACTTTTATGTAGCTATTTTATTACACAGCTCTCAGCACATGTGTATTTGCTGCTCAGCTACTCTATATATGCTGTTTGTTTCTTAACTTTGTTCTTCTTTATTTTTTCTTTTATATTAACTGATGCAGGCAGTTTTGCAGTTAATACAGTTAATGCAGTTGTTAATCTAAGACCCAGAAATAGGACTGCTTTCGGGATAGCTGTCAGTACCTCTACATACAGCAATGAAACACCGTCTTCAGTATCCAAACATGAAAGGATGATTTAAGCATTGGAAACAAGATCATTTCAAAAGGTTTTCCATGTATCACAGATTGATCACATTACGAATGGCAACATTATCTGTATCAGTGCTCAACACATTGGCAACTATGAGTCTTACTTAGTCTCTCCTCTTCTTTACCTTGGGATGTAGAAGTTTGCCAGAGAGATCGCCAGACATCTCTATCAGCAGTTTTCTTTCTGGCTTTGTTCCATTCCAGTCCTCTTTCAGTTAGGGACTGCCGGATAATGTCTTCCCAGCGCACCCTGGGCCGCACTGGAGATCTGGTTTCCTGGTTTTTAGCCTCCCATGCCTGCCATGGTGGCCGATTTTCTCCAATTCTGCAAACATGTCCAAAACCATCGTAACTGTGACTGATCCACTCAGGTTTCTAAGGACTGATTCGTCTTTTTTAACGACAGTGAAAAGACTGAAAATTCCATGGTATGAACATTTAGTAAGATCTCCGAGCCTCCCCAAAATGACACTACAGGGCTGAAGGGAAGAGGAGAAGCAGAAGGCAAAGAAGACCCCTTTCGGAATTCGGCTGAATGGACTGGTCTCAGACATGCATACATCAAGTCCATTACATGTGATCGACAGAGGTGTAAGCAGCTAATCAGACACTCAGAGCAACATGTGACCCAAAAGCATGCATTTTTGTGGGATTATCATTATCAGGACTCAAAGATTGTTGCTCTGAAATATACTTCTTCTTCCTCTTTCCTCTTTCGTTCGCTGGAAATAAGTGTCTACATCAGCAATTTTGTCTCTTGTATAAATTTCACTGTTGTTGTTAGTTCATTTAGTGGTCTATAGAGTTTACGTTCCACTGTTGTTTTTTCTGGCTAAAAGGTTTGCTTTAATGTGTCAAATTCAGTGTAGTCCTGGAGTACATGCTCTGCTATTTGGGGCACTTTTCCACAGGTGCATATGGCTAATATGCCTATCTTGAATTTTGTGTACATGTGGTTACGTGATCGGTTGTGCCCTGTTCTGTGGCTTAGGATAATGACTTGTTCTGATCTGTTTATAATAAAATAGTCATCTTGTGCTGGGGCTGGTGGTTTCCTGATTGATGTAATGATTCTTTTCTTTTGGTGGTATGTGACTGGAACATTGGGCTGCACTTGTGTCGCACCTTCTTCTGCCAGTCGATCAACTTTCTCATTTCCAGGCACTCCACAATGAGATGGTATCCATCGCTGAAGGCTGAGTTGTGTCAGCAGTGTTTGCAATTCTGGTAGTTTCCTAGACTGGAGTGCTTCAAGTATGGATTTTGCATCTATCAGCATTACCGCATATTGTGAGCCAAGATTAGAATTTAGCAGTTTCTCTGTTGCTATCTTGATAGTCTGGGTTTCTACATCATAGTTATGGCAGTACTTCCTGGTTGTTACGCTGGACTTATCCCTAGTACCATCTGGGAATTCAATGTACACTCCAGCACCACCATTTCTAACTGCACTAAATATACTTGCTTTGGAATCTAAAGTGTTGAAAAGCTAAGTGTTTTGAACAAGCAAACCCATACTGGACTACAGGTTGCTTTTTAACCATTTTGTGGTGCATTGATATAACTTCTGTGTGGCTCTATAGTGAGTAGGGTTTCCAGGATTTGTATGTTTGATTCTAATCTTTGAGATCCTACAGAATGCAAATCTGGAAAAAAAAACCCTAATAACCTGGGTGAGAAAGAGTTAGATCATCGTTGTAATCATCATCATCATCTTCAGTCATCCTCATGTTGTGTGTAGGGTGCTTTATTTTGGATTACTTCATAATATAATTGAGGTTAACCCACCTTCCTTACTATCTACCAAACTAAACACATCACAGCATAATACTGTACTCTAGTGTGCATGAAAACCTATGAATTTAGCATCATTCTGCAGTATTTGTGATGAGATTTATTTTCAATAATTTAAGTAAATAAGTAAGGAATATGTTTCCATATAGATAGTCGTGTCTGAGCATGTAATGCTAACCTTCCTTGTATGGGTTCTGTGACCCCATTTTGGGAGAAGAAAAGAACTGACCCACTGCCGCCTAATAAGCATGTCATTAAAAGCAGCTGAAATCAGAAATGTCGGTAGGAAAGGTCCATAGCATACCACAACAGATCATGCCAGCCACCCTTTTAAGGGTGAATGCAGCAGCAGCAGAAGAAAAAAGATGGTAACCTAATATTTTTGTAGACCAAAAAACACTCCACAGGTGACATTTTAAATAGCATGTGGCTACCTCCACCTTGCAGAACACTTCCTGCTAATGCCTTATCAGTTGGGTTGGGCTGGGATGTGCAGATTAGAATTTGTAATTTTGCCATTCCCCTGAAGATCGAACCCAGGTAGAGCCAATTGCTCAGCCAGTTCATTTACCAAAGAATTTAATCAACTGCCTAATTCTTTACTTTTTATTTTTGTCCACCTAAATAATTGCTAATCTTTAATCTTCTTCTTCTTGTTCATCTTTTTCTTCAAATTCTTCGTCTTCTTCTTCTTCTTCTTCTTCTGCTTCTTCTTCTTCTTCTTCTTCTTCTTCTTCTTCTTCTTCTTCTTCTTCTTCTTCTTCTTCTTCTTCTTCTTCTTCTTCTTTTTTTTTTATTCTTCTTCCCCTTCCCCTTCTTTTTCTTCTTTATGCTTGCTTGATCTTCTTCTTTTTCTTCTTGTTCACTGGCTCTAAACTGTGGTGGAAAGTTCTGATTGTTGTCCACATATCATATACAATTGTTACAGCTCCTTTAACTTTAGTTTGTGTGCACATTCCATTTACAGATGCGGCTTATTTGTTTGCAGATTGTTGGTTCCTTGCCTCTGATTTATTATAAATATCCCTAATTAGTTGATTTTTATGACATTCTTGTGGGGGTTGGGGGGGCTAGTGGGTTTGTTCTTTAGCCACTCTCTCCCCGGCTCAATGGGAATAAATTTACTGTAAACTAATAAATCCTATAGATTTTTCTGGCAGCTGTATTTTGTTGTATGTACTTGAAAGTGCTGTCCTGTGTCATTAGTTACACAGCTGTTTTCAAGAGGCAATAATGAAACTAGACACGCAGTTTGTGGGGGATATGGGGAGTGGGATTAAAGCCAGCTTCACTGAAAGCAGGAAATGGGGAGATAAAAAGAAGGGTTAGTGAAAAAAAGGGGAGGGGGCAGGCACACAGCCAATCATATGCATCATATTCTTTGTGTATATCAGGGCTTCTCAAACTTTGTAAACTTTCTTCATTCATGACTCACTTTATATCATTTATATCAGATGAAATTGTTACAACTCTCACTTTATTTTTAAATCAGTATGTACTGATGTGAAATAATATTAATACATTTATGTATAAAATAACGATAGATAAGAATATTAATTAAAGACAATGTTGACGCGTATCTGCTGCAACCTCTCTCATATCAGTTATACTCTTTCTCTGAACCCTGTAGAGAATTTATTGATCAGAATACAGTGGTTATTATGCCTTTTCTCTGAGCCCTGTAGAGAATTTATTGGTCAGAATGCCGCGGTTGTTTTACCTTTTCTCTGAACCCTGTAGATAATTCATTGATCAGAATGCAGTGGTTATTATACCTTTTTTCTGAGCCCTATGGAGAATTTATTGGTCAGAATGCAGTGGTTATTATGCCTTTTTTATTGGTCAGAATGCAGTGGTTGTTATACCTTTTCTCTGAGCCCTATAGAGAATTTATTGGTAAGAATGCAGCAGTAGTTTTACCTTTTCTCTGAACCCTGTAGAGAATTCATTATCAGAATGCAGTGGTTGTTATACTTTTTCTCTGAACCTTGTAGAGAATTCATTGATCAGAATACAGTGGTTATTATACCTTTTCTCTGAGCCCTATGGAGAATTTATTGGTCAGAATGCAGTGGTTATTATACATTTTTTTCTAAACCCTGTACAGAATTCATTGATCAGAATGCAGTGGTTGTTATACCTTTTCTCTGAACCCTGTAGAGAATTTATTGGTCAGAATGCAGTTGTTGTTATACCTTTTCTCTGAACCCTGTAGATAATTTATTGGTCAGAATGCAGTGGTTGTTAAACCTTTTCTCTGAACCCTGTAGAGAGTGTATTGGTCAGAATCAGTGGTTGTTAAACCTTTTCCCTAAGCATGTGGATCACCTGCTACATACTAAATATGAATTGAGGGAGCCACAGCAAAATTATTTGTCAGTATTGTTGAGATTTGAATCCTCCTGGTTTTGCTGAGCCTAAACGTTGTAAGGAAGTAATCTGAGAGTATTCTGGGAGGTAAAGATTGCTGGTCTGAAACTGACTGCATCACTCCAGTGCCATTAACAGAGTGGACATAGCATCATATGCCCAGCACACTTTGAAACAGATCCTTTACTTTCATGACTTTCTAGTCTGAGACTGTTCTAATACATAACAACATTACAGAACTTTTTAAAATGAGATATATCTTGTGTGCCTGCCTATTTATATGTGTTTGTGTGTGTTTATATATATGTATATGTATGTATATATATATGTGTGTATATATGTATATATATGTGTGTGTATATATATATATATATATATATATATATATATATATATATATATATATATATATATATATATATATATATGGATATATATGTATGGATATATATGTATGTGTGTGTGTGTGTGTATATATATATATATATATATATATATATATATATATATATATATATATGTGTGTGTGTGTGTGTGTGTGTGTGTATATATTAGGGTTGTACCGAATATTCGCTTCGGGGCCGAATAGTAGACCTATTGACTATACAGTGTTGGGCCGAATACGAATAGTAGTTACCTTACACCCGCTTCTGCATACACAGCCTTAATACTGACAACATGGAACGATTGGTTTTGTTGAAAGCTAATGCAGCTTTCATGCATTAACTAAGCTGCCAGTGAACATTTCCAAGTTTAGTTACTTGTTATAATACTTAGGATTCTTTCATTCCTAGTTATTAGTTACCACAGACTGAAGGATACAAAACATAAAATGTTTTTATTACTATTCTGTATGAATACTAACTAGACAATGAAAGAATATAAACTCCGGCCACATCCAAGTCGATAATATGAAAATCAAACGAACGGAAACATATAAGTACTTGGGTGCAAACTTCAACTGCTCCAACATGCTGAGAGAAGAAATACAATTTAGAATACAATCTAAAAATAAAGTATACTATTCCCTTCAACATCTGCTAAAGTCTAAGTGTCTGTCTAGCAACACCAAAATCGAAATATATAAAATGTTGATAAGACTAGTCGTTTTATATGGCTCTGAAACTTGAAGCAGAAATGAAAAAGATGAGACCTTATTACAGGTTTTCAAAAACAGTCTCACTAAAAATCTTTGGACCCATCGAAGATGCTAACAGCGGGGAATGGAGAATGAGAAGCAACAACATCACAGATAATCTGTTTAAATCCCCATTGATCACTGGCATCATGAGAGCTAACAGACTAAAATGGTTGGGGCATATTGAAAGAATGTCAGAAGACAGAGAAGTAAAACTGTATACACCTGAGAGAGGAATGGGCGTAGACCACGAGGCAGACAAAAAAGAAGATCAATAGATAATGTCCAGCCAGACCTGCAAACAACTGGTGTCACAAATTGTGAAGAGAAGGCCAGCCAGAGAGATGAATGGAGATGAGTAATATCTGCAGCAGTAAACCTCAAGGGCTCAGAATGCTAAAGAAGAAGATGACTATTCTGTGCTACTTTATGTGAAGTAAAAGTTCAGCGTGCATTTGACATTGTGAATGGCTTTTTTTATAGATATATTTCATACACTATACACTATTCATATTCGGCCGAATAGTTGGTCCCATTATTCGTATTCGGCCGAAAAGTGAAAATCTAAAGTGACTGTTTATGGTTACATCATAGTGCCCCTACAGTCTGCGACATGATTGTGTGTTAATTAGATATCAAATAGATATTTTGAATATAAATTATAGGGGAGTAATGTTTTAAGGTGTGGGAACAAATTAATGTGATGGCAACAGCGGTCCTGAAATTCCATGCTCTAATTGTGGAAGACTTTTCTTAGCTTGAGAGCGTCCGGCTAATCGCACTCACCATCTGCATGCGCTGTGAGTCCCACGCCTTCTCAAAGCACATTAAACACTATTGTCTGGAAGGAAGGAAAGCTGCCAGAGGAATTTAGTATGATCAGTATAAAACGTGTAGTGGTGGTGATGATAATCGTGATGTTGTGAGGAGGATAATATTGTGACATATTATGATTGTCAACCTACACTGTTCCCATGTTGTTTCTGGGGCCCTGTTTGGAAGAAAAAGGGTGGGGAAGGGGGGGGGGGGAATCGAGCCAATGTCTCCCCCTCTTCCACCCCAACAAGCTTATCATAGACATTGATTAATTGGGGGTTTGCCGAAAACGGATGTGTCAGGGCAAAAAGTGCAGATATCAGAGCCTTGCTGTAATTAGCCACACAACATAACATCTCGATCACCTTTTAAAGCTGAATGCAGAGGAGGAAGAAGAAGCTACACTGAAAAGGGACTGGATTTTTCCAACCAGAACAGCTCTGGGATCGACCAAGCCTTATAAAAATGAGCATCAGAGCGTTTTTATATTTCTTTTGGAATAGAGATGAGAAATGGTCATGGCTACCTCACATCTCAGTGACTAGAATCTGTGAAGCCCTAACACTTTACATCCCAACGGTATTATCTGCTTTGGGACTACTGTTATGTGTGATCCATGATTATATTATAGGCTTATTATTCACATCATCGTGGTTATTGGAAAGAGCAGGTATCATAACAGTTTTCCCAGTGTTGCCTTTGAATGCTGAGAGTGCTAGGCGAATCGTGGAGCTCCCTAAGGATGTTCTCTATAGCAAATTACAGATGGACAGAAGATTTTGGCGTTGGCCTTTACTACGGTATAACAATGTATGCAAGCAGAAGATGAATGATACAGGTATTGAGTGGATTCATGGGAACAGGATGCCATGGACTGTGTTGCATGGAGAGGAGTAGTCAGGAAGAGAATATGGATAAAGAAGAAAATGATTGCAGATAAATTAAGAGCTGAACATCTTAGAAGAAGCAGATTAAATAAATGTAATGGCAGCAATGACCATGAAATCACTAATGTAGTCGTGTCCTTGTTGGTATATAAATTTGTATTGTACTGTGTTGTCTTTGCTGATGAAGGCTAATTGCCGCAACGTTCCTTTTGTTCGTTGTAATTGATTTTGTAAAGCGTACATAAACTTTTTTTTTTCGTACCTATTTTCTTCTCTTCCCTGTTTTTCCCCCACCTTTTTTAAAAACTTACTGTAATTAAAGAACCCACACGTGTCACACTTGCCTTTGCCACAGTCTTTGATTTCCATGCCCGCCTTATCACAGCAGTTTTCAACCTATGGGTTACGACCTTTTTGTGAGCCGAACGAGCCTTTCACAGGGGTCGCCCAAGACCATCGAAAAACACATCACTGAAGTTTTGAAGTAACAACGAAAATAATTTTATGGTTGGGGTCACCACAACATGAGGAATTGTATTAAACGTCGCGGCGTTATGGAGGTTGAGAACCACTGCTTTAGCACAGTATAACACTGTCATCTGAAATGATCATAGCATCATCACAGTTCACTTCTTTGACATGCAAGATTGTTTAAGGAACACTGCTGTAGTGTGTGTCTTAGTTATCCACTTTCCAGGGAGGTCAAGTGGGTTCACTGTAGGCCGACACACACACACACACACACACACACACACACACACACACACACACACACACACACACACACACACTCAAGAGTCTATGCTTCATCAGCACTACCGTCCTAATTGTTCTTCATAAGAGAAGAACAATTATCAAAGCCAAGTGGCTAGTTGTTGGCTGAACAGTGACCACCAAATGCTAAGTTATTTTCACCAACCATACGTATATTTACAATTCTGTATGTATGCTAGTAAATGTGTAAATCCATAAGGGTATTGTTGAGTTTAGTTAAGAACTAACATCATCATCATCATCAATCAGGTGCCGTCTCCTTAATGAAGGTTGGCTGCAATGAATCTCCAACATGCTGTCCCTTGTCATGGTTGTTCACTCTCTCAGAGTACTGTTCATCCATCTCCTGATGTTGTCCTCCCACTTGTATAATTGCCGACCTCATGATATCTTACCTTCAACTTTTCCCTCTAGTATATAAAAGTGTGCAATGTCTATTAAGAACCAACGTCATAGCAATTTAGAAATTTCCACGGGCGCTCTACCCCCTTTCTCAGTTGCCAGTTTAGTTCCAATACCTTCTTCTTTTGTTCTACTGCTTATTTCATAAAGTGTCAAAGAGAGGAGTTATTTGTAGCTTTCTTCTTTTGCGTAGTTTGTGTTAATGTCATTGCATTTCAGTAATGTCTCTTTTATTGCCTCCATCCATCTCTTGTGTGTGTCTGCGTGTATCTGTGAGTGCGACTGTGTGTATGAATGCCTGCGTATGCTTCTGCGTGTGTGTGTCTGTGTATGTGTCTGCGCGAGCATCATCGCGCGCGTGTGTGTGTCTGCGATTGTGTGTGTTTGTGTGACTTCGAGTGTATCTGTGTGTGTTTGTGTCTGCGGGTGTTTGTGCATATGTGTCTGCGTGTGTGTGTATGCCGGTTCGTGTGTGTGTCTCGCATGTGTGTGTCTGTGTATCTGCGTGTGTGATTGGGTATGTGCGCGTATGTCTGTTTGTGTGTGTGGGTCTGCATTTGTTTCTATAGGTGTGTCTGTGTGTGTATATCTGTATGTTTGTATGTGTGTGGAATGTGCGTGTCTGTGTGGGTATGTATGTTGGTGAATGGGGTGTGTTAATGTGTGTGTGAAGGTATGTGGGTGTGTTTAAGTGAGTGGGTGTGTGTGTGTGCGCATACATTTTACCACCCATGCTTTTGTGCTTCCCCCCCCCCCCTTCAATTCCTTTTTGATATTCTTGATATGCATATTATCATATGAATATAACATACTTATTGATAAAATACAGCTGCAGTGTGAAAGACGGGTGTTTGGAAGGGCCGAATGTAAGACGGGCCTGCGTGCCCAATTTGTGACCCTTTGAAAATAAAGTTTGTTCCTTCGTTCGTTCGTTCTTTCTTGGTTGGTCTCTTGACTTGTAGCCTGCTGTTCTCATGTAATAATCTCTAGCCGCTGGCTGATTTTGTTCCATTTTGAACAGGTAACGAAACCTTTTGATTATTTCATGCTCTGTGAAATCATTTACCTGTACTGTACACACCCTTGTCTTAAGTTCTTCGTTAGTGATTCTGTCTCTTCTGATTTTTCCTGCCGCGTTTCTTATACCCAAAAAAGTCAAAAGAAATTAAAAGAAATACTAAACCTAAAATATTTAATTCGAATGTCAAACCAGTACTATTGTATGGGGCGGAAACATGGAGAACAACTAAGACAATTACTAATAAATTACAGACATTCATTAACTGGTGCCTGCGCAGAATAGAGGGAATTAAATGGTAGGATAGAATAACTAATGTAGAACTTTGAGAGAGAACTGAACAGGCTCCAGTGGACCAAGAGGTGAGGAAAAGACGCTGGCGTTGGATAGGACACACACTGAGAAAACAGAACAGCATAACTAGAATGCCTTTGCATTGGAACCCACAGGGACATAGGAATAAAGGAAGCCCCCCCCCCCCGCCCCCCCCCCCCCCAAAAAAAAAAAAACAACCTCACACATGGAGAAAAGAACAAGAGAATGAAGTTAGAGGGATGGGGAGGACATGGGAAGAGCTACATTCAATGGCGAAGGATAGAACGACTTGGCGTGAGTTGGTTGAGGGCCTATGCTCCATTGGGGGATAGAAAGGGAGGAGAAGAAGAAGATTTCTTATACCCACATTACCAACAGTGCCAATTGCATTCTAATTTGTATGTATGTCTGACCTTTTCGGTAAGTGAGGATCGACCAGATCCTGCGGTCATTCCCTGTTGCATCATGATTAGGTAATATCATATAAAATAGAAATTTTTTGATAACTGTTGGCATCATTAGACTGTTGATCCAATCACAATGAAAGGCCTAATGAAATTTATTGAGCATGTTGTCCGAAAATGTGGGATGTAAAGATTAACCTCCATCTCCTCCTCCTTGAAAACGAAGAATAAGGGCTGTTGGAATTGAAAAAAAAAAAACAGTTGCATGATATCTTGAGATCATAGGCCAGCAAAGTTTCGGACATATAAAAAGACATAGTTACTTGTTAAAGAATTTGTGGAGGGGGAGGGGGAGAGCCGGGGTATACAAGAGGAAGAGGAAGGCAGATTCAGGTGTGGGCAGTGAGATGCATTGGAAGAAGCCTGAAATAGTGCAAGGTAACGATGTGAAAGACGGTTATTTTTTGAGATGTTTTGTTTATAGGACGAGTATACCCTGGTACCAGCGGCCACATGAAGTCGCGCAGAAGGAAAATAACTAACCCGGAACAGGGTTTAGTCCACGCAAAAGATAAAACGACGGCATAAGTAACGTTGCAGAACGGAAGATCAACTTAAACAGTACATTAGAAAAAAAAAAAAAAAAAAGCACCTAGACGAACCTTACCTTTCCCTCCACACTTTTATGAAATCGACTGCAAATTTAAAAAAAAATATATAAGGATCATTGCTGAGTCACTAACAACACTAGACTAGTCAGGGTTACGAATACCAGCATGAGAGAAAAAGTTGGAATAAGACCATGTCTGAATTATATTGACAAGCAAAGAATGAAATGGTTCGGCCATCTAGTGAGAATGCAGCGAGACCAGAATGCATATGAGACTTTTTGCAGTAGCAAATCTGGGAGGAAGGCGAGAGGAAGACCAAGATAGTTATTGTTATGGATGAATGGTGTATGAACAAATCCCTTATTCTAGCCACTCGAGAAGCACAAGACAAATACAGAAAACCTCGACACTAGGCTACAACCTGGTATCATTGAGACGAGAAGCGAGATTGCTCAGAATAAGTTATTTCTCATAAGCAAGATATCAGAGGCATAATGTGGGATTTAAATACATAGGTTAGAATAGTAAACGGCGTCACCCACAGTGATTTACTAGTATGAAGATAAGAGAGATGATGTCATTCAGTAAATGAATTGTAACAGATAATCGCCATGTCTGTGTTTAATTGTTGACCTGATGGTTACGAACGCGATTTATAACTCTGAAATACCCGGTTTGATTTCAGCAAATCACTTTGCGTTGATATCGACAGTGGTATGGGGCGCTGGCATTTAGTTAGCAGTGGCGAACTACTGGACGTAGATTTTCCTCTTGTGGGTTCCGGGGCCCCGTTGAGGTGAACACAAGAATAGATCCACTGCCTCCCAAAAAAGCATGTCGTAAGAGTCTACTAAAGAGGGGCTTCCTTCAAAATCGGAGTGCATCGGCCTGAGAGGCAAAGAACTAACAGTATGCATACAGTTAAGTCAGATCTAAAACGGATGTGCACGCAACACTCAGGTTCTGGAAAAAGACTAAAATCTAGAGGTGGACAAACAACCAGAACTTTCCGCCGGAGTTTACTTCCAGTGAACGCGAAGAAGTTGAAGAAGAAGAACGTCGATTTGCCCTGAAATCAAGAAACAGGTCAATAATGGCGTTGGTTTGTAATGTCATGATGCGACTAACTTTTTTAAACGGTTCAGTTGGGAGCCTCGGCAGGGAAGTGGCTAGACACTGGCTGCCGGCTCGAAGAACGGTCTCGGGTTCGAATCTGATCGTTCTTGGGGGTCAGGGGGAGGGAGGTGGGGATGGTGTCGACCCACTGCTTTTTAAGAAACATGTATTAAAATGCGACTTAATATAGGTGTTTCCTTCAAAGTCGGAGGGGATCTGCCGCAGAGGCGAGGGACTAAAAGTCGGCATACAAATAAGCCAAATCTGTAAAAAGGATGTGCACGCAAAACTCGCATTCTTGAACAAGAGGAAAGTCCAGAAGTGGAGAAAAAAAAAAAACCGGATCTTTTACGGTCTGTGAACGCTAACTAGAAGAGAAAAAGAACAGAAAAAGAAGAATCTGATGCAAGGTGGATTTATATAATTGACCTCGGTTGCCATGACGACCCAGGTTCTCGGAGATTTCATGGGAAGTAAAGGTACCAGTAGTTATATTGACCGGATAACCCAATGAGAGCCGATTAGTCTAAATTTTATGGGTTTGGCATCCTATATTGAAGTACGTTTTATGAAGATGACCTAGTGAGCTAATTTCAGAATTGGGGGTTCTGTGGCGAAGTGGTCAAACCGTTTATCTCACAGTCTTAGGTTCGTGGGTTAGTTTCACAGCTGCGTCGTTGTGTTCACGACTACGACTTTGAAGGAAGCCCCTAGTTGGTCGACTCTTACGACATAATTCCTGGGGAGGCAGTGAGTCTGTTCTTGTTATCAGCGCATAGGGACCCCACAACCCACACGGGGACGTTCCTGATTCACTTTCATATTTCTGGACTGAATTTGCATAGCTCTTAAAATCAACCCATTTGTCTCGCTCTCTGAAGGTTGTGGGTTTGTTTCACGGTTGCACCCTTCAGTTCACCAGTGCAATTTTCACGGAGATACCTGGTTATCGTCGCCGGAGGTACGGAGTTCGTGCTCTGTGCGGTGCTCTCGACAGGCGGCTAGCTGTTCTACATAGAGTGACCGAGCCATTTGGGATAAAACCCGGTGCAGTGAAGGCTATCCTCTCGACTTTAACCTTTACAAAAATAGACTGCATGCAATATTCCTTATCCTGCAAGATGCTGCCTTTGCTTGAGTAAAAGGTAAAGGTAAATAAGGGAGATGTGAACCAGCGTCATTGCACACGGTTATAAACCATAAGTGCTCTGCCACCAGTACGGACAGCTGATAAGAATTGGTCACCGTTCGCACGTAACTCTGTAGTGTAGCTACAGCTACGTTCCTCCATTTACACCAGAGTTTCAACTCTGGTACCCATTTCCTAGAGGCTGGGTGAACCCCGGGAGCTGCAGCGAGTCGCAGCTGGATTTGAAAGCTGGCCTCTTATCGACTGCGCTAACGCGGCCCCGAGTTGCTTGAGTTGTTTCATAAACATGTTAGACTCTTTTCACGCCAGTAGCGCATCAGGTATATTCACGATAGACTCATATCCCCTCCCCCATTTTTGTAAGACCAATCGACAGTGGAGGGCTGACCGCCTCTGTTACTTCTGAGAGCTTTACCTGGTACCCGTTTTCGGTCGGGTCGACCTGGAACCCAGCGCCTCTGTTACTTCTGAGAGCTTTACCTGGTGTCCGTTTTCGGTCGGGTCGATCTGGAACCCAACGCCTCTGTTACTTCTGAGAGCTTTACCTGGTACCCGTTTTCGGTCGGGTCGACCTGGAACCCAGCGCCTCTGTTACTTCTGAGAGCTTTACCTGGTGTCCGTTTTCGGTCGGGTCGACCTGGAACCTAGCGCATCTGTTACTTCTGAGAGCTTTACCTGGTACCCGTTTTCGGTCGGGTTGGGTCGACCTGGAACCCAGTGCCATTTAAAAAAAAATGGATGATAATCTGTTTCGATGCAGATTTAAACTCGAGACCTGCGGACCGGCAGATATTCACGTTTTAAAATACATCATGCATCTGTTATCACGTGACATGAGTACTTATTTGTTTGTTTTAGTATGCAGAAGCCATGAGTTGTTAACCCTTAGGCTCGGTATTATGGATATCGCAACCTTTCAGCCTTGATTCCATTGTAAATACCGTAAATCTGGGAGAAATTGGGCTTTTCTGCCTACCCCTGGGAGTGAACCCGGACCACAAGGAGTTCGTCACCCGGTCACCGCGCAATCCGGTTTAGCCAACTACGCTAGAGAGCCGGTGTTCTTAGTACTTAAACGAATAGACCATACAGCCAGACCAGTTTGAAGAATAAAGTTCTTCTTCTTATTATTCTTAACGTTCGTCGGCTGTAAACTTCGAAGGGAATTTCTGGTTGGTCGTCCATTTCTGGACTTTAGTCTTGTTCCAGAACGTAGAGTTTTGTGTGCACATCCGTTTTACAAATCTGGCTTATTTGTATGATTCGTGTGCAGAGTGTTGATTACTCGCCTCTCAGGCAAGTGCGATTTCTAAGACCACTGCTTTGTACTACATGCTTGTTAGGGAGGCGATGGGTCTATTCAACGCACCCCCAGACTCTTGCCATGGAACCCGCATGGGAAGAGAAAAAAACACATAGTGAGGAAACAGAGATGGAAGAAAACACAACTAAAGGAGATCAAGGCCATACGATAAAATTACTTCAGCCAGATAAAGTAGCACAGTCCTTAGTTTGTTGATGTGCCGGAGTGGGAAGTGGGGGGTGAGAGTTACTATGGAGACACGGCAACATCAAAGGAAAGACTAGAAAAGTGCGCTGCGTTGAAGACTCATTAGAGTTGAACTTAATTGCAGATCTGTCCCCTTAACGATGATGTTTTTGATTGTTCTGAAAAGTTATTGATTGCCTTTATTTTTTAGAATGCAGGTATGGTTTTATTACAGAATGCTTTTAATTCCTTGGACTGACATCATCGTGCAGACGTGTATGTTTTGTATGTGTGTGTGTGTGTGTGTATATATATATATATATATATATATATATATATATATATATATATATATATATATATATATATGTCGGCTCTGTGGCTAAGTCGATGCGAACGCTTCGTAATGCCGGGTTCGACCCCAGCTGCGGGCCATGCGCCTTGCGTTAGTTTCGACAGTAGTATCAAGAAAGCCGACCGTCCAGTAGCAATGGCAAACTCCTGGACATAAATTTGCCTAGAAAAATCACACAACAGCCAGGGGCTGTTGGGGTTGGTTCTGCAACGTCATGTAAAGGATACCTAACTATATATATATATATATATATATATATATATATATATATATATATATATATATATATATATATATATATATATATATAATATCATCATAACCACTTCTGCCGTTAATGTCGTGGGGAGGAATAATTTGCGATCCAGTGCACGTTGGCTGCCACTGGCTATTGTCATGTCGTGAAGGCGTAGAGTGTCTTTAATGTTGTCGATCTATATTTTCCGCGGCCGTCCTCTTGCTCTTGTAGTTGACCTTCTGAGATGTAGTGCTTGTGATGGTATTTGATCTTTGCCTGATAGTTTCATTATTCACTCGATCTCGTATGGTTAAGTTGGCTGCTTTTCTCAGGCACCTCATCTCGCAGATAGTAATTTTGCGTATATGGGCTTTAGATAGTGTCCATGTTTGGCACTGGTAGCTTAATGTTGGAATAAATTTGCTATTAATAATCTGTCTCTTAGCACACATAGTTATGCTTGGATTTTTTAATAATGGTGACAATTAGTAAATAAGCGCACTTGCTTTCTGACATCTGGTTTCTATTTCTCTGTCAATTCTATCATCTTCTGTGATCATACTTCCTAGATATTTAAACTCCCTAACTTGATTCAGGGCAGAACCATTCAGCTGTATGTGTAGTGGGGCAGAATGTCTACTAACTTACATTGTTTCGGTTTTGTTTACATTGATCTTCATGTTGATATATATATATATATATATATATATATATATATATATATATATATATATATATATATATATATATATATATATATATATATATATATATATATATATATATACTAGCTGTACCCGGCCACGCTTTGCTGTGGCATAGTTTGGGTAAATGGAAATGAAAGAAAATAGAAATCGCACGTGTCTAATACAATCATTGTCTGCTCAGATATAGAGATAGTCTTTAATCCCCGCCCCCCCCCCCCTCACCACCACAACTAAATCTACCTACTACTCTCTCCCTAATCAAAGGTTTTTGGAAAATAAAGACAATGGAAATCTCACGTGTCTAATATAGTTAATGTCGCAATCATTCTCTGCACAGATATAGAGATAGTCTGGTTTTCCAACTTTAGAACACGAACCTTATAATTGTGTCTTATATTAGTGGTCGTTTAAATGGTGATATTAGCACAGTAACAAAAATGGTTATTTGGTTATCACATGCTAAAGCTGTTTGTATTTTTATAGGAAACGGAAGTAAAGCTACAACTGTACTTGTAAATAACAAAGTAAGTCGTAAAAAATAGAAAAGCGGAGGTAGCGTTAGTAAAATATAAACAAATTAGGTAATGAGAACTTGAAAATCACGTGTAAAGCTCTTTAAGTTCTCTTAAATTTAAGTCATTACCCCCTCCCCTCTTCCACCGACTACTGCTCTCTCCCTCTTCGAAATATTTAAAAATCATTACCTGGCGATATTTTGTTGTTGCTGTAACTGACATTGACATCCCTGTCCATCCGGACTAAAATGGGGAGCAGGAATTGTAATAGGTAGTGAATGGGGCTAGTGTAATATTTACCACAGCATCCTTCAAGTACCAATACAACTACTACCACGACCACCACCACAGTAGCTAAAATAATGTCACTGCTATCTGTGTTACCATCGGAGTAGACAGAGAGTCGTGAGCCAGAAGATTTGGTTCCGCATGTCTAGCCCTTTCGCTGCTACGTTCCCGGAAATAGTTGTCTGCCCTGTGCTAAGCAGTGTGAAAAAAAAAAGTCTCTGCTGTGCGCAAAACTTTTCTATCCCCCAAACGCAAAAGATACGTCGGCGGTGAGGGCTATATTTTGTCCACCTAAAAAATTTTACCCTGGGGAGTTGTGTGGTTGGTCCGAGTGTTGACAAGTCAGAGGCCCGATGGTGCCCCACAAACTTGACTAACGGAGCTATCACCCTTCTGTGGGGGGGGGGGGGGGGGGGGGGGGGTTATTGGGAAGAACTGTTCCCAGTCCGTATCCCAAAATTTGATTGACGAACCTACCACGGCTGCCACTTTAATCATAGTTATTTGTAGTCACCATGTTATAACATACCAAAATAATAAAAAAAAAATATTAATAATAATACTTGAGTCGTCCGTTGCTGAAAAGTAGCAAGAACTGAAAGGAAAATTTACAATTTAAAAAAAAAAAAAACTTCGGGGTTGAACACACGACCCTCCGATTCTAAGGCGAATGTGATACCAACTACACTATGCTACTGCTTGACACATTGCGCTGTGTGAATGATGATAATGAATGATGTGCGCAGACTATCAATAATGTGTCTTAGCTTCTAGTCTATCGCCGCCTGCATGAGCACTGTTGTCTGAGAAATGTTTGAGATTCTCAACAATAGTAAAAAATATGTCCCTCGACATTATTTTACGGGAGTTTTTAGCAAACAGTCTTTGCTCAAGTACTCTTTTTTGAGTTTCTTTGTTCTAAGCATTAGCAGAAAGACAGCCAAAAAAAAAAAAAAAAAAAACAGTTCGTCCGAATCTGTGTCTGTTTATCGGGAAAGACGATAATTTTTAGTGACTGAACTGTTTGAATTTACAGTAGCAGAAATACAGATAGAGCTGGAGTCATCAAAATTATGCACTACTGGTTTCAAATCATCGGTTCATCAAGACAACTGATCAATTTATTGCCGTTTTGATGGCGCTCCATTGTCGCTGCTCTCTGATTCCGACGATGAGGACTTCGGACAGGCAAACAGCTTTTTTTTTGGACACGCCGGTGTCAGCACTCGATACTGATGTCCTAGTCAAATCTTCTTGTTCACTGTCAGAAGTACACATTTTAAAGTCATCTTCGGTATCACTTCTTGACAGAAACTCCATCAATTCTTCATCAACTTTAACAAGTTTTCTTGCCATTTTGTACTACGTGTAGAATAATCCAAAAGCACAAATATATATCAGGGCACAAAATACACAGATCACCGACCACGCTGTCACAGTAAACAAAGCAACGGGATAACGCAGAATGCAGTAAACACACCTTAAACACGCCTAAAAGCACGTGCCAGTGCTTTTAATCGTATGTAAATGGGTCAGTTTAATCTAAATATAGCTAATGTATATTGCCCTTTAGCCAATAAAATACAAGGTAACAGAAATCTGTAAGAAAAGTCCAAAAAACGGCTTGGGACGTCCATAGCACTGGGGGTCAAGAAAAAAAATAACGTCGAAAGACGGGCGGAGTAGAGTCGCACACAGCTCTCGCTCGCTCGCTCGCTCTACCGCCCGATAAAGCCACGTGTGTCTCTCGTTAGCTTGCTAACTATCCATTCGTAGCCTGATTATCGATAGCTAGATACTGGTCAGACTCGCTTGATATTCGGCTGAGTTTTGCTCGACTACGCTATCGGTTTTCGTCTGCGGGTGGGTTATTAGCGGCCCGGGAGCACATCATTGTTGAAGAGCCAATCATACCAGCCAGTTTTTTGAACGATTGTCTAGAGAACTAGGGAGAAAGCACGCTTGGGTGTCCTTTTCAGGATACTCTAACAAGCCTTGCCGACTCCGAAGGGACCTAGCAATCAAACAGCAGCCCGATCAGAACAACTCTTTACCAGCCACAGCCACACGAAACCATGGCCCGTGGTAAGAAGAATCCGGTCCAGCGCCGTGACCTCAGGGCAACCTCAGCCAAAAAGGAGGAAGCACCAGTCACCGCACCAGAACTGACAATGCCAGAACCGGTCGACGTCCCGGAGGAGACACCTGCCCAGACGCCGCCAGCCCTAGATGTAGGCCCTATCGAGGCACCCGTCTACCCAGAAGCCACCCCAGTCATGGCGCAGGAAGCCACCTACACCCGCCCACTCAGGCAGCAACAGCAGCAGCGATCAGGTACCCACAACACCGAGATTCTGCAGTGCTCACGATGTAACAAGGCGTGGCACGCTGCCTCGTCATGTCGAAGCGGCCCGTCGTGCCGTTACTGTTCCGGCCCACATCCATTCAAGGAATGCCCTCTGGCGAAAGTGGATCCGGACTTTAAGAAGCCCAACGCTAGTAGAAGGTGTTCTAATTGCTCCGGAGCACACAACGCTAGGTACATGGGGTGCCCATACTTGAAAGAGATAAAGAGAGCGATGGCGAACACCTCCACTAAGGCCACGCAAAACCAAGAGCCGATACGAAGACCACAGGCACCCAGGCCGACAGTTGTTAACAATAACGAAATCACACAGCTGAGAGAAGAAATACAGTCCCTGCGAAAAGAGAACGCAAGAATAAATTCACTTAGGACTCAAGATAGGGACGAGATGATTGACCTGAGAAGCATCCTACAGGCATCACTTGAGACCCAGAGGAGGCTAGAGAAGGAAACTGCAGAAATGGCGACCTTTAAAATCGATTTGATGGCAAATCTAACTGACCTCAAAAAGATGAAAGAAGCAAATGCCGCAGCCGCAAAAGAACTGGAAGACAGCCACAAAAGCCTACTGTCCGAGGTCTCCACCATAAAAAAATACCTGACAGACACCAAAGAAAAGCTCAAGAATTCAAGCGAAGAATGCGCCAAAATGGGCGCCGCACTGCAAGCCACCAATGAAGCAGTGAGCGACATAAAAAAACTCATTGAATCCAAGCAAGAGGAGGAAGAACAAGAAACTGAACCGGACTACTTTCAAGGGGATGCTGAAGTGGAAGAATACGCAAACCGAACCCTTGAAATGCCAGCCTTCGTCCAACACGATAAAATAACCCAGGCATACATCGATGAATTGGTGAAATGTATGAATGATCTGATAGCACCCAGCAGAGGAGAGTGGGCCGGCTCCGCCGGATGGAAGCTCATTCATTATGACCCGGAGAATGACTTCCATTCACCAGACGTGACATACCCGCACCTCTACGAAAGACACAAGGACTACGAAAGCAGACTACTCAAATAAATGCTTAGAGCCCACCAAATCATCAACACGAGAGCCACACCCAGTCATGTAGTGAACCAGCCCAACTACAAACAGAGGAACCAGCGAAAACAATGACACAGTCTCGCAACCAAGAAACCATAGCAGTCAAGACGCCACCTAAACAAGACCCAAAACCAAACCGAAACAAGCGACCAATCAGAACCAGCCAAGCCGCCATGACAGCCCACCAGACCAGCTCACCGGCACGAAGAACCCAAGCTAAGCCAGGCATGATGTCTCCCACCCAAAGCACCCCCTCCCACCCGTTCGAGGCCACCCGGGCAAACTTTACTAGTCCTTCTCAGGACTAGTAAACTTCCACTCCCAATCACGGCCAACATTGCAGAAACTCGCAAGGAAACTACTTCTAGACGCAGTTCGTCACAATTGAAAAAAAAACTATTGGATACTCCAAACAAATAAACGCAGTCCCAAAATAACCGCCGCTCACTATTGGAGCTGGTTAGGGTGACTTGAACTTTTGTTTTTTTTCCAAACAAACCGCAACCAACCGAAAGACGGGCGTAGCAGCGTACGGGAAATCGGGAAAAGACGTCCATAGCAGCGAAAGGGTTAGTGCTGTCGCCACAGACTGGTCAGGTTAGGATATATAATTTCGCTTCCCGACAGAAGAACGCCATAACCTTACCGGCGATCTTCACATGAGAGCACTACGGTGTAACAACCCAACCACAACTACTACTGCTGCTGCTACTTTAAGTGGGTAAAGCAGTTACTGTGACTTAAAGCTCTCTCAATTAACAGTTTGCCCCCCTTCCCCCAAATTCACCGACAACTCTTTCCCTCATTGAAGCAGTTAGGAGAAAAAAAAACAACAACACTTGAAAAGCAAAGGAAAACAGGAACAAAACACCATCATTAAGAAATGAACGCTATGGTAAACAACGGAGCTTAAAATTCCAACGCAGATAAAATAACTAAATCTAAATGAAAATAAATGGAAAGCTATGAAATTTCAGCGTAACCATGCAATCGGAAAGTTTAAAAATGCAATCATAAGTATGCGAAATGGTCAAATTTAATTATCAAATGGTTTACCTATTTACTTGTCTTTTTTTTTTTTTTTAAAGGCAACATGGCTAGTGCTGTCACCACGACAGAGCAGATGAGGATATCACTTTATTCCGGGGTAAAAAAAAATAATTAACTACTGCGGATTTGAACCCTGGTCTCCCGCACAGGAACACAGTGTTCTAACCATTCGACCAAGCAGCCACTTCAGCGGAGCAACGAAAAGAGAACTAAACTATTAGAGGTGTGTGTCCCTACTGCTGTGTCCCGATTATAACACAACTTAAAACCGCAGGCAATTGTTTTCTCATAGACAGATACTCCAGATATATTAATGAAACGGCACAACAATAGAAATCGCACGTGTCTAACACGGTTAATGAAGTTATTGTCGAAGTCAATGTCTGCGCCGACGTCGAGATAGTCCTTTATTTTCCCCCCTCCCCCCCCCCCCCCCCATCGAAGGTTGTTTGAAAAAAGCAACAGAAAATAGAAATCGTGTTTAATATGGTTTTTGTGACAATCATTGCCTATACAAATATAGAGATAGTCTTGTTTGCTGTACCACGACCTACTCTATGTATTAGAGAAGGCGTTGGCTGCACGTAACTCGCCGGCGAGTGGTGAAAGTCTTGCGTTCTGACTACTGCGCATGCGCAATTACTAACGTGGCTATAATTAGATGTCAATAACAATTTAAATATTAGTTTCGAATATTTTTGCTTAAATTGTCGCAAACTATCTCTAACAATGACAGGTTTAATTTCAAACTATGATGGGTGAACATCCGGTATCAAAACAAACATATCCTGAAAATTTCAGCTAAATCGGTTCAGTAGTTTCCTAGTCTATAGCTCATAAACAAACACACAAACATTGATTTATATATATATATACACATAAATTGCACAAGTGTATCTGTATATATGTGTGGGTGTGTATAGTGCATACCAGTCTCCTCCCTGACATCCACTAGGTACTAGATTATCGGTCCAGATCTCTAGTTTGGTGCGATTAACTTTTCTTAGCCAGCATAATTGGCATAAAGAAACCAGACCACATTTATAACCAATACTGCTCTCAATACGTTTAACGTGGTCGATTTTTATGTGTTTTGTTTTTCATAAATGGATGGATGGATTGACAGTGCCTGTTTAATGGTTCTGTGTACTCTTCTCATGATTACCAATGTTGCCATCTTCTGTTTCTTATGACTGTTGATACACGCGGTTGTCCAGACATTCTAACGTCAGAAACTTGTTTACACTTTATTACCAATGTCAGAAACTTGTTTACACTTTATTACCAAGGTCAGAAACTTGTTTACACTTTATTACCAATGTCAGAAACTTGTTTACACTTTATTACTAATGTCAGAAACTTGTTTACACTTTATTACCAATGTCAGAAACTTGTTTACACTTTATTACCAATGTCAGAAACTTGCTTACACTTTATTACCAATGTCAGAAACCTGTTTACACTTTATTACCAAGGTCAGAAACTTGTTTACACTTTATTACCAATGTCAGAAACCTGTTTACACTTTATTACCAATGTCAGAAACTTGTTTACACTTTATTACCAATGTCAGAAACTTGTTTACACTTTATTACCAAAGTCAGAAACTTGTTTACACTTTATTACCAATGTCAGAAACTTGTTTACACTTTATTACCAAAGTCAGAAACTTGTTTACACTTTACTACCAACTTCAGAAACTTGTTCACACTTTACTACCAACTTCAGAAACTTGTTTACATTTTATTACCAATGTAGGAAACGTGGGGATTCTAGGAAAAGTCCAATAGCATAGGTGTGTTAGGGTGTGAAATAAACACCGACTAACAACCCCCCACCCCCCCCCCCCCCCAATAGTATTGAACTTACCCGGGAAGTCTCTACGAATTCTGGGAGTCCCAGAGATCTGGTGAAATAAAAGAAAAGCACTGACTTATATATAGAGAGTGCAGTTTAGCAGTGTTAATACAGGCGATTTGATTACTCAATATGTAATTTATATTCTGATGAATAATTTAAAAAAAACAACAACATCTAAACAAATAATGAATAAATTATTTCTCTAGGGGAAGCCAAGAACCTGCCGGCTTCCTCGTTCTCCGGCAGTAGTAGAAACACATGTTGCGCCATCAAAATCGATTCAGAGGAGATTTTCAGAACAAGTACTGTGGAAAAGTCCACTAAGTAAGTACCTGTGATCTTCTACTTGTTTTGTGTTTACTGTGTCGTATATGTGTGTAATAGTAATAATAGTAGCAGTAGTTGCAGCAGCAGCCTACTAGTAGTGATAGCAGCAGCATCATTAGTATACTAGCGATAGTTGTAAAGCTAGTTAGTTAATTAATTGACAGGTGATCAAATTAAATGGTTTGCTCACTTGAAGAAACTGCCTTCTGATGCTATATCATCTAGAAAACGAGGAGAGGGACGTAGAGCAAGAGTTAGACCAAGATACAAGATGGGAAGATAACATAAAAGAAACTCTACAGCACCACGATGTTTCTGGTCGAAGCAGCCAGAAGAGCACGAAGCAGGACCTTATATCTCCCATCGACACCCGAAGCGGTAAAAGAGGACGTAAAGATGGAGAAGAGGATCCTCAGTGCATATCAGACAAGTTCATAGGCGTTTAGAGAAGAAACAGCAGCAGCAGTAGCATCAGTATACTAGAGGTAGTTGGCAAGATAGTTAGTTAGTTACTTGACAGATTATCCTCATTGCACATCGGACAAGTCCACCCGCCCTCGGATTCCATCTTTACTATGTCCCTTCGGAGTGTGGCGACTGATAACACCAGTTTTTTTTTCCCCAATGGTTTACTGTTCTACTTTTGCTACCCGTATAGTGCTCATGTCTGGCTATACCTCGTTTGACCTGAAGATCTTGTAGTCTTAAGAATATTGTCGACTCAGCATCGTCTTCCAAATCATTTACTCCTCCTACTGCATTGAGGATATCGACCATGTCTATTGCTTGTCCTATACCTGCCGCCACTTTTCGTTGGCTACTGAAAATGGAGACGGAGCACGTGTGGGATTGTCCTGAGTGCGGAGATGTCATTTCTTGATTAATTGATTGATTCATTGAGTCATTTATTTATTCATACCTACCTTGGCCCTGCCAGCAATCCAGTCCCGAAGTGTTCTAGTACAAAAATGAAACAAATTCTGGTACAATATTTTTTACGTACCCCAAAGAGAGGGAATCCGTGGGAATTCCACAGCTGACTTGACAGTCCACTATTTCAAGGGTTGCAAGTGTGCTGTTGCTGTCGTTTCTCTTCTAGTGTTTTTTGTTGTGGCATATATCTGTTTGTTGGTGTGCAGTGGGCTGCTTGTTGATGCGCAATTGCCCGGTGAACAATACTGGTTATGTTTTTAGATAATTTGTCATGTGAATGTGTAGCGTAGTTGATATTATATCGGCCTTATAGTTGAAAGGTGCTGCGTTCAATCCCTACGTGACTTTTTTTAAAAAAAATTAAATGTAAATTTTTGTTGTTGTCCTCCGAATAGCGGTCCCAAATTATCGAGGTCAAAAAATATACCCTACGAGAGCCTCAGTCACGTGTAAATTGAGGACCTCTTTCCAGAGACTATACCGCCACCGCCGAGAGTATCATTGCCTTCCCGCAACAGCATAGCATTCTGCACAGAACGAGACGTTGCAGAAACAACCATCAGATAGATGGTGTATTATCGCTGTCGGAAAGACACACGACCGTTTGCCGAAAGTCCACTTGTCGTCTGCACATACCCGTACGGCAAATTGCGGACTTCTTTCCGGCGACTATAACGCAACCGCCGAGAGTCTAAAATAGATGGCTGGGACTCACGAGGAGCAGCTCCTGCATCTCCTGCAGCTTCCTCCTTTTTATTTGCTCGTGAGTCTCAGCCATCTAGTTTAGTTCCCTCCGCGCGGAATGCTTTGCTGTTGCGGGAAGGCAATGATGGTCTCCTTGTCTTGTACAGATGCTAATAATTGTAGAAAATCCATGGCTGGAACGAACGGCAAACAAAGATGAAAACTGCTGCAACCAGACGCGGCAAAGATAAAGACTGCTCCCAACCTTACTCCCCTAGAAATTATTTGAATGTCTCCCGTGACGTCCTGGGGTAAGTTAAAATTATTGTACCCAAATTTCTAACATACGAGATTTCGTTAAAGACTCCAACCATTCCCTTCAAATCCATCCTGTCTTGATCTTCTTTAGCATGTTCTTGATTTGATTCAAGAACCGACATCACAGCACTGGGAGCATTCGCATAAGCGCTCTGTCCCCATCTTCAGCAGCCAGCGAAGAGTTCCGATACTAATGGTGCCAGTAGCATTCTGATTAAACGTCCGTCTTGCCTTTCCTCTGATCCTCGAGAATCTGCCAGAACCTCTCGTCACTCCCCGCTGCATCAATCTCACCAGACTATGGTGATCCATCTGCTCCTCCGAACTGTACACGCTCTCCCACAAGGCACTAACCACGTCTGCCTTATCATGTATCAGTATTCCACAAAGCTGTGCAGAGCTAGCCAGTCTGACCGCCTGTTCATTTCCCAACACACCGGCGGACCCGGTGATAACATCCAGACAATACTCCTCACCCGTGTCCTCCGCAGCGAAGCATGCCACTCTGCACGAAGCATACCTGTTCTGATCTTCCTCAGCATGCTTTCTGAATCAGTTACAATCACGATGTGTGTGTGTGTGCGTGCGTGCGTGCGTGCGTGTGCGTGTGTGTGTGTGTGTGTGTGTGTGTGTGTGTGTGTGTGTGTGTTTTTTCCAGCCAGCGGAAAGCTGCAGTGACCGCCTCATGAAATCACGTGGAAAGCTGCATGGAACAATGTGGTGTCTGGTCACATTTTTTGTAAATTTGTTGAGGACCCTTCTCCACACTTCAAGTGTATTGAGCATATAGGGCTAGACCTGCATTCTCTAGACCAATTGGCACTCAGTGGGTGATGTGGTCAGCGTCACGCCGGGAATTTTTACTTTCCAGGACTTTACGCAGTACCACATCAAAGCTGGGTCGACCTGGGAGCCAAGGTCATTTTTGGAAGAAAAAAAAAGAAAGAAAAAAAAAAAGTCCGGCTTCTTTCTGATTCGATCCCACGAAGTAGTAGTTGTAGTATGGGTAATTTATTTGTAACAAGTTATGCAACCTACTGTGCCACGTGTGGCATGCGGAATGATTTTCAGTTGCTTGCTTGGTATATAGGGAACAGCTTTAATATGGTTGCTAGACTCGCCCGCCGGACCAAAGGTTTAAGGCTCGAATCCGGACGAAGCAGATTAAAAAAAAATTGTTGGCTTCCATGTAATTCTTCTGTACGTCCTCTTTCTATGACGTTATCGCCCATCTTGTTCTGGGTCTACCTCTTGATCTACGCCCCTCTCCTCTTGTTTGTTTTTATATGCCTCTCCAAGTTGGCAAACCATTTGATTTGCTTTATTTGCATGTTGACCCTGATAATGTTCTCGGAAGTATAGGCCGCGGTCGTGGTGTTGACCACATCAGCCATCTAGTGCCAATCGGACTATAAAAAAGTAAGCCTAGCATCATGTGCTCGATGCTTCAGTGGCGTGGAAAGTCACTTTGTAGACTTGTTCATGACTGGTTTGATTGTACTGTGAATGTTTGACAGAATCAGCGTTCATTAGTCGTCTTTAATGGAGTGCATGGTAGGTTCCAGTGTTGCAGATATAACTGGAGTGCATGGTAGGTTCCAGTGTTGCAGATATAACTGGAGTGCATGGTAGGTTCCAGTGTTGCAGATATTTTGTATGTATCATTGTCTGACAAAAGTCTTTCGTATACATCATTGCCCAATATTAGTGTGTGTGTGTGTGTGTGTGTGTGTGCATCGTTGCTGACAGAAGTCTGTTATGTGTTTCATTGTCCGGCAGAAATCTGTTGTGTGTTTCATTTCCCGACATAAGCCCCTTGTCCTGTCGAAGCCTGTCGTGTATATCGTTACCCAGCGTAAGTCCACTGTGTATATTATTGTCGGACATAAATCTGTTGTGTATATTATCGCCCATCTAGGCTCTATACAAAATAGCAATGGATACTGTTTGAAAGAAATTAAAAGGAGGATGGCCATAGCGATGCAATGATAAAACAGTCTTAAAAGTCTTTGCTTAAGCACCAGCAAGGAGATCAAAATAAGAATTGTGAGAGCATGCATCTTCTCTGTAGCAACTCACGGATGTGAGTTGTGGACTATCTCCCAGTCCTTAAAAAAGAGAATAGGGGCTTTTGAGCTGAAATGCTATAGACAGATTCTCAGAATATCTTGGACAAAGAAGAGGAGAAATACTGACATCTTGAAAGATCTGAACATCAGGGAAGATTGGCTAATAAACAGCATCCTCTCTTGGATGCTCTAATATTTTGGTCATATCAAGCGCCACGACGGATTGGAAAAAAAAATATAGCAGAAGGCATGGTACCAGGAAGGAGGGGCAGGATCCGACCGACACGAAGATAGGTACAGGATAAAAGTGACTTCTTGAGTTTAAATTAAAAGTACACGAGGCGGGAAAGCTGGCGAGAGACCATGTTTCTTTCAGACAGACCGTCATGAGAGCGACGTTCTGCAAATGAACTGCTACATGATGTTGATGATATCATCGCCCAGCTTAGATACAAGTTAGTTGTAGGTCCGTTGTGTGTTTTACTTCCTTGTGTGGGCGATTGTGATATACTGCTATGTAGGGGCCCTTGTGTATTTTACTGCTAAGTAGGAGTTGTTTCTGATTTTTGCTGTGTAAGGGTTGTTGTGTTACACTGCAGGACATATGTCAATTGTGCGTTAGCGTGCGTTTGATTGTTGCAGACAGTGCGCTATTGTGCGTTTCATTGTTGGTTAGTAACCATTGTGTGTGTTATTGTAGAATAGAAGAAAGTGCACTGTCTATATCATTGTCTAACAACATTACAAAGTACTTGCCGTTCTCCGACACAAGTACATTGTTTTTGTCTTTGCCAGAGAGGAATCTACTGTGTTCCCGTTTTGAGAGACTGTTAATGGAGCTGTATTGTTTATTATTTGTAATAATACTACCGCTTCTGCTGCTGCGACTGCTATTGCTGTTGTCACTGCTACCTACTACTACTACTACTACTACTACTACTACTACTACTACTACTACTACTACTACTACTGCTGCTGCTGCTGCTGCTGCTGCTGCTGCTGCTGCTGCTGCTGGTGGTGGTGGTGGTGGTGGTGGTGGTGGTGGTGGTGGTAATTCTATTGCTGCTGCTGCTACTACTACTACTTCCACTGTGATACTGCTCTTGCTATTAATGATGCTGCTGTCAGAATAGCCAGATAAATATTCTAATAAATACAGCCAAATGGCAAAAACAAATGCGATGGCATTCGTTACTGTGCAAAATTACTATGTTAAAAACTGAAGGAGAGAGCAGTCCGTTCAAAATAATGTGAGAGTGCGTGGCGAAGGATTGGCATGCGTGATTATTGAAATTCATAAATAATCAGGCTGTGAGAGCAGTTGGCTTGCAGTGGGGTTTCATCAGTTATGTACATTACAAAATTGGCCACAATTTTTTTTAGTCAGTTGAATTGGAGATTTAGAGCGTACACTTCCCAGTGGAGTTCTCCAATGCAGGTCTTCTGTATCTAAAAGATGATTACATCTTCGGATATTCAGGGTTGTTGATGCTGGACTCCTGTGTCTGTTTCGTTATATTTGAGACATACATTTATTAGACTCAAATTTTTATAGCAAAAAAAAACAACAAAAAAAAAAAACAAGGGTGGATAAGGAAGAGAAAAGCAGCACGCAGCATGATAACATCAAGAAATGGACAAATGACAGGCCACGGCATCCACATTTCTAAGACGTATTACAATTTCTAATGACTTGTTTGGATTGGTAATTAAAACTGCACCAGCTTACATATACAGATTACATAGTGCTAGCTGGCTTGGGAACGCTGGTTTAAGGAGAAGGTTGAGGTTTTTAGGTGGTGGAAATTATAAATTAACAGATAAAATAGGCATTACGTATATACTTTTCGTCCTCTTCTGCTCCACCTGAAGCATGTGTCTCCGACCCGAGGGTCTTGAGAGAGAGAGAGAGAGAGAGAGAGAGAGAGAGAGAGAGAGAGAGAGAGAGAGAGAGAGAGAGAGAAGAGAGAGGGGGGGGGGTGTCAAGCGATTTTGAAATTGAATCAACTCCCAAAAGTTGTTGCATTGAGTGGAAAATAAGCGGGTCTGTATCTACAAACCATAGAGCCGTCGTGGTCTAGCGGCTAGACGCTCGCCTGCGGATTGGAAGGTGGTGGGTTTGGTTCCTGACGGGGGCCGGGCATTTTCTTAAAAATGACCTTGGCTCTTAGGTCGTCCCAGTCTTGAGTGGGTACCAAGTTGCAGTACTGGGAAGTAAAGGCGGCCGGTGTGATGCTGACCACATCACCCACCAAGTGCCGTTTGGTTGATAAAATATGGGTCTAGCCCTAAATACCTAATACGCCTTAGAGGCGTGGAAACGTTTCCTTCACTTTTACTTCTATATCTACAAACCATTCTACCAACCTGCTCCCCCCACCCAACACACACACACACCTGACCGTCTTTCTTTTTGTCTGTCCGATCTACTAGGCGTCATTTCATCGTTTCGCTCACTTTATTTTTCTATTCCTGTCTACCTGTCCAAACACCAACTCACTCGCCAGTCCATTCACCATCTGTCTAGCCATACATTAATTAATCTATTCATCCACGTCTGCACAAAAATCCATCCATTTTCTGTCATAACGCACTTAAGTATCCTACCATATTCACCGCTCCCTGTTATTCATCCATCCCTCTGTTAGTCAGACAATTAACACCCTTACCCCGCCCACCTTGTTCTTTACGACCTCCCCCAGGGCACACACATTATTGCCTATCACCTCATATACTGTGAATAAATAAAAACAAATCAATCCAACACAGAAGCACTAGGAATAGGAACCCAGATGACGCTTGCCCTCTGTGCGACTCTCTCTCTCTCTCTCTCTCTCTCTCTCTCTCTCTCTCTCTCTCTCACACACACACACACACGCGCACACCCACACACCCACACGAAGCAGTTTACCAGCACAGGGCTGCAGAAGTTGGTAGTTTCTTTCAAATTTGGGACTATTTAGAAAACGCGCATCAGTATTTTAAATTTTGGCATTCTATCAAACCTTTTGAAAAATGAGACTGGGCATGTACTGAAAATAGGGCGTGGGGACGTACCCTTGAGGCCCTGGGTCTAATAAATATTACTGAAGGAAGACTGACATTAGTCATGCCATTGTTCATGATATTCTCTAGCCTTATTAGAAAAAAAAAAAAAAAAAAGAACGTTTTAAAGAAAAAAAAAAATGGAGGGTACTGCTAGGGCAGAATCAACCATCTAGTGCAGAAAATCACAATAAATAGTTTAATTTACGATTTCATAAGATAAATGGGGAGATGGAAATCTCATTCCGTTAGTATCAAAATTTAGGCGTAGCTTTTGGTGATACCTCATTCCCCTGTCTTCTTTGAAGACTGTAACTATAAACCGTTGATGAGATTAAAACTATTGCATCAAGATGTTAGTTACCCCCAACTGGAAGCCGCCACAACAACTTCGTAACAAGCTGAGCGGGGAAAAAGAGTACATCACTGATATAGGTTAGTTGCGTATCCTTTACATGACGTTGCAGAACCAACCCTAACAGCTCCTGGCTGTTGTGTGGTTTTTCTAGGCAAATTTACGTCAAGTAGTCTACTGGACGGTCGGCGAGACTCGTGGCCCGCAGCTGTGATAGAACCCGGCATCCCGGAACGTTCGCTTCAACTTAGCCACAGAGCCGACCATCACTGATATAGTGAACATATAATATCAGTTCTTATCAGACGTTTAGTAAGCTTGTTATTTATAGACGTTTTAACATTTTTTTAACAAAAAATTTAAAATTTGGTACCTTTTGGTTTGCTTTGGTATCTTTTGAAAAAAATTTTTTTTGGGGGTACTATTCTCAAGAATTTCGGCAGCCCTGTACCAGCAAGCTTACTTTCGCTTCCATTCGGTAATACCTATTTCCTGACAATACTATTGGCAACCTTTGACGTGTTCTAGACTGTAGCTCCTGTTGTTATACCCAATCAATGGCTTGCAATGTATCAAGCCCGCTAGTTTTTAATTGACTAATATTTATCCATGCGAACGGCACCAGCCGTCTTTGTATCGATTCAGGTTAAGCGTGGCATTGTTTTCTAAGAAATGCTGTTTTATTGTAGACCGGGTCATGTCTGCGATAGGAATAGACTCATTAAACTACTAGATGGTGGCTTATTTGAGGAGTTCGAGGCCGCGGGGGATGACAAACGCCATTCGAGTTTTTGTAAATAGGCATTGAGCCCCAAATAATACACTAAGAAGAAGTATATATGTTAGACGCCTGTTTGGACTTCGGCGTTCACTTTCAGCTTCAGTTATTCTTAACAATTATTATGCCACTTTTCATATTATCGTCGGCGTGATGCTGACCATATCACCCATCCTATGCCGATTGGTCTATAAAAAATATAGGTCTAGCCCTATATGCCCTAAAGGAAAAGGGGACCTTTACTTTTACCTTTTTTTTCTCTCCAAATTATCTTTTTTCTGCCACTCCCAGGTGCCCTTTCTTCTCTGCTGCCGCTTCTGCTACTATTATTTCTGCGACAATCACTGCAGTTATTACTGCTTTCGCAACCGTCACTTATAGAAAACGAACCACAGTGACTGCAAGTACTGGTACTGCCACTACTACTATTGTTACCAACAGCTTTTACTAGTAATATCGCGACCGCCGTAACGGTTAAAACCTATACTAATGATACTATACTGTTGGGAGAAAAAAGAAAGAAAGAAAAGAAACGCATAGTTAGCTGATGGCATGTTTTTGTTTGTTGACTGGAAGGCCCTACGCCTAAAAACTATCCATGACACAAAACTGTCAGTTGATTGATTAAACCCTAAAGTGTTCTTGCTTGCAATTCGAACCGTCTCAGTAGTTAAATTACAAAGATTTTGAATGTCAGAATTAGCTGTGCGGTCTCTCTCTCTCTCTCTCTCTCTCTCTCTCTCTCTCTCTCTCTCTCTCTCTCTCTCTTTCTCTCTCTCTCTCTCTCTCCCTCTCTCTATCTGTCTCTCTCTCTCCCTCCCTCCCTCCCCCCAGTAGCATATAATTATTGCTGTATCGCCACTGTTGTATCAAAATTTCCTACCACCACCAATACCACCGCCACAATCACTAACACTGCTGCTATTACTGCTATCACCACCACCACAACTATCACCAACACTACACGCACTGCTACTTGCAGTAGTACTTCTTTCCCTACTACTAATATCTGCACTAAAATATCGTTATTACTACAAGCACTAACAGAAGCATACTCAAAACTACTACTACTACATACACATAACACCCCCATCGCCACCTCCATTATGTCTAGTAATAGTTTGACTGATGCTGCTGGCTGCAACTGCCACTTTGCTTCCCCGGTGCATTTATAACACTTCCGTCCCACCACTTGTGTATTCTTAAATGCCAAGCTGTTTGTCAATGTCAGTCCAAATCAGTAAGTGATTTCCTTACCTCTGTATCATTTGAAGTCATGCTCAAGATTTGTCACCGGTACCCATTATCATAGCGTTGACTTGTTTCGATTTTTGCATGAGGTTAAGGCGTGATATTTAATCTAGTGCTTGACGTATTACACAATATTTCAGGCACACATATGTGAAGGCATTTGGGAGGAAACCCTTAGGCCATGAAACAAGGAAGTACCTTCTGGGTTATTGATTTATACTAATAGAAGACACGGGAGAAGATGCCGGGGGTCTGAATGCACTGTGTGCACGAGTTCTTTGGAGAGACAGCGTTGAGCAACATGTTTCCAGTGCAGTATCAGATCACCATCCTGTTTTATGCCGTTTGTGCGTCACATAAGGCTGGGGGGTCGATTGTTCCATTTCGATATATCTTGTGCCGACTCTTCAGTATCCTATATGGAATCCAATCCCGGCACATCTAGCCATTTTTATCAACGTTCTTTTAGTTTCTCTAGAAAAACTTCGCTTCCTCAGTCCATTTGTTTACCAGTACACGTGTATGTATGCAGAAAGGTATACATGCATTCCAATGTGGACGCCCACCCATGTGTGTATATATATATGTGTGTGTGTGTGTGTGCATCTGTATGTATATAAACATATACGTGCATTCCCACGTGCAGACGTGTATGTTATTATAGATATATGTAATTGTACATGTATGTCTATGTGTGGATGTGTACAGTGCATACCAGTCCCCTCCACAACAGCACTCACTAGCTACTAGAGTACCGGTCCAAACCACTAGTTTTTGTGTAATTAACATTTCTTAGCCATCATTATGAACACAAAGAAACCAGACCACCAGAAACCAGAGTATAACTGATACTGCTCGCAGTAGGTTGAACGTGGTCGATTTTTGTTTGTTTGTTTTGTTTTTCATAAATGGATGGATCAAGCAGCACGAAAAACTAGTACAGCAATATCACAATGAAAAGCTCAGGAAACAGCCCAGTGAGCGGCAGTAACACCACCAACGGATGGCACAATACGGAACACATCACTTAATCAGACCCATACCTGCACATTGAGACAGACACGACCTGGCCGACCAGATAAATACGGAAGACATACAATACTAGCAACAAACACTACGCAATGAAATAGCAACACACTCTTCTGCCAGAATTATTACCGATATTTTGACTAGGACGGGGCTAGCCCTCTAGTCAGAGGTTCAAATCGAAAGCTAATTCAAATCGAACTAACGAACAGTGTCTATTCAATGACATTTGTTTAAAGGAACCTCCTTGAATTTCATAAATGACAGCGATAATCGTTGGTACATTATTAATGACCTATTAAAAGTGATATTTAGACACCTGTTTTTCCCCATTCGAATGTGAGGATCATCGCTCCGTTATGCGCATAGCAAAATTGTTACCAAGAATAATTTTGAAAGTAGTTGACACAGTATTAAACATATGCAGCCGATATTTTCCTCCCTCTATATGAGATACGAACACCTGAATCATAATGTGACATACGGGAAGACTTATGGTAAGGTAAAAGTACAGTCGGGAGATGTGAACCAGCATCATTGCACAGGGTTGTAAACCATGAGTGCTCTGACACCAGTACTGACAGCTGATAAGAAACTGTCCGGCTGTGTCGCCGTCCGCACGAAACTCCGTAGCGCCATTGACCCCAGAGTGTTAACTCTGGTACCCATTTCCTAGAGGCTGTGTGAACCCCGGGAACTGTCCGGTTTAGAACACCTGCCGTGGGCTGCACTAAGTCGCAACCGAATTTGAAAGATAATCTCCTATCGACTGTGCTAATAAAAGACATGGAAAAAGTTATAGAGAAAGATTCGACAGAAGATTATCGAAAACCTTATGTAAAAAGGAAAGTATCATAACATATAATGATCCCTTGCTACTTTAGATCACAAGATTCAAAGAAGGATGATCAGTTAAGAAAATTGGTTAAGCACTTGATACTGATGTTGATGCCAGTATAAAAATTACCTGGAACCTAACCGCTGCGATTCTGACCAATCCCCATCTCTACAAGACTTCGGGTGTACACCAAGTATTAGCTGAAACAGCGTTACGGGTGCCATAATTGTTAACTTCCTTAGGGGTTGAACGTGAGGTCTTAGATTTGCTCGGTTGGATTGCTCTGCAGGGGTGGTCCATCCTGCCAAAGGGGACAGATAGAGTGATGCCACGGAGTTGAGCACTGCGCTGAGGACCTGGAAACTGGTACATGTTGTCACCACTGGAAAGATCTTAAGGAAAGGAAACGGGAAGTCAGCGCGAGATGTTTCTGGGTAGTCTTTTATTATAACATGGAGGTATGTCAGCACACGAACTGGTACACGACGATCACAAATTGTGGAGATTCATGCTTGCACAAACCAGTCGGCGAGGCTCTTGTTGGTGATGATGAGTTTGTTACAGTATCATTTAGTGCCCCGGCTTTCCAACACTTCGGTCAAGTGATTACTCCTCATTAGCGGTCAAATAATCGTTTTGTTTTAAAGCGCTTGAAAATCCAAACAAGTCGAAGATAATTAAAAATATTACCAGACCTAGAATATTTGGCTCTCTTTATGGAACTGAAACACGGAGAACGGCTAAAATACGTTTGGATAAAATGCTGACATTCATTAACTTGTGTCCACGCAAAATAGTGTGAATTACATTTTATAACAGAAGCACACATGCATAAGTGTTCGCAAAACATAACGGATTCCAGTAAATGTGGCATGAGGAAAGATTGCAGACTTGAAAACAGTATAATTATAATCGCGTCAAACTCGAATCTGCGGAGTTGAATGAGTAATGCAGACATACACACACAGGGGATGGAGTCGGGGAGAAAGAGAGTGAGAGAGAGATAGATAGATAGATAGATAGATAGATAGATAGAGAGAGAGAGAGAGAGAGAGAGAGAGAGAGAGAGAGAGAGAGAGAGAGAGAGAGAGAGAGATGATGTGTAACTAAAGAAACAGATGATACAATGAGCAACGTGCATAGCAGTTCTTGTTTCATAGCCTTCCTTACATTGACACTGCGAGGCAAACGGAAACGTCAAGAAGAACAGGACCGTGTGCGTGCGTGCGCGCGTGCATGTGCGTGTGAGTATATATATATATATATATATATATATATATATATATATATATATATATATATATATATATATATATATATATATATATATATATATATATATATATATATATATATATATATAAACTGCCACTTATTGCCTTTGTTATACAACAAAAATCCCCAGCCTTACCGAAGATTCAAACCCTGGTCACCCGCGTGAGAAAGTGTGAGCAGTTAAAAAGTGAAGCGATACCCTGCATTTTACTACACAGTGAGAACTTTATTGAGCACGGTAGCACAATTACAGATCCCAGTATGTACATACAAGAAAACGGTAGCACAATTACAGATCCCAGTATGTACATACAAGAAAACGGTAGCACAATTACAGATCCCAGTATGTACATACAAGAAAACGGTAGCACAATTACAGATCCCAGTGTTTACATAGAAGACGAGGGTAGCACAATTACAGATCACAGTATGTACATTCAAGAAGAGGGTAGCACAATTACAGATCCCAGTATTTACATACAAAAACGGGTAGCACCATTACAGATCCCAGTATCTACATACAAGAAGACGGTAGCACAATTACAGATCCCAGTATGTACATACGAGAAGAGGGTAGCACATTTACAGATCCCAGTATGTACATACGAGAAGAGGGTAGCACAATTATAAATTCAGGTAAGTATATAGTAGACTTGCTTTAGCAAATCATAGAATAAACAGCAGGAATAACTTACAGCACAGAAGCTAAAAGCGAATTACAGTAAACATTTTGAGATTGTATATCTTTCTTGTGACAACTTATGGATGTTAGTCATGGAATTTTGATCATTGCAGAAAAGAAATCAGAGATTTTGAATCGAAATCGTCCAGAAAAATTCTTAGAATGCAGTGGTACCATGGAATCGCCGTGGTGTAGCGGCTAGACGCTCGCCTGCGGATCGTTAGGTCGTGGGTTCGAATACTGATGTAGCCTTGACTACAAGGTCGACATAGCCTTAAGTGATAGAGGCAGTCAGCGTGATGGTGACCATTTCAATAGTTTGAAATGAATTATATCTGTATTCTAAATTTGTGGATTTCAGGATGTACGATAGACATGGCAATAAGAACCTTTTCCTTTCAGGTGCCTGGTTGACCATGTTCTTAGTGCACTTGTTTCCATAGCGAGGCGCACACGCCGTCTTGAGGTAACAGGTTTTATTCCTGGCACGGCAACTATAGCTTTCGATTCTTATGTTGTCTAGTGTGTTCATCTATCTTTCTACCTCTTTCTATGACTTTATTAATGTATAATATTTAACGGCCTCAAGGGTTTCCCCTCTGTTTATTGTTGTGACATGACAGCGTCATGATTGTCCTCAGCGCACGCAGTTCCTCACAGTGCGGTACAGATGGGTTTCAGTTGAATGATCCTTTTATACATGGACACATGTATACCAAGGAGGCATTATGCTGAAAGCTAACTATAGCATGGACACATGTACAAAATGCTGAAGGCTAACTATATCATGGACACGTGTATAATATGCTGAAAGCTAACTATAGCATGGACACATGTACAAAATGCTGAAGGCTAACTATATCATGGACACGTGTATAATATGCTGAAAGCTAACTATAGCATGGACACATGTACAAAATGCTGAAGGCTAACTATATCATGGACACGTGTATAATATGCTGAAAGCTAACTATAGCATGGACACATGTACAAAATGCTGAAAGCTAACTATAGCATGGACACATGTGTATAATATGCTGAAAGCTAACTATAGCATGGACACATGTACAAAATGCTGAAGGCTAACTATATCATGGACACGTGTATAATATGCTGAAAGCTAACTATAGCATGGACACGTGTATAATATGCTGAAAGCTAACTATAGCATGGACATGTGTATAATATGCTGAAAGCTAACTATAGCATGGACACGTGTATAATATGCTGAAAGCTAACTATAGCATGGACACATGTACAAAATGCTGAAGGCTAACTATAGCATAGATACATGTGTATAATATGCTTATGGCTAACTATAGCATGGACACATGTACGATATGCTGAAAGCTAACTATAGCAAGAAAACATGTGTATAATATGCTAAAGCCAACTATAGCACGGACACGTTTGTAAAATATGCTGAAAGTTAACCAAAAGAGCAACTGTTCGCTTTCTTGGTTATTACTGCGCCTTGAACGTAGGTGCAAGAACATCTGTTTAAGTAGTTGGAACATCGAGGTTCAGAGCTCAAACTGCATTTCGTTTCCTATATCCTATATTTTACATATCTCCCGCCTGCGGATCGGAAGGTCGTGGATTCGCGTTCTGACGGAGCCGGACTTTTTTCAGAAATGACATTGAGTCCCAGGTCGACCTAGCCTTGACTGGGTACCTGGGAAGCAAAGACGGTCGGTGTGATGCTGACCACATCACCCACCAAGTGCCAATTGGTGTATACAAATATAGGTCTAGCCCTATGTTCCCAATACGCCTAAAGGCCTGGAAAAGGGACCTTTACTTTATATTTTACAAACATTAGGCGCTGTAAAGCATTAACTGATTACATCCAAGCAGGAAGCGAGGTAAAGACTTAGGCATTGGGTAAAGCGCACATTGAGAAGACTTGGTAATAGTGTAACTGAGATGTCCTCTCACTGGAACTAATTTAACAGAAAGATACAGGCAGAAATAGAAACACACACAAACAGAGAGAGAGAGAGAGGGAGAGAGAGAGAGAGAGAGAGAGAGAGAGAGAGAGAGAGAGAGAGAGAGAGAGAGAGAGAGAGAGGGTTTACATATAGAGATGAATGATCTGAGTGAGGGAGGAGGAAGTCACTCGCTACGAGAGAAGATTATCATGTCACAAGTACGACTCACAGAGAAAAAAAAATGATCAGAGAATCACCGCATCTATTACCTTCAGGCTGTGCCCGAGATCAGATGCCAGTTGTTAACCTTATTATACGAGCCCTAGTTGCTGGAGATCACGTACAGATAAGGCTGTGGGCTGGCTGACGGTATTGACCCGTCCACGACAGAATCGTTACATCTCAGTAACCTTCAACACACTGGCGTGGGTAGAACTAAACGGACCCTCTAGTATTCTAGTGTATTGTGTGAGACCCCCCCCCCCCTCCCAATCCCCCAAGGCCAGTTGGTACATGATGTTTGAGGCGATTAACATCACGTCGATTGTTTTGATCCGGCACACTCTAACTCGGCATGCACGTCGGAAGAGACTACTAAATGAGGTTTGGCATGAAGTATTAATCCTCGCTGTTTGAGGCGATTAACATCTCGTCGATTGTTTTGATCCGGCACACACTAACTCGGCATGCACGTCGGAAGAGACTACTAAATGAGGTTTGGCATGAAGTATTAATCCTCGCTGTTTGAGGCGATTAACATCTCGTCGATTGTTTTGATCCGGCACACACTAACTCGGCATGCACGTCGGAAGAGACTACTAAATGAGGTTTGGCATGAAGTATTAATCCTCGCTGTTTGAGGTGATTAACATCTCGTCGATTGTTTTGATCCGGCACACACTAACTCGGCATGCACGTCGGAAGAGACTACTAAATGAGGTTTGGCATGAAGTATTAATCCTCGCTGTTTGAGGCGATTAACATCTCGTCGATTGTTTTGATCCGGCACACTCTAACTCGGCATGCACGTCGGAAAAGACTACTAAATGAGGTTTGGCATGAAGTATTAATCCTCGCTGTTTGAGGTGATTAACATCTCGTCGATTGTTTTGATCCGGCACACACTAACTCGGCATGCACGTCGGAAGAGACTACTAAATGAGGTTTGGCATGAAGTATTAATCCTCGCTGTTTGAGGCGATTAACATCTCGTCTATTGTTTTGATCCGGCACACACTAACTCGGCATGCACGTCGGAAGAGACTACTAAATGAGGTTTGGCATGAAGTATTAATCCTCGCTGTTTGAGGTGATTAACATCTCGTCGATTGTTTTGATCCGGCACACACTAACTCGGCATGCACGTCGAAAGAGACTACTAAATGAGGTTTGGCATGAAGTATTAATCCTCGCTGTTTGAGGTGATTAACATCTCGTCGATTGCTTTGATCCGGCACACTCTAACTCGGCATGCACGTCGGAAGAGACTACTAAATTAGGTTTGGCATGAAGTATTAATCCTCGCTGTTTGAGGTGATTAACATCTCGTCGATTGCTTTGTTTTTCCGTGACATTATATTTGGTACCCATTTGAGGCTGTGTAAACCTGGCGGAAGTATTTTATGAAAAATGCGCCACAATTCTGATTCGAACACACGACTTTCGGACCGACCAGTAAGCGTCTAGAAAAGGTCCTTTGCACTGGAACCCACGAGGTCTAGGAAATAGAGACAGACAGCTAAACAGTCGGAGGAAGAAAGGACGTTGCGAGTGAAGTGCATCTTTTTTATATCATGCAGACAGCTAAACGGTTTAAATGATTATTAAATTTGATATAATCGACATAAATGCACCGTGCGTTATCCCATATAGCTGGGTCTCTCTCAGCGGAATGGCTGTTTGCCCGCTGGAGTACAAAATTCCTTAGCTCCAGAAACTATCTACATGTTCTGAAAGCCGTGCACTCACGGGCAAAAAGTTGGAGACCGAAACTATTCCAGTAATCTTCATACCTGCGGCAGACTGGTTAGCCACTTCACCACGCAGCCACTGTGCAGGGGAGACCGCTTTAATGTTTAACACTGTTGTTAATCGCTTCAAAGCAATTTTTCCCCATAGTGAATGTAAATGATGCGCACACAAACAACGCATTGCAGTTTATTGCCATGCATATTTCGCTGAATGTCGACAGGTGCATTACTACAGAGTTACATCAACATATATTGAAGCACACGAAGTGAGTTAATTCCAATGAAATACAAATGGTCTTTTTCGAAACATTTTTAGCCTGATGGCGGGGAGTTAATCACTAGTCTCTTGTTTGATGTCTTGATGTATGAATGGGTAATCGTCTTACTGCATAATTTTCACCATCTTCTTTGGGTTTTATGAGAAGGCAAATTGCGACAAAAATATTTGGCCTCATTATCTACGTAGCTACGGCCTAATATACGAATATGAGAAGGACTAATATTTTATAGTACACACTGAGAAAACCTGAGAATAGTATAACTAGAATGTCTTTACACTGAAACCCACAGAGATTAACACATATGCTCTCAGTCTTAAATGGGCATGATCGAGATGGGTGCTCTGTGGCCCTACCGGGATGGAAACAAGTCATCACTGGAACCCACACTGGAACCCTTAACTCTTCATATCATAAAGAATTAAAGATGAGATGATCGACTTCATTGCACCTTGTTTCACCCCACCTGGCTGTGTCTCCTTTTTTTTGCAGAGGGGCTGGTCGCATACCGAACTCTTCATATCATAAAGAATTGAAGATGAGATGATCGACTTCATTGCACCTTGTTGGGTACACAGAATTCAAGATAGGCGTATCAGCCATGTGCACCTGTGGTAAGGTGCCCCAGACAGCAGAGCGTGTACTCCAGGACTGCACCGAATTTGACACATTAAGGTAAACCTTTTGGCCAGAAAGAACAACAGTGGAACGTAAACTCTATGGACCACTGAATGAATTAACAACAACAATGACATTTATACAAGAGACAAAATTGCTGATATAGACAACTTATTTCAGGCGAACGAAAGAAGAAGAAGAAGATTGCACTTTGTTTCACCTGACTCGGCTGTGTCTCTTTTTGTAGAAGGGTTGATCGCATACCGAAATCTTCATATCATAAAGAATTAAAGATGAGATGATCGACTTCATTGCACCTTGTTTCACCCCACCTGGCCGTGTCTCTTTTTGCAAAGGGGCTGGTCGCATACCAAAAGCATCGCACAAAGCACACAGTCCATAGTTGCAGCCATGACTCCAGATTTATCAGAACTAAACTGCAGTCGTATAGTCAACATAATTGCTCTCTTCTATAAAGACTTTTCCTGCAGTATAAAAAGTTACAATACATCTTTCCCAGTAAAGACAGGTGTAAGACAGGGGTGTGTTATGTCATCTCTCCTCTTCAACCTTGTGATTGATTGGATACTAAAGAACACAGTAGACAGAACATTGAGAGGCATACTACGGACTCCATTCACCATGCTTAAGGACCTTGATTTTGCAGATGATATAGCACTCCTATCACATAAACACGAACATATACAAGAAAAAAGTAACAGACTACACAGCAGAGCAGAAATGGTGGGACTGAGAATAAATACAAAGAAAACTAACATCATGACAAGCAGTCCAAACCAACAACCAGTGACCATAAATAACCAAACTCTTGAAAATGTAGAACATTTCACATATCTTGGCAGTGTGGTGTCCCTGCCGGGAGGGACCGAAGAGGACATACAGTCACGCCTGAACAAAGCTAGAGATGCTTTTGGAAGGATTAAAAGCAAATCTGGAAATCCAACAATTACTGCAGAGGAACGAAACTCCGACTCTACAAGAGCATCATTTTGCCAGTTCTTCTTTATGGAGCGGAATGCTGGAGAATGACCAAAAAGGATACACACAAGCTGTCCACCTTCCACCAAACATGTCTACGTAGAATTATAAAAATTTTCTGGCCAGATACAATCTCAAACACTAAACTACTTCAAGTCACAAACCAAGAAACTTTAGACGGTATGATAACCAAGAGAAGATGGAAATGGCTTGGCCACGTTATGAGAATGAATCCTGATATACCTGCCAAAACAGCTTTCACATGGACACCAGAGGAAAAGAGAAAACTGGAGCGCCCAAAAACAACATGGAGAAGAACGATGGAAAGTGACCTGAGTGCGGGATCTTTATCATGGAAAACTGCACTGAAGATTGCACAGGACAGGAAAGCATGGAAAGTCCTCTCTGAAGCCTCATGTGCCACTAGGCACAACGAGAACTGATGATGATGATGAAACTGCAGTCGTGAACCGAACGACGCAGTCAAAAAACGAAACCCCGACCTTCAGACCATAGGGCAAACGGATTAATCACTTTCTTGCAGTCTCTCTTTTACGTATATCTCTATACGAGGACACAGTCATAAAAAATTAAGATAATTAAACTAATTATACTAATAACATAAGAACAACGGCCTCAGCGGCAAGACAACAACAACAACAGCCACGCTGTTTAGTAGAAAGATAAAAGGCTTTTCTCGGCACCTTTTTTTTACAGACAGATATCACATTAATCAGCCTTTTCCAAATTTTTTTAACTTTTTCCTCCTCGTGGTGTTGTTCTGTTCACGTGCAAGTATTTATTATCTTTACATAGCGACTCTTGTGTTGAAGTAACTGTTGGTTGAGGCGAAGTATACAGCAGAATGAAGGTAAAATAAATTTTTAAAAATGTGTAGGGGTTGCTGTTGCCTTACAGTCTCTGTTGCATTATAGGTTCTGCTGCTTTATGTGTTGCTGTTGTCTTTTGGGTTTATGTTGCCTTATGGGTTGCTGTTGCCTTATGGTTTTGTGCCTTATGGGTGGCGGTTGCCTTATGGGTTGCTGTTGTCTTATGGATTTGTTCCTTATGGGTGGCGGTTGCCGAATGGGTTGCTGTTGTCTTATAGATTTGTTCCTTATGGGTGGCGGTTGCCTAATGGGTTGCTGTTGTCTTATAGATTTGTTCCTTAAGGGTGGCGGTTGCCTAATGGGTTGCTGTTGTCTTATAGATTTGTTCCTTATGGGTGGCGGTTGCCTTATAGGTTGCTGTTGATTTTTTGGTTGTGTTTCTTTCTGAGATGCTATTTTCTTATAAACTGATCTTACTTGATAGGTTGCTGCTGTCTAATTGCTTTCTGTTGCTTCAGCAGTTCTTTGACACTTGGCGTGATCTTGATATATCTTTTTGTTTCATTATGTAGCGTAGACTAGAAAAATAACTGATGATTACACTTGAATCGTACAGAAAAACTTAAATCAGTGCAAACAAAACTCTTGTATCAAATAAAAGGAAGAGTTAACCTGCTGCTTGGAACGTTCCTCCTTAATTTGACGTTTGTAAAACTCAGCATTTGGACAATCGGTCAGGCGTACATTGCAACGAACAACACAGGAAAATACCTCTTCATGGGACGTCTCCTTCAGCCATTGTATCACTTCCGCGTCCACTTAGACCAACAGCGTTATCTGTGGGCTGCAGAGGGACGGTACGTGTGTATGATGAGTGTCTAGGATTATATCCGTAGACAGTGGCTGTATCAGACCTCTAGGTCAGTGGCTCTCACCCTTCCTAATGCGGTGACCCTTTAATACATTTCTTCGTGTTGTGGTGACCCCTAGCCGCTGAGACTAACATAGTCTCATGAAATAGTCAAAACTTTCCACCCCCACTAATACCCCCACTGTTATTTTCATTGCTGCTTCATAACTTCAGTGAATATGTGTTTTCTGATGGTCTTAGGCGACCCCCGTGAAATCGTCGGTCGACCCACAAAAGGGTCGCGACCCACAGGTTGAGAAGCGCTGCTCTAAGCGGACTCGTTGCAGCGCTTTTCAAACCTTTTCCTACGGTACAACAACATCAGGGTTTGTTCAGCAGAGTATGTTCTTCCGCCTCTGTTAAATTAGTTGTGTGGGCTCTCTGCGTGTGTTTGTCCTTCTGTATGACTTTGTTTAGTAGATTTTGTGGATTTTCTTAGCCTATGACTGCTAACTATGGGTACGGTTCAGACATGTTGAAGCCATTCTATAGTATCTATTCCCCTTGTGGGTTCCGGGGCCTAAATATGGGGAGAAAAAAAAAAAAGCCTAAAACCCCACTACCCCCTAAAAAGAATGTCGTAAAAGTGGACTTTTTGTTGCTGTTTCCTTTAGAGTTGAAGTACATTTGATGGGAGGTGAGAACAAAACAGTCTGCAAACAGCTAAGCCAAATCTGTAAAAACAGATGTGCTTGCAAAACACAGATTCTGAAACAAGACTAAAGTCCAGAGGTGAATGAGCAACCAGAACTTTCCGCTAAAGTTTACAGTCGGTGAACGCGAAGAAGATGAAGAAGAAGAAGAAGAAGAAGAAGAAAGAAGATTCATAATTATTTTTTTTTTGTACACTGTTCTCAGAAAAGAAATTATTGTACACTCTCCATTACCGGAGTGATCTAAAAAAAAGGTTAAAAAAAAAGGCTAAACTCGAGAGAATCGACTTACCGTGTTTTATCCCATATGGCTCGGTCTCTCTCTCCGCAGAACGGCTATTCGTCTGCCGAGAGCATCGCACAGTAACGAACTCCGAAGCTCCGACGACGATCCATAAGGATCTCCGCAACAATTGCAATTCTGAACTGAACAAAGCAGCCGTGAATTTAACCCATGACCTTCAGAGCGCAAGGCAAACAATTTGACGTCTTACCGGGATGATCTACGTAGCGGTAGTGGTAAGTGCAGTCGATTACAGCTTGTGGTGTTGGGTTTATACTAACTCCATCAAGTTGAAATTTACTCGTCATCCTGGTGAATTTCTTGGTCCTATTTAAAGGGGAAGGAAGAAAACATCAACTGCTGTCCTAAAAATGGCTCTCGTAAAAGGCCACTAAGTATGGGTAATTCCGAAGTTCGGGTGCATCTGCCCGAGAGGCGAATAACCAACAGCCTGCACACAACTAAGCCAGATCTGTAAAGTGGATATGCATGCAGTCCTGAAGTTATGAAAAAAGACTAAAGTCCAGAATAGCCTAACTTTCCGCCGGAGTTTATTTACATTTGGATACAGCGAAGTCAAAGTAGTCAATGATCACCTCATCGACAGCACAACATCCACACACAGCACACAGACACTCATAAATAGTCCTGCATTGTTAAGTCCACAGTCAGTTAAAAATTTAGTTTATGTGGGCGCGGTGATTTCGGCGTGAGAGAAAGTTAAGGCCGTTGTGATGTTTGTTAAGAGATACTCGGTACCTAACCTCGGGCGCCATCAGGATCCTTATGTAAGACTTCTATAACACGTCCTTGTCGTTCGCTGCGGATAATGGTCTACCCTGTCTTCTGCATCCTTCTCTTCTTTTGGTGAAAGCTTTCAAATGGGATGACGTCGCAATGCATATTCTGTAACTGAGCAGACAATTTGATTTGATATCTTTGTATGTAACTTAAAATTGGTTCTGTGCCGACTTTTTCTCTTATGACCTAATTTTTTATTTTATCTTTTCTGGTCACTCCTGCAGTGCTCCTCAGACATCTAATTTCCGTGGTTTATAAGTTAGAAAGTCAATAGAAGGAGTATGAATTGACGTGGAATAACATGGGTTAAAAAAAAAAACAAACAACTGCAGACCGACAGTAGTGGAGATCACTTGTAAATACCGTATATGTCAGCCACCACATTAAGATGACATACAAATATACCATATTTTCGGATCCCTACATTAGGGATTACGCATTCACGCCGTCTTGTACTCAGTATTTTGGTGTTGTTTAACCTGTTCAGTAATTCATTCTTTGCCCGTATAGTCATTTTTTCTTCACTAATACTCATTAAAAAAAAAAAAAAAAAAAATTACCAGCAGCAGGGTTGCCAGATAAAAAACTTCATTTTATGCCAAACCATTGCCCAAAATATGCAAGAAAAGGCAAAATAAAGTTAACATTGTACCCACTTCTCATCAAAAGCTCTAGATTGAATTCTTCACTGTCATCCTCACTGGAACCAGTGGAAGATACAGCGTAAACCTTTTGAGATGTGAAATCTTTAAGCATTTTCTCTGATGGGATGAAGTCTTTGCACCTCATCTATAATGATGGCATATTTCTTTTTCTGAAAATCATCAGTAAGATCATCCTTAAGTGCAGGCGATATAGTATATTTTTTTTATTAGGCATGAACATTTAGTTATATGCAACTGTATGAGCTCCATGTACTCCCTCAACCATGCGCTGTCATTTCACTTAGATGATCAATTGTACTTATTGCACAATGGCAGGTCATGCCTACAGCAAGTTGCAACGTTGCTGCCTTTAACTTTATCATTACTTTGCTTAGAAGTCATTGTTGTAATAAGCTGTGACTGGCTTTTTGACGGAATTTTCATCCTGTGTTTTTCGGATTTTTCATAATTTGATATGCTACTAATTCTTAGTGCAACAGTGCACTGACACAGTTTGCAATATGCTGCCTCTGATCCGTCTGAAGATCTTCTGAGCCGTGGGTATGTTTTCTTCCAGTTACTATTATACATGCAATGTCATAAGATGCTTTCCATTTTTTGGATATCGTGGCCATTGGTAAAAGTAATAAAATCTATCACAGAACTAGGTCCAAATCCTCTATTTTCTGTCCTCAAGTAGTTCCTGAACAGTCTGAATCACTTAGTATCAGTAGTGGATTTTGGTTTTATATCCCGCATTTATTCTTGTAGATTAACATAAATTACAGAGGGCCTTGGTTTATCGAAGTCATGATCCGTTTAGGAAGACAACAAATACAATAAGAAATGGAGCGAATCTCCCTTACACCGTACCAGGACATCACAACAAAGTCAAACTGAAATAAAGATGTTAACTGTAGGTCTACATTCCTTTTGGTAAATCTACGTGTTTCTAACGGAGGAACCATAAAGACAGTTTAAGCACATCTTGGTAAAAAAAGCCAGGAAAAACCAAAATATGCCAAAATATGCCAGTTCATTATCGTATGCCAGTTCAATTTCAAATATGCAAAATTTATGGAATCTGGCATAAAAAAATGCCAATATGGCAACCCTGCTCAGCAGTCTTATTTGTCCCTTCTGCATGTTCTTTCAGCCGCAGGCCAACATCGAGCGGCATGTATTTTACGAGCATTCGCATCCCAATTTGTCTTTTTATAGTTAATAATCGGAGCTCATTTCTTCAAGGAATCCTTCAATTTTCTCTTCCGCTTCTGGAACAGTGATTGGCCTTCTTGTTACACAACGTTAGATATTGTTTGTTAAACCAGCTGTTTCCAGTCTGTGAGGCTCGCCACATTGGTAAGACGATGGGCGGATGTTATGTATGTCTTGTCTCTCTGCATGTCTGTCTTGTTGTTGTCTCCTCAGGACTGCTACTTGCCGCTTTGACCACCACTGCGACTTCGTGAGTCGTGTTCTGGATAGAAATCCAACAAGGTAAATTCTGGATACTCCGTTCAACCTTCAAGGAAATTGTAATTAGAATGCTTGTACGGCTACAAAAAGCAGTACCCTGACGTATCGTGCAGTTCTTTGCGAATGGGACATTGGGGGATTTCAGGTGTTAATCTAAACACGACCAACACGGTTATAGTGGGACAAGCCTAACAGAGAATCTCTAAAAAGGAAAGGTAGGAAATTATTATACGTGTCTCCCATGGTAAACCAACAACAGTTGAGCGCACCTACTTTAACTCTTTCAGTCCGAAAAAAAGATTAACTTGAGCTGATTGTATCTTTAGAAATTGTCGAATTTGTTTCTTTAATTAAGACATGTGTGAGCCCGAATTAGAAAAAAACATTAGGAGGTATAAGAGGTAAAGTGAGAATGGAGATAGAGTAGGTTAGTGCATCACCTGAGCGAGGCTAACAGAGGTGAGAAAAATAGAACTTGTCAGTGGAATGTAATAAGCGCATGGTGCGTTGCGTGGTTCCGAAATGTTTACCCATTTGCATCCGATTTTACCCCCCCCCCCCCACCCCCTTTCCAAAAAAAAAAAAATGTTTAAAGTCGTGAGAATCTACTTTATTGTATCAGCTTGTTATCCCACATGACACAGTCTCTCACGGCAGAACGGCTAGCCGCCTACCGGGAACTTCTCACTAAGCACGAACTTTAACTCCAGCGACGATCCTCCCGTATATTTGTCAAATTAGCACCGACCTATGAAGTCTGTGAACACGAAGCGACGACCTCCAAAATTCTCGGATAACAGGTTAATGACGTAGCCACAAACACCCAGTGCGGAAACACATGAACCGTCGAACAGTGGCTCCGTCTCTCCGTGTATGTCCATGTGTAGTTTCCAGTGTAACATTGGTGGTATTTTATCTTGTGCATTGTTCTGACAAATACTTATTAGTCTAGCATATCAGGTCAGTATGGAATGTTGAGCAGTGCCTCTACATCAGGTGATCTGACAATCGCAGTTTCAACTTTATAGCAAACAGGTCACCCCATAGTTGCTCCGCCCTAGTGCCAACAAAAACCGCCCAGAATACCCATCACTGTCCCTTGTTAACAAACTGAAGGCAAACTTCAGTTTCATCATATCTAATAGCCTACACACACTGTAAATGCATAAGATAGTCGTTAGAAGTGCTAACACCAACAGTCCAACATTAGAAAGCAGTCCATATCGATGGAAGCAGCAGTTATAATAGATAAGTCGTTGCACACGCGTTTAATCACATAAGGCACTATCAGTTAGTTCTGTGACAACAGGTCACTCGCCATTTTCTGAATCTGCAGTTCACAATTCTATGTGGGAGAACCCTTGTAACAAACACAGGTGTTCTTCACCACTTTTTTCTATGAGTGCCAATCAATACACTTTCTGTTACTTGATTTATTCACCTATACTGCAAATATGATGAGCTCTGAATGTGTCAAGTGAAAATTATCAGCTGTTAATCTTTCCATATGCAGCTTTTCCCTCTGATCTTATTATATCCTTGTACTCGAAGTAATGACTCTTTCCCTTGATTAGTGTTAATGTTACAAGGTGGTGACCAAACAATAGAAAAACCAACGAGGTTGTCCTTACTTCGACAGATGAAGGTCGTTAACTTTCATCTCTCCTCTAATCTTGATCCTCTGATACCTGCGGTGTCGAGGTGAAGTTTAAGTTACTGGAAAATTCCCGTTTGTGCGATTCGTAAATGGGAATTCCCGGGGACTGTGTTATTCACTTTGTTCATCGTTTGCATGGTCGGCCTCTTCTTCGCTTCCCGCCTTGTCTGTGAAAAGGTGAAACATGGCAGTCTACATTTACCAGCACAACACACAAGGGTGCTGATGATGATGATGCGGTATTAGCAGAGATTTTTTCCTTAGTACTAAGGTAATGTCTTGGAAAGTAAACGTGGTCGGCGTCACGTTGACCGCATCACCCACCAAGTACAAATTGGTCTATAAGAATATGAGAATGCTTAATTCGACGTATGCGTAGATTGAGTCCTTTTCTTATACGCTACTGGCACAGAATTAGGAAAGTATGAGAACCACTGATGTACACTATTAGGGTAAGACCGGGAACAATTTTCTTGAGCAAATACCATGGTAATGACTCCCGGAATGAAGAAACGCGGGAGTGTTCATCTGCGTCGTCTGATCACAACGGGGTTTCTCTGTTATTATCAGCGGCTGATCGATCTTGATTCCTGTTGAGACATGGGGGGGGGGGGGAACTGACTGGCATCAGGGGTGTCGGAACAGAGTGGCTTGGCTATCTTGAGACACCCTAACCACAAATATTTAAGGGGCAGAGGGCTGCATTATCTTTCCCCACACCCACCCCTAAATTTTACCTTCAGTAGTTTGCCATTGCTTTCAGCTCTCGGTACCACTGTCGAAACCGACGCAAGACAAATTGTCCTCAGCTGATATCGAACCCGGCACCACGGCATTACGAAGCACACTCGCAACCCCTAAGCCACAGACGCCGGCGGATTTTATAAATATGTTTAAAAAACTGTAACATTATAGAAGAGCTTCTCATTGGTTCTCTCTCTCTCTCTCTCTCTCTCTCTCTCTCTCTCTCTCTCTCTCTCTCTCTCTCTCTCTCTCTCTCACACACACACACACACGCACACATGTGGTATTGTCTTTTAATTTGCCTTTCATCACAGTATTATTAATCGCTTAAACACGGCCTATGCCCTTTGAGGCCTTTATCCGAAAGCTTCGACCCCCTAGCCCATATTTTTTTTGTGTCTGCGCCCTTGACTGGCCGAGATTGGAAGCTAAATTAGCCATACTGACATAGCGATTAGTTCCTTGACTTGATAGTATACTGGTCTTGGTGTTATTTCCCAGTGGAGGCGGGACTCATTTCCAACTAACACAGCCCTGATCCTGCCGTATATAATAGTTCCAGAGAATCGCTCTCCTTTTTTTTCCCCATCTTCAGATGAACATAGTCCTTCGCTCAACATACGCCAAATCCTTTTGCAGACTCGTTCTTGATTTTGTAGGGGAGCTTTTTTTTTTTTTAGGTTATTGGTTATCATTATCATTGTCCGTGTCGGCTCTGTGGCTAAGTCGATGCGAACGCCTCGTAATGCCGGGATGCCGGGTTCGATCCCAGCTGCGGGCCATGCGCCTTGCGTTGGTTTCGACAGTGTATCAAGAAAGCCGACCGTCCAGAAGCAATGGCAAACTACTGAACGTAAATTTGCCTAGAAAACCAAACAAAAGCCAGGGGCTGTTGATGTTGGTTCTGCAACGTCCTGTAAAGGATACGCAACAACCTATCATTGTCCTGTTGTGCATTATATGTCACATAGGACTCACAGTCCTCCATTTTCTTTTCTCCTATGCGATCCTTTCTGTGTAATGGATATAACTCGTTCTTGATTGCTTGGATTTTGTAGATAAGCTTTTTTCTTTAGGTTATTCGTTATCATTATCATTGTCTTGTGCATTATATGTCACATAGGACTCGCATTCCTCAATTTCCTTTTATCCTCTGCAACCCTTTCTATATAATGGATATAATTCAGTCCAGAGCCCTTGGTTTCAGTAATTAACGTTCTTTTTTTTGTTTTGACTTCATCGCTTTCTCAGTCATTTTATTTCCCATTTCTGTGCCTGCTTAGCGATTCTCTGCTCATTTATTCTCACAATGTGTCCAGTATATCGCCATCTTCCTTGTCTTATTACTGTGATTAGCAGCGGTTGCCAATACATTTCTCTTATCTCTTGACGCCTTTTAAATGTATTATATTTTGTGTTCATCATCTTCCTCTGCTGTTTGTTCTGCATTAAAATTGTGTTCCATGTCTTTGGTGGCAACCGACTTTAGCTGGCTTGTATTAATATTGAAAAAAAAAACAAAAAAACATTACAAATGAAAATACGTAACTTGGTTTTAAAACTATACTGTTTATAGAGTTCCATATTTTGTTTAGGCTTTAAAATCTGCTGATACCTTACCAGTACGTGCCATCATTTCTTTCTGTTTATTTCCTTGACTATCAAATAAGTAAACCGATTTGCTAAGGATATGAGTACGCAGTAAAATACTAATGGCTAATGGTCCTTAATCGCCTCCTACGACATGCATTGTAGCTTATAGTGTTGCTGTTCCTTTCATTTCTCGTGCGCCCCGGTAACACAAGAGCGATTCTTGTTGTACCGTTCTGAAATTCGCTTCCTTTCTACACCACGCCAGCCACGTCTTCTTTAACGCAGGAGCGTGAAAGGTCTGGAAACGTATATGGCTTGTGAAATCGTTGCTGATCGGACACTAGTTAAGCAGCAGTAATCATCGTAATATTAATAATATATTTCATATAATGTATGTATACACTTTAGGTGGTTGGGGCGGGGGTAGCTTAGTCCTCTTACAAATTGGAAGCCATTCCCACCACTTCCCGCGAAACAATTGTTTGTAGTGGGGTGCTTTGAGTGTATACTCCCCCATGTTCGTGCGTCTTTAGGTTTTATTTTATCTTATACCGATACATATTTATATTAAGCCATCTCGTTTAAGGGAGATTAATTTAAATGTTTGAGCAGGTATATCAGGCACATTTTTAAACTGATAATTCTTTAACGCACACAAATGATATTATGAAAAATCCAAAAGGCCCTTGGTAGCAAATAACGCTCTTCTATCTGCCCCTGTTCAGACACTTACTTCTGCAATCAAATAACTGTTTACAGGGCTATTAAGGATAACATGAGGTAAAGACCAGCATACTTACTCTTGTTGAATCAAATAAAATTTATATTTTAGAGGAGTTAAGCAAACGTTAGTCTCCCCAAACAAAAATAGGTCACGTTCCATTCATAAGTTTGTTGGGCCGGTCTACCTTCATGCAGGTAACGGGTGTGCCGCACTGTTGTTTGCTTTCTGGGTTGACTTGCATTTACGTCTTTTTTCCGAGAAAGAGAATGTCTGTGACATAGGTTTCATCACTCTCTAAAGAAGTTTTATGTTAGACCCAGTTTGTGGATGTTTTTGGAGTGTTAAAAGCGCTGGCGGGCTGAAATATACAACTCGCTATACCAGTGGCATTGCGGGAAACCCCTGTAACCTTGTTGCAATGTAACATGGCTCAAGGTCGACCAATCAGAAGTGAGCTACGCTAAAGGTCGACCAATCAGGAGTGAGCTAGTATGCAACACTGTAAATAGGGAGACTAACGTTTGTTTCACCTTTTTTATTTTTTCAAATATACACCGTTGCGTGTTTTAAAAATACAATTTGAAGGTATATATAGTTGGGCTATTAGGGAAACATTATTTGGTAGCGGCAGAGATACGGTTTTTATAGACAAATGGTGAGAATATCCTGGACAGATACAAAGAATAATGAAGGTGTCTTAAAAACTGACGCAGCCTGAAATGGGTACCAGGCATTTTTAGAAAAGTAAAAGCAGGCGGTGCCATGTTAACCTCACCATCCATCAGGTACCGATTATTCTGTAAAAGTGGCACTATCTATCAGATGCGCACTGGTGGGGAAAGGGATCTTTATACACCGTTATCACTAAAGTCGAGGAACGGCAGCACGCAGGGCTGTCACATGGGAGATCAGGGTTCGAATTTTCGCTAAGGTTGGGGATTTTGTTTCCTGTAAAGGCAAAATTAAAATCATAACCTGCACAGTCCGCGCCGACAGCACTTGCCATTTGACATTAAATCCCCAAGTTCAAAGACCCCCGCCTACACAGGAACAGTGGTAAATACAGGCTGTTTTGGCAGTTAACCAACAAAACCGTTAACTATACAGGGAAATTGTATGGTCAGAATAACATAATGCATGCTCACCATGGAAAGATTACAATAGCAGGGGTTCAATTAAAGCAACAGAATCAGCAAGCACTTAACGCTGAAAACGGCACTGGTAGGAAAGGCTCAGTATCTAACCTACAGACATATCAATCAGCCGCTTTCATCAGCATACAATAAACACAAACTATAGCAGAATGCATATGCAGCGGAAATACACTGGCGAGCAGTTAGCAGTTGCTGATTAATTAATGGACACACGGCGTGGGGCCAGAGTAAACACTGCTGGACACATGGGCTGTTTGTGGAGGCATGGGCAGATGTACAGGCAGAGAGTAGACAGAGGAACTGATGGGGCTGGTTAAGGTTTGAGTCACCCTATGATGGATGGACTGACGGATGAATGCATGAATGGGTTTGAATAAGTGGATGGGTGGATACATGTTTGGAAGGTTGGGGGAAATTTGTTTGGATGAGCTGACGGGTATAGAATAGATGAATGAACAAATGAATGAATAAGACGGCATGTGGATCGGCGCAAAATGATTGGATAAACAGTGGCATGGATGGGTCGTTGGCTGGTCGGAAAAGCAGGATTTGTTGATGATGAATGAATAGAGTAAAGGTTGAATAAATGCGTGGATGGGTGGATTAATGGATGGATAGACAGATGACAGGCTGGATAAGCGGACAGAGATAGATACATGTTTAGACGATGCCACTCACTCTTACACACAGGCTTACTCACTCACCCACGTACACACCCACTATTCATACTTCTGGCATAAATAATAAAAGTGCAACAAGTAGTCAGCTATTGACTCTGCATACACATATGACATTTGCAAGGCACCCTTTGTTTAAGGTGGAAAAGCCTTTAACAAACAACTATAGAAATTACGTAGACGAACGCGTAATTGTAATAACAGGTAATGTGATGACCACGCATAACACAACAACAGCTTCCAGCAACACACGCATACAGGGTTTGGTATAAATTCACTGCAAATACACATTTGACTGCCATAAGACTAGAGCCCAGCTCTGCTGAATCGACTGTAAAAATAACAATACACAATTATTTTGGGTATATGTTTCTTGAAGCAGAAAGGTTTATGTTCAGTAATGACTACAAGTACGCTAGCCAGCGAGATTGTAGTGGTTGGTGTAACATTGTGTGGGTATGAATGGTGCTTACATATACGTCTGAGTGTATCCTATATTCAGCGGAAGTCTCTGGCTAAGTGGGCAAATCGTTTTTCTCATCCTTGGTTGTGGGTTCGTTTTACGGCTGTCTGGTTTGTATCACGAATGTATTTTTTCCAGAGATACCTGGGGGTCGTCGCCGGAACTTAGGTGTACACGATATTTCTGGCACTTGTGGGAGAGAGAGAGAGAGAGAGAGAGAGAGAGAGAGAGAGAGAGAAAGAGAGAGGGGGGCACCAAGTCATATAAGATTAAGCCTGATTCAATGAAGTCGACCAGTCGACTTTAACCTTTCACTATGTTCGGTCTCTAGCAGGGACGGAATTATTGTTTTCCCTGACCTGTACCGCAGTTTTGTCGACCCAGCCTCATTATAGTTAAAAAAGTTAGTTGCGTATCCTTTACAGGACGTTGCAGAACCAACCCCAGCATTTTTTGGCTGTTGTGCTTTTCCTAGGCCAGTAATTTGCCATTGCTTCCTGGACGGTCGGCTTCTTGATACAACAGTCGAAACCAACGCAGAGCGCAAGGCCCGCAGCTAGGATCGAACCCGGCATTACAAAGCGCGTTGGTAACGTCTAAGCCACAGACGCCTCATTATAGTATCAGACAGTTTGTCACAATTATTTTGTGAGAATTGTCCGACTGACTGAATGACTATCTACCCCACCAGGACATCACACAAGCGATAAACACCCGATGACACAAAGTGCCACCATGTGCCAGCTAGAGGTCCCAGAAACCGCGTTCAGACAATTGGCCATATTTATGGCCTGCCTATATTGCGGCCCCTGGCAAAGGCCAGGGTGGGGCTTTATATAACAAAACATTTCGTCCTAAAGAGGACGAAACTGGATAATATTGTCCGAGAAGCAACGCCACGATGAACGAAGCTGGCTACCATCAGCTTTTACGTCATGAACTAGAATATGTGAAGGAGGACACTTCAAATCACAAGTGCAGTTTCTAAAAGGAAGCTGTCTTTTGATTTTGGGAGTCGCCGTGGCCGAGCGGCTAGACGCGCGCCTCGGATCGGAAGGTCGTGAGTTCGCTCCCTGGTGGAGCCGGACTTTTAAAAAAAAAATGACCTTGGCTCCCAGGTCGACCCAACCTTGAGTGGGTACCGAGTGCAGTCCCGGGAAGTAGAGGCGGCTGGCGTGATGCTGACCTCATCACCCATCTTGTGTCGTTGGTCTATAAAAATATAGGTTTAGCCCTATATGCACTATGCGCCTAAAGGCGTGGAAAGGGTCCTTTACTTTACTTTTTACTTTTGATTTTGGTGCAAGGCGAAAGAAAGTTGTCGGTCACCTTCTCCTGATTCGCCGATTACAAATTTTGTGTACATTTGGCTGCGAAGTCGATGTGTCCTGTTTTAAGGCGTAGAATAATGACTTGCGAGAAGTAACGGCCTGTGTGATATTGATCATATCATCCGCCCGGACGTGTAAACGTCTGCGGCTAGCGGCATGTGCCTGATACGCCAGTAGCTTCAAAGGGTGGTGCGTTACTGCTTCTTTACTTAACCATATTCCCGATATATCTCCCTGTGTGAAAAAACGCCTAGTGCTTTTTTTTTTTACTGTTTAAATTCCAAATTTCTACATCTTACAGCTGTTCTGATGTCTGCATGGAAATTGGTACTATAATTTTAGTTCACACCATCTCATAAACTCCAAGAGTTGCCGGAAAGTTCCCAGAGAAAGTTCAATCTCAAAGGGGTTTAGGGTTAGGGTTAGAGTTAGTTGGTGCTCGTTTCACATTGTTACACTCCTAAACTATTGGACTTTCCCCGACAACGCCCCGGCAACTCTCGGAGTCCCCGAAACGGGGTGAACTAAAATTAAAGGACTTTGATTTCTACTTCCTTTTATGACATTCATGAATGCTTTGAAATCAGTATAAACGGACCATTTTGCTCGGCTTCAGACGTAACGGGCATATAGGGCTGACCTATATTTTACAGACCAGTCGACGCTCAGCGAGTGATATGGTCAATATCGCGCCGGCCACCTTTACTTCCCAGGACTTTATCTGTCATATATGTAAGGCTGGGTCGACCTGGGAGCTAAGGTCATTTTTGTCCGGCTCCATCAGGCGGCTTCCAGTGGTGTCAGTAGTTCATACATATGTTGACCATGCTAACACCGTATAGTGGGGTGGATGTTCAAAGTAAATACGCACGCTTGGCCTCCATTATGTTAGCGCACGCGTCTTCTAAAGCAGAATTGTTCAGCTAAGTTTACTCAGGGGCCAACGTCTTGATCGTTACGGGCCAGAGGTTCGAGCACCACTTTATGAATTAATCCAGTAACAGAAAGTGTTTGATCGGCACTCATAGAAAGAAGTAGAAAGATAGAAGAACACACTAGTGAATTAATCCAGTAACAGAAAGTGTATGGATCGGCACTCATAGAAAAAAGTAGAAAGATAGAAGAACACACTAGACTAGTGTGTTCTTCTATCTTTCTACTTCTTGACTAGTGTGTTTTTCTATCTTTCTACTTCTTTCTATGAGTGCCGATTAATACACTTTCGGTTACTGGATGAATTCATAATATTTAACGGCCTTAAAAGTCCCCCCTGTGTTTATTTAGAGGAAGCCCCACTTTAGAAAGATCATTAGTACTATACAAATTAACAGTGATCTACGGGCCACCTACTAGACCTGTGCGGACTGATTCGGCCCGTAGGCCGCCTGTTGGATAGCCCTGTACTAAAGCATTCGATTGCCGAATTTAAATTAGGCGGGGCGACCCAAAAAAAAAAGGCGAAAAATATCTTTGATGAAGATATCGTCTTCTTCGATGAACATCTGTCCCAGAAAGTATAAAATCATGACGAGAGACATAGCAGGTTAGAGATCCATTCGGCGAACCCCTCAAGTGCGGAGACGGTACCCGAATGTTTGATAAGGTTGGGATAATCAGGTAGAACATTTCACGTAAACACCCGTCGGAAACAAAGTATTTCCGTCCTGATTAGGAGCGCGTGCAGGAACACGCGCAGTTACACAATATAATGTTTACAGCCGGCGGACTTCGTGGGTGGCAGAAGTGAGTTACCGGTTCTTGCTTGTTGCTCTGGGGCGCTGAGTTAACGACGACATATCGGGACGTCTCGCTCTCTTGGTCTCTCTCTCTCTCCCTCTCTCTCTCTCTCTCTCTCTCTCTCTCTCTCTCTCTCTCTCTCTCTATTACTTTGTGTGTGTGTGTGTGTGTGCGTGCGCACGCGCCTGTGTGCGCGCGTGTGTGAGTTGAGAGACAGACATAAAACATATTGGAGAGACAGACACACAGAAGAAACAGATTGGAGAGACAGACACACAGAAGAAGCAGAAAAGCATTAGAAGTTACAAGAAGAAAAGAAGAAAGAGAGTAAGTGTTTTTGTGTGTGCGTGCGTGCAAGGGGGATGGGTAGGTGTGTGTGTGTAAAAGAAAGGAAGATATATACACATATATATTTATAAAAAGAAAGACAAGCAGTAGAAGTTACAAGGGATACTGCTCCTCTCATCCTCCCCATCCTTTTTCAACATCTGTTGTCTGCCCTCCTCCACCCCTCCATCCTCATTCACTACCACGTCTTCCGCAATCTGTCAGGGAGCGAACCCACGACCTTCCGATTTGCTCCACCACGGCGACTCCTAAACCCACAGTATTTTTCTGAGCAATTTAAATAATTTTACTTATTAAATTAAACAAATTTCTAAAGACAAATTAGGTTCCTTTGAGCAGCTATGTGTTTTCTTTTAAAGTAAAGCGCCATCTGATAACTTGTCTTTTTTTTTTTCAAACAGTATACTTAAACATACAGTAGAAGTTATCAGTAGAAACAAATACATGCACATATTGGTAGAACTATATAATAAATACCATAATCAAGAGAAGGCAACAGTAATTGAGAGAAGGCTGAAGAGTTGAGCCTCTGAGAAGCAGTATGTTAAACATATGTTGAGTTCAGCTGAGTCAAGAATTGACATCACAGCACTCGGGGCATTCCAATGCATGCTCCGTAATCTTCAGCAGCCAGCGCAGAGTTCCAATACTGATGGTACCGGTCACAATTTGGTTATATGTCCGTTTTGCCTTTCCTCTGAGTGTAGTGAGACGGCCAGACTCTCTGGTTACACCCAGGTGCCTCATTCTCTCTAGGCCCATAATAATATTTTGTCCCTACTAATTCCGTTGCTTGTTCCCAAAGGGCCTTGACCACATCTGCCTTGTCATGTATGTTAAACATGTGTGACATATGGCAACAGTGGTCCTAAATTCCCATGCTCTAATTGTGCAGAACTTTTTTTTTTTGGCGAGTACCTTCCTGTACTTTATCATTACGTAATGTAACCTTGTCTGCCTTATGTTACCCTTATTTACTTAACTGTATTTTAGTCTACCTTACTTTAATTGACCTTTCTTTAGTCATTCTAATGATCAACATATTGCCACACCTTCCTGTAGCCCAGTATAACACTCATCTAGGAAGACAGAAAGGTGAGACAAATGGAAGCCGGAATTAAACTGAATTAATTTCTGTGTGGTAATTGTTTTTTGGGTTTTATTTCAGTCCATTCTTTGGTGCAGAATTTCAAGGTGCAATTCCTAAAAAGTTCCGGTTCCTCTCATTTTATGTGTATGAAGTGGGAAATAAAAACAAGGTAGGTATCTGGTGTTAATTGTGTTTAGCATTGCTTATGTTATAAAGATAAATAGGCAAATTAAGACAGATCAGCAATGATAAATAAACAGGCAGACAGACTTTAAGGCAGAAGCAGACAGACCAAAAAAGACATACATCCCTAACACGTGCCATAATAGCATGTACAAATTATTTATTTAATTTATTATACTTATTTTGTGTACCTAATCTTATTTTACTTTTCATTTATTCACCTTCCTTTAATTTATCTTAGTCTGTTTTAAAAAAAACCAGACCTTACTGTAAGTTACCTTTATTTTACTCCCTTAATCTTACCTTACTTTATCTTAATGTTGCCTACTTACTTCACCTAACCTAACCATATTTTACCCAAATTTACCTTCCTTTATTTTATCTCTACTGTACATAACCTGACCTTAGTGTAATTTACTTTTATTTCTTTCTCTATTCTTACTTTATCTTATTGTTTCTTCTTTACTTCACTTAACCATATCTTACCTTCCTGTACTGTATCTTTGCATAACCTTACCTAATTTAAATTTTAAATATGGCTGAAATAGTTCAAGTGTTCTTTCTCCCAGTATGGGTTCTGGGGCCTATTTTGTGGTGGAAGTGAGAGAATATACCCACTGTTCCCTAAGACACATCTTCTAAAAGGTGACTAATTACGAGTTTTTGCTGAAAGATGCAGATAAACCACATTACAATTTGTTGACCACTACTTTTGAGGGCAAAAGCAGAAGAAGAAGAAGTTTGATTTCTTTCAACAACTCTTGCCTTTTCAGAAACTGTATTAATGTTTCTATTTCCATGAAATCCAGCCTATTTCTTTTGTGTAACCACAGCATTAAAAGCCTATGATTAAGCACAAGCAAGGAAATACAAATTTAAATTTTGAGAGCATGCATCTACCCAGTAGCAACATACAGATGTGAGTCGTGGACTATCTCCCAGTCCTTATTAAAAGAAAAAGAAAAAGAAAATAGGGGCTTTTGAGCTGAAATGCTATAGGAAGATTCTCTGAATACCATGGGCAAGGAAAAGAGGACATGCTGACATTTAAAAAAATGTGATCATCAAGGAAGATCGGCTAATAAACAGCATCTTGTTTCAGAAGCTGAAATATTTTGGTCATATCAAGCACCATAGTGGATTTGAAAAAGATTATAGTATAAGACAAGACATGGTACCCAGAAGAAGATTCAGGGGCTGACCAACACAACGATAGGCACAGGATATAGGTGACTCCTTGATTTTGAAAGTACACGAGGTTGGAGAGCTGGCAAGAGACCAAGTTTCTTTGAGAGAGACTGTGATGAGAGCGACGTTCTGCAAAAGACCTGCTACATGGTGATGAACCACTTTTCAAGAGACTAAATTTGATTGTCCAATTGCTTGTTCATCATCATCATCATCTTCATCATCATAAACCACTTCTGCTGTTGAGCGGCATGGGGAGGAATAATTTGCGATCCAGTGCACGTTGGCTGCCACTGGCTATTGTCATGCCGTGAAAGCATAGTATCTTTAATGTTGTTGATCCAGGTTTTCCGTGGTCGTCCTCTTGCTCTTGTAGTTGATCTTCTGAGGTGTAGTGCTTGTGATGGTATGTGATCTTGCTGCATTCTAACGAGATGGCCAAACCACTTGATTTGCTGTTTATCGATGAATCTAGTACAGGGTGTCGTTCCCACAATTTGCCTGAAAGTTTCATTATTCACTCGATCTTGTATGGTTAGGTTGGCTGCTTTTCTCAGGCATCTCATCTCGCAGGTGGTGATTTTGTGTATATGGGCTTTAGATAGATTGCTTGTTCATTTTCTTATAATGCGGAAAATATTTTTTAACTTTTCTCCAATTGCTTACTATGGTCCACTGCTCATCCTCTTTCTTATTGTTGTCTACAGGTCCTGGGAAAAGTGTCACTGAAAAAAGAGGAGCTATACAAGTACCACCAGAAAGAGCACTGGTTTCCTCTGACCTACCAAGATAGTGACATAGAGGTGCAGGGCAAAGTTCAGGTTGAGGTGAAACTGGAAGAGTTTCTGACACCCACAGCTGAGATGTCCCACAGGATGACAGTCAGGTGGGTGGTTTGCTTCAACAGCAGGATTTGGTGTGGCCATCATCATCACCATCATTATAAATGTGTTTCATGCAGATAAGCATATTTGTTGTGGAAGAAGTTCAGTGTTCAAAATTGAGCATTACTGAAGGTAAGAAGATGGTCCCTTTGGCTGGTTGTCTGAGTGCAGTCCATGTTTACACCTTCTGCTGTGTGAGCTGACAGAACCTAAGTTCCACACCACTGTTTGAATACTGGCCTGAATGAAGTATCAGTCACCTGAATGCATGTCACAACCAATTGCTAAAATATGAACCGAAACACTACATTAACTGTATTCCGAACATGAAGATTACTCCAATTTAATAATACCTGGAGAGAGCAGTGGCTGCAGTATACCAGAAGCGGTACGCATCTGAACAAATTCCTTGGGGACAGATGAAAGGACAGAGTTGTTATCCATGTCTCACATACATATAACAACACAGATTCTCCATATAGTTTGTTACCTTGGGGAAAGATGAAAGGACAGAGTTGTTATCCATGTCTCACATACATATAACAACACAGATTCTCTATATAGTTTGCTACCTTGGGGAAAGATGAAAGGACAGAGTTGTTATCCATGTCTCACATACATATAACAACACAGATTCTCTATATAATTTGTTTTATTGGGGAAAGATGAAAGGACAGAGTTGTTATCCATGTCTCACATACATATAACAACACAGATTCTCCATATAGTTTGTTACCTTGGGGAAAGATGAAAGAACAGAGTTGTTATCCATGTCTCACATACATATAACAACACAGATTCTCTATATAGTTTGTTACCTTGGGGAAAGATGAAAGAACAGAGTTGTTATCCATGTCTCACATACATATAACAACACAGATTCTCTATATAATTTGTTTTATTGGGGAAAGATGAAAGGACAGAGTTGTTATCCATGTCTCACATACATATAACAACACAGATTCTCCATATAGTTTGTTACCTTGGGGAAAGATGAAAGAACAGAGTTGTTATCCATGACTCACATACATATAACAACACAGATTCTCTATATAGTTTGTTACCTTGGGGAAAGATGAAAGAACAGAGTTGTTATCCATGTCTCACATACATATAACAACACAGATTCTCTATATAGTTTGTTACCTTGGGGAAAGATGAAAGGACAGAGTTGTTATCCATGTCTCACATACATATAACAACACAGATTCTCTATATAATTTGTTTTATTGGGGACAGATGAAAGACTAGAGTTATTATCCATATCTCACATAACAACACAGGTTCTATATATCATTTGTTACCTTGAAAGGATAGTTATTATCTATGTCTAACATGAAAATAACAACACAGGCTCTGTCTATCATTTGCTATCTTGTTTACAGATGAAAGCATACATTAAGTATCAATAGAAACCCAGACCTTCTATTTCATAGGTAGAATTGGTACCGTAATGATGTGAATTGAGCAGGTGCAGAAGTATATCAGCTAGCACTTTTACATTGACACAGGCAGCCTAATATTGGTGCCAGAAAATGTGCTAGGAAATAAAGACATCTAGTATTTTCGTATATTCTGGTAGAGATGTAAGAGGCCAGAGCGGAGTGGCATTTTGTTTAGATAAAACAACAGCAAAAGCTATTATGGGATATAATCCAGTTAGTGATAGAATCCTAACTATCAGACTTAAAGGCCGTCCAAAAAACATAACTTTCATGCAGGTATATGCACCAACTTCAACAGCAGAGGAGGGCGAAATTGAAGATTTTTATGCCATACTGCAAGACACATTAAATAAAATTAATCAGAATGATATAATAATAATAATGGGAGATTTTAATGCTAAAGTAGGTACAGGCAGAGATGAAAATGAGAGACACGTTTTAGGAAAATTTGGATTGGGTAATAGAAATGAAACAGGAGAAAAATTGATTGAATTTTGCATAGAAAATGAATTAACAATAGCTAACACACTTTATAAACAACACCCTAGAAGGCTTTTCACATGGACATCCCCTGACGGTGTTACCAAAAATCAGATAGATTACATTTTAATACAAAGAAGATGGAGATCGAGCATAACATCTGCAAAAAACCCTGCGAAGTGCAGATTGCGATACAGATCATCAGTTACTAGAAGCAGATCTAAAATTAAAACTCAAAAAGCTTACCCGAGGACCAAGGCCATTTCGATTTGATCTCACAAAAATACCAGATGCATACAACGTAGAAGTGAAGAACCGTTTTGAGGTCTTGATGTCTGTACAAGAGGAAATGACACCTGATGAACTGGCGGTACAAGCTAGGGATATCTTGATAACAGCAGCTAAAGACTTAATACCCACCAGGACTAAGCAACATAAACCATGGATCACACCATACACGTTAGAACTAATAAAACAACGAAGAGAACTGAAAAAGAAAGGAGAAACCAATGATAGTAGGATGAAGTATAAATTTTTTACACGAGAAATAAGAAAGTACACAAGAAAGGATAAAAATCAGTATGTACAAGATTGCTGTATTAAAATAGAGCAGCATCACAAAAATGGAAGAGATTACGAAATGTTCAAGGAAATGAAGTTATTGACAAGAAATTTTCAACCTCAGTTAAATGTTATTTGTGACAGGTTGGGAAATACTTTAACAGAATCTAGACAAATTCTAGGAAGATGGCAGGAATACTGCAGCGGAATGTATGATATGAATGACAGTGAGGATATGAATGATATACATGAACCAGTAACAGTAGAGGCAGAACCTGAACCTTCATTAGATGAAATTTCATGGGCAATAAGGAGCCTGAAAAATGGTAAATCACCTGGATGTGATGAGATACCAGCTGAATTGATTAAAGCGGGAGGAGAAGAAAGCATAAAAATCTATCATGCATTATGTGAAAAGATATGGAAATATGGTATTTGGCCAAAAGACTGGAAGAGAACTATCTTCATTCCAATACCAAAAAAGGGTGACCTGAAATTATGTACAAACTATCGAACTATTGCCCTGATCAGTCATGCAAGTAAAATTCTACTAAAAATTATAATGAGAAGACTGCAAAAGAAAATGGAAGAAGAGATTAATGTAGCTCAGGCTGGATTTAGACAGGGAAGAGGAACAAGAGATCATATATTCAACATGCGTTTAATAATAGAGAAGTGTAGAGAATTTAATGTAAATCTGTTCTTATGTTTTGTGGATTATTCAAAAGCATTTGACTGTGTACAACATCAGAAGCTTTGGGAAATCATGAGGAATATGGGCTTTCCATCACATATAGTGCAGCTCATTAAAATGCTCTATCAAGACCAACAAGCAGCAGTCAGAATAGATGGAGAGACATCAGACTGGTTTGGCATCAAGCAAGGAGTCCGTCAGGGATGTGTGCTGTCACCGTATTTGTTCAACCTGTACGCCGAAAATATAATGAGAAATGTAAGAGATGATATAAACAAGGAACAATATGATGCCCTAAACATCGGTGGTCATGAAATACCAGAAATTCGTTATGCTGATGATACAGTATTACTATCAACATCACAAAATGGTTTAGAAAACTTATTAACCTCACTCCAAAGAAATAGTGAAAATCATAACTTATTTCTTAACACACAAAAAACAAAGATAATGCATACAAACAAAACTGCCATGGAGAAGGAAATATATGTTAATGAGGAAAGATTGGAAGTGGTGGAAAATTTCGAATATCTTGGGTCACTGTTTACCAACAATGGTGACACAATGAAAGAAATTAAACGGCGACTATCAATTGCTCTTCAAAGACTAAAACAACTGAATAAATTATGGAATTGTACAGATAGAATTACAAAGGTCAGATTTTTAAGAGCATGCATCTTTCCCATTGCAACATACGCCTGTGAGACCTGGACACTTACTAAACAAGCGGAACAGCGCATAAATGCATTTGAATATAAATGTTACAGACAGGTTCTAAGAATATCTTGGGTAAAGAAAAGAACAAATGCATCCATACTTCAAGAGCTGAATATTGAAGAGGGTTGGCTAGTAAAGACAATAAAACAAAGAAAATTGAAATATTTTGGTCACTTGAAACGTCATGGAGGTCTAGAGAGAACAATAATGGAGGGGTATATGCCTGGGAAGAGAGGAAGAGGAAGGCCAAGGAGAAGATGGGTGCAGGATGTGGCAGATGATCTCCAGATGGGTGTATCAGACGCAGGACATCTTGCTCATGATAGGAAGGTTTTCCGGAGGGTTGTTATGGCAGCGAGGTTCCGCGAGAGACATGCTACTGAATGAATGAATGAGTATTTTATTGATCACATTATTCATGGAATGCCTCTTGGTCTAAACCTATAGGGGGCCAACACTATTCGTTCATACACATGTGGTGTGAAAAGGGCTACTTTAGATTTTATGCCAATATTAGCACACAAACATGCAAACAAACACAAATACACATAAAAAGGCAAACATATTTTTTGAAAACTTGTACTTGCATAAATACATTGAAGAGAAAATGACAGAGACAGACAGTTAAATGGATGGATGATAGGATGGAAATACAGACGAACCGACAGAGTTTCTAACTATAAATTCATGCCTGATAAGATATACCACAGAAGATTTTGTAACTAATTCACAGGGTACTGGAGTGTGGGGACCTGACTGTCATTAATGGTGCCTGCAATCCATATGCTGTTGTCACTCTGTCGTATGGCAAGACAAGGGCAAAGGAAGTCAAGAAGACTGCAGTCAGGAAGAAAACTATCTGTCCTCAGTTTGATGAAACTTTTTCCTTCTATGTAAGTGTCTGTTTATGGATTTAGCCTTATTACAGCAATAACCGCCATCATTACCCTGTGGTTCCACTGTATGTCAATTTTCTTTCTACATAAGTGTCTGTTTATGGATTTAGCTTTATTAAAGCAATAACCACCATCATTGTCCTGTGTTTCCACTTTATGTCACTTTTCCTTCTAGGTAAGTGTCTTTACGGATTTAGCTTTATTACAGCAATAACCGCCATCATTGCCATGTTGTTCCACTGTATGTCACTTTTCTTTCTACATAAGTGTCTGTTTATGGATTTAGCTTTATTAAAGCAATAACCACCATCATTGTCCTGTGTTTCCACTTTATGTCACTTTTCCTTCTAGGTAAGTGTCTTTACGGATTTAGCTTTTTTACAGCAATAACCGCCATCATTGCCATGTTGTTCCACTATATGTCACTTTTCTTTCTACCTAAGTATCTGTTTATGGATTTAGCTTTATTAAAGCAATAACCGCCATTGTCCTGTTGTTCCATGATATGTAACACAATGCTAGCAGTCTGTTCCTCCATTTCATCCTGTGCAATCTCTTCGATATCCATCTTATCACCCTTTTGCCTGTATCATCAACGTTTATTTCAGGGTTTCATTTGGATGTCCTCACTTCCTGAGTCCTGTTATTTCCCATTTTAATTTGATGATTCTCGGCTCGTTTCTTCTCAGGATGAATTAAATTACATTAGTTAATTTAAAAAAAAGTGTCATCATCATAATGTGCTAAAGTTATCAACACACAGTCATATTTCATTATCTAACACTATCACCAGAAACAGGTTAGTGTGTACTTGTCTTACACACACACACACACACACACACACACAACCCCCCCCCCCCCCCCCCCCCCCATCCTTTAGCTCCCTCATACTTATAGTCAAGCCATCCAGGTATTTATCTCTTTGCTTTCACCTTACTCTTTTTTCATCAATCTTGCCAGCTGTTACCAAGTTCTTGAGTCCATTCCCTCTCATAGCATGTTCGGAAAAAAAATTGTTTGTCTGCATCTAATATTTCTGATCATCATATGGTTTTCGACTGATTGTCTCATTGTTTTCTATCATTCCATTATATTCTTTGCATTCTTCTCAGTAACTACGTTTCTGCTGAGGGCATAGTTTTAGAACTTGTCTGCATATTGTAGTCTATGTGTCGTGCGCATATAACATGTTCTTTGTAACACTTCAGCACTCTTGTTCTCACTGCAGTTGACATCTTTTTAATAAAAAACTTAAAAAACAAAACAGTATACCCATCTTCTTATCTACCAAAAAAGAATTGAAAAAAAAAATGGATAGTGCATGGGGTTGCCAATATAGTGGTTCAGGTTAAATCCATAGCTGATGAGGGCTCATTTTCCCCAAAAACATATGGATCTGGATTATTGGGAAAAACAATTAAAATAGGGGCTGATTAGGAAACTTGACTATCTCATTTCTTATTACTGTACAGTAAAAATATGTAAAAAAGGCATACCATTCTGCGTTGAAAATGTTGTATACAACTGGACATATCTGTGGAAAGAGAGAAAGAGACAGGCAGCAAAAGAAGATTCTCGATGTTCTGTTATCATAGCAGTGAGAAAAGGTGAAGACTATAAATTGTGGAGAAACATGATTGCCTATGCCAGCTGGCAGAATACTGGATGATGATGACTATTTGTTGTTGTTGTTGAAATCCCCTGCCCCTTCAGGATTACAGCCTGTAGGAATAACATCTCAAGGATGAGAATCACACAGGTACAAATCTCTGAAACCCCATCCAACTGTATGGCTGGGGTCTCCATGGCGAAGTGGTCAAGCCGTTTGCCTCGCGATCTGAAGATCGTGGGTTCATTTCACGGCTGCACCCTTTAGTTCACGAGTGCAATTTTTTATGGACATCCCTGGGGATTGTCACCAGTGCTACGGCGGCTAACCATTATGCAGCGAGAGACCAAGCCGTATGGTGTTAAACCTAGTGCAATAAAGTCGATCCTCTCGACTTAAACCTTTAATCGACTATCTGGCCATATAGAACAGTTACATTTAGACACCACAGAACGGTTACAAAGTAACTTGTAGAATCTTGTACTACTAGATATTGAACTCTGACCGTTTTTTTGTTGTTGCTGCAGGAAGGCAACTACTTTATCATTCTAATGGCATTAAATAAGTAATCTAAGAATATAAGCATAAAGATAAAATTGAGGTTATGGCCTGAATCAAAGAATCCAGCTTACAGAAAAAACTAACTCCAGCAAAATAGCAGTTGACAAATCAGAACACAAGATTGAGAATTGATTCAATAAAAAAGACTGACTAATTGGACAAATGTCAGCAGTGCTGAAAAACAAAAGTGAATCTATCAGTAGATACTTGGAAATCTGTAATACCATCTCCCTATGAACTCTGTGCTAGCAATGACAGACTTAAACTGTGCCAGAAAAGGAGAAATGAAAAGTGACAACAGTTGAGATTCTAGAGAAGAGCTCTTGACATATCAAGAAGAGAAAAGTTAAGATAATATCAAAGATAAGAGATGAAAGGAAAACATTGAGAGCAAATTGACAGTAGAAAGCTTAAAAATATCAACACACAGACTGATGCATTCTAGGTGAAATTGCAGAAAGTGAAGAGAGTTGGCAAGGTATCTAGTGATGATGTTGAATTCTGCGGCATTTGTTTTTTAATATTTGTATTACCTCTATAAATATCTCATGCAATAAATTGCTTCCATTTAAAAGTCAGAAAGAGGGTGCCAAAATGTTAAATAGAACCTGTTCTGCTGTATGGCAGCGAATCTTGGAATGTCAGTGAACAAATTAAGAAGAATTTGGAAGCAACAGAGATGTGGTTTCTGAGACGATTGTTACGAATACCTTAAACGGCCAGGTAATTAAAAACGATTGCTTGAAAGAAGCTAATGAAAGAAGATCTCTATATACAACAATAAGAAAGAGACAAACAGTTCTTTGGCCCCATAATGAGAAGACATCGCAGAAAATCATGACAACTGTAAAGATCAGTGGAAAAAGGGGTAGAGGCAGACAAGAGAGATGATGCTGGATGGGCTGAAATGATGGCATAGAGGGATATCATCAAGAGAGCTGTTCCAGGCAACCAGGGAGTCGCAGCTGGATTTGAAAGCGAGTCACCTATCGTCTGCGCTAATGCGGCCTCATCTTCTTTGTCTTATATCTATTGATACAAACTATTGTAAAACAGGTGCTATAGATTTTCTGTCACCTTGTGGGGTCCAGGGTTCCATTGTGGGGAAAACAAGAATAGACCCACTGCCTTCCCAATAAGCATGTTGTAGAAGTCAACTAATTGGGAGCTTCCTTCGAAGTCGAAGTGCTGAGCCAGAGTTGTAAGGAATGCCTAACTGCATTAAAAAAAAAAACACACAGTAAAACGGATGTACATGCAAAACTCAGGTTCTGACAAACACCTAAAGTCTGAATGTATGAACAACCAGGACTTTCCTCTGGAGCTTACAGTCGGTAAACAAAGACAATGGAGATTTCTCTACAAACAGCAAAACCAAACTAACAAAGATGGGTGCTGTAATCTTATTTCATAATCATCCATAGTGTATTAAAACGGCTCTCATTCACATTGTTTAAACAATGTTGACATGCAAGCTTATCCCATATAATATTCCTTATGTTGTTACCTTCATTTTCTCATTATATTGCTTCATGTTGCTAATCTCATGTTATTTTCTTATGTTGATTATATCATTATTTCGTTTTTTGTGTGTTGTTTTCTTCATGTTGTCTTCGTGTTGTTCTTTTCGTATTATTTCCTCGTGTTGATTTCAGCGTTTTAATATCTTCGCGTTTTTCCCCCACGTTGTTTTCCTTTTCCTTATGATGTTTTCTTAATATTTTTTCCTCTTCTTGTTTACTTTATATTGTTTTCCTCATGTTGTTTACTTAATATTCTTTTCTCATGGTGTTTGTTTCCCTCATGTTATATTCCAAGATTGTGTTCCTCATGCTTTCTCATATTTATTTTCCTTCATGATCTTTCCTCATGATATTTTACTCAGTTTTTCGTGTATTATTTTCCTCACATCATTTCTTTTATGTGGTCATTATAATGTCTTCCTCATGCTATTTCCTTATGTTTTTGTCCTTATACGGTTTCTTATATTTACACTGTTTCCCCACGTGCAGTTTTCTCATGTTTTTTGTCACTATGTTTAATATATTATCATGTTGTTCTCATATTGTTTTTTCCATCTTTTTATTATTCTATCATGTTGTTTGCCTGATGTTTTCTCAGGATATTTTCTGATGTTGGTCTCATATTATTTTCTCAAACTGTTTTATTTTCTCATATTTCTCTAAGCTCTTGTTTTAATGTTATTCCCTTAACTTGCTTTCCTCATCTTTATTCCACGTGCTATTTTCTCGTATTGCTTTATGTCCTCACGATATTTTCTTTTGTTGTTGTCCATGTGTTGTTTCGCTTATTATACTTCCACATATTCTTTTTCTTTGTTATTATCTCATGTTGATGTCCTAATTTTCTTATTTAATATTGTTTTTACATGTAATTTTTGTCTTTTTATTGTTCACATGTTGTTTCTCTAATGCTCCCCCCACCCCTACCTCATGTTTTTCCAGTGTTATTTCCTCATGTTCACTTCCGTTATACTTTTTCTTTACGATCTTTTAACATTTTCAGATGTATTTCTCTTGAGGTCCCAGTGTGGGCTTCAGAACCCAGTATTGGGGGGAGAAAAGATAGACCCACTGACCCCATGACAAGAATGTTGTAATGGCGACTAATTAGGGTTTTCTGAAATCTGATATAGTTAGTTAGTTAGTTAGTTAGTTACTTAGTTATTGACATATTATCCTCTGTGCACATCGGACAAGTCCATAAGCACTTGGATACCATCTTCAGTATATCCCTCAGCGTGTGGCATCTGATAACACCAGTTCTGTGTTGGTTTACTATTCTTCTTTGGTTACCTGTAAAGTGCTCTTGTTTGGCGACACTTCTTTTGACCTGAAGTTCTTGCAGTCTTTTGAGTGTTGAAATGTGATATGTTACTCTGGTAGGCACATATATCTCTGCCAAACTGTAAACCATGATACACTGTGCCAGCTGCTCTTTTAAAGGCAAACATGGAAGAAGAAGAAATTTCTGCTGTTATTTTACTTAGCTTTATTCCACACTCTCTTTCCTCATTTCTTATTGTCAAGAGTATGTTTAAAATTGATATTAGAAGTTAGATGTGTTATTAAGAAACTTCCATTCATTCTATTAGTTTTCATGTTTGTTAATTTTTGGTTGTTTTTTCACTTTCTTCTTAGATTGATAGTAAAGGCCAGAATCAGGAGAGGAACCTGTATGCATTTGAAGATTTTATGGCTGGCGAGTTGAGGTAGGATTATTTTTTGTATCATTGTGTGTGAGTGTGTATGTGTGTGTGCATGGTTTTGTTTTTTATAATATGACTAGCTGTACCCGGCCATGCGTTGCTGTGGCATAGTTTGGCTAAATGGAAAAGAAAGAAAATAGAAATTGCACGTGTCTAATATGGTTACTGTCGCAATCAATGTCTGCTAAGATATAGAGATAGTCTTCGATCCCTACCCCCCCACCACCACCAAATCCACCTACTACTCTCTCCCTCCTCAAAGGTTTTTGGAAAAGAAAGACAATAGAAATTAACTGACTACTCTTTCCCTCATCGAAGTAGTTGGGTGGGGAAAAAAAACAACAAGTGAAAAGCAATGAAAACAGAAAAAATACACCATAATTATGAAATGAACGCTATGGTAAACAGCACAGCTTAAAATTCCAACGCAGATGAAATAATTAAATCTAAATGAAAATAAATGGAAATCTATGAAAATTCAGCGTAACCATGCAATCGGAAAGTTTGAATTGAAATCATAAGTATGCGAAATGGTCAGATTTAATTATCAACTGGTTTACCCACATATCTGTACTTTTTTTTTTTTTTTTTAGTATAAAGGGCCACATGGCTAGTGCTGTCGCCACGACAGTGCAGGTGAGGATTTTTTTTTTGGCCCCGGGGTAAAAAACAAAACTGTACTGCTTATTCGAACCCTGGTCTCCCGCACGGGAACCCAGTGTTCTAACCATTCAGCCAAGCAACCACTCCACAACGAAAGGAGAACAAAACTATTTGAGATGTGTGTCCCTACTATAGTGTCCCAATTATAACACAACTCAAAACCGCAGGCAATTGTTTTCTCATAGACAGATATTCCAGATATATTATTGAAACGGCACAGCAATAGACATCGCACGTGACTAACACGGTTAATGTCACAATCATTGTCTGCGCAGATGACGAGATAGTTCTTGATGCCCCCCCCCCCCTTTCAAATCCATCGGCTACTCTCCAACTCATAGAAGGTTGTTTGAAAAGACAGAAAATACAAATCATATCTAATGTAGTTATTGTCGCAATCATGGCTTGCACAAATATAGAGATAGTTTTGTTTGCTGTACCACGGCCTACTCTATTTATCAGAGAAGGCGTTGGCTGTACGTATCTCGCCAGGGAATGGTGGGTCTTGCGTTTTTTTCGACTACTGCGCATGCGCATTTACGAACGTGGCTTTAATTAAATGTCACTAAAATGGAAATATTAGTTTCGAAGATTTTTCCAACAAATGTCGTCAACTATCTCAAACAATGACAGGTAGAATTTCAAACATGATGGGTAAAATTCTGGTATCAAAACAAACATATCCTGAAAATGTCAGCTAAATCGGTTCAGTAGTTTCTGAGTCTATAGCTCATAAACAAACACACAAACATGGATTTTTATATATATAGATGAGTGGCTGTGAAACGTGGACCTTAACAGCTAAACTTGAAAGAAAGATACAAGCATTAGAAATTCTTAGCATATCATACAGAGACCACATTACAAACCAAGAGGTTCACCATAAAATTATACAACACATTGGCAACTATGAACCTTTTTTAACTACAATGAAAAGGCGAAAAATGCAGTGGTATGGACATGTAACGGCCTCTAAAAAACAGTACTGCAGGGCTCAGTAGAGGGAAAGAGGAGAAGAGGGAGACCAAGAAAGACCTGGTTACAGAACCTGACTGACTGGACAGACCTCAGGCATGCAACCATGAAGTCCATCGCAACTGACCGCCAAAGGTGGAGAGAGCTGATCAGACAGCTAGCAGAAACTGATGACCCAATGACATGTAGTGTTATGGGATGATGATAATGATGATGAGTGGCTAGGTTGACCCAGCATAAATTAGCTGTCAAGAAATACTATAGGAAGTAAAAATGACTAGTGTGATGTTGACTGCATCACCCATCAAGTGCCGATTGGTCTATAAACATATGTTTATCATATGAGAGAGAACAGAAATGGAGAGTATGGTTTCTGAAAGAAGAGGCAAGGGCCAGTCAGCACAACAGTGGATGCAAGATATCAAGGACACCGGGGGGGAGGGGGGGGGGTGTAAAAGTTTATGAGGTGGGGCAGTTGATGATGGACCAGATAGCTTTTAAGCATACAGTGATGAGAGGCAGGTTCTGCAACAGACCTGCTGCGTGATGATTAAAAAAATAATTCTTTGCCTTCTCCACGTTGTAAGTTCGCTAAAGTGTACGGCTGTTGGAATATTACATGGTGAAACTCAAGCTCTTCTAAAGAGTGACTTTTGTACCGTTGTCTGAACACCACAAAGAATGTGTGTTTTTTTTTTAACTTCTGCCGCAGGAAATGAATCCTGCATGCAAGGATCATGAAATTTTTAGCTGCATTCTCTAACCTAAAAGCTTCTGGGTCATACCTGATGATAATGAGCATTAAATGCCTAATCTGTCGCATAGATACTGCTTCTTGGATGTGAAATGTTAGGCCTGGTCTAACTAATGAGGTGGGTGGTCAGCTCTCTTCCTTGTTGCCTTTTCTCTCCCCCCCCCCCCCCCCCCCCCCAATTTTTAAAGTGCATGCTGCCCATTTTTTGTGAGGCTAAAAATATAATTATCCTGCTTGGGCTGGGGATTGAATTTATTCCAGTGTCTTATTAGATTAAAGCACTACCCACAATACTACTTTGGTCTATTATATATAATATTACTCTCAATATTTCCCATTTGTCAGGTCGGTGCTTTATTAATATCCTACCCCCGATGACGTCACAGAGGATGGTAAGACTGGGTTAACGACCCCAAAATATCTAGAATTGGCCCTAACTCTAACCCGCCTACGTCCCACAAGAGAGTGCAGCCTAGGTCCCATGACTGCATACAGCCTAGGTCCCACGACTGCATGCAGCCAATCTACCACCCCGTGAAATATTAGACTGTCCCGTGACTTGTGGATTTCCTCCATTTGGGATAAGATTTAATAAAGCACCATCAGGTCTTGGTCAGATATGACTGAGCTACCCTATAACAGTAGCCGTTACCACCTATCTTCTGTTACGCCAATTGTTGGGCAGCGTAGACTAAACCTGACATCCCATATTGTGTCAATGGCTTCGGCTGGAGGAGCGCATTGAGGAGGATACTAGCCTTATCCTAGGAAGATGAAATGCAACCTGAAAACTTTATGTTATGGCAGGGCAGACCAGGTCCTTAGCCTTGGCTGGCAGCTGGTCTATGAGGGAAGCTCCGACAGGCGGATAGATAGAGCACTGCTCTTCTGATCCGGCAGCTTCTGCAGCCTGCTTTGTTCTTAACATACTGGTCTTACCTTTCTTTTGGAGTAAACAAGGCAGGTCCAGGGAGAGATCATGATGCATGGTCTCTATAATACTGCCCAGGCTTTGTGCTATGAAGAGGATGAACTTCATCCCTGGCTGTAATTGACACCGGCGTGTCTTGCTGGTCACACTCGCCATCGTCATAGGCTGTGAGTCCCATGCCTCCTCATAGCGCAGTATAACACCACCATCTGGAAAGACGGAAAGGTGCCAATAAATCATTCTAAATATTTCCCATTAAATGTTGCTGGGTACTGAATTCAGACAAGCGTTTAAAAAGATGAAGGCACTAATTGCTACAGTCTATTATATAGAATATTATTGTAAATATTTCCATATGGGTTCCAGGGTCCCATTTGGGGGCGGAAAGTGGAGGGGAGGTTAGATTTGTGGAATAGACCTATGACCTTTTAACAAGCATGTTATGAATGGTGACAAGTTGGGGGTTTGTAGAAATTTGATGTGATGGACGAAAAGGCACAGATTTCAAGAGTCTGTCTGCGTGTCCACTGCCCTTTTAAAGGGGAACACAGAAGAAGAACAGATGTTTTTGCCAACAGTATTTGCCAACAAATGTTTACCTCAGTATTTCCCAACAAATGTTTACAGCAACATTTCTCAATAATTGCTTACCTAAATATAGTCAATCAAATTCTGTCCATGAAATATATTTAGTAGTATATTTACAAATGTTTAGCTCAGCCTTTTCCAGCTAAAAATGAAATGTTTTATCATCTCCAGTGTTTCTTTATTTCATGATGACTCCAAAGTGTCACGTGAAGTCCTAGGAAATATATTCAAAGGTGCTTTTCTCGGTGAAGTTAAGATCCCAATACATGACTTGGATATTTCTCGACCTCACAAGGCATGGTAAGTGACAGTATTTCTTAGCCACTGGTTGTGTCTCGGTGTTTCATTTTCCTGTCAGGGCATGCAGGTGGGCAAGAAAAGAGCAAGCTGATAAGCTTGCAGGTAAGGCTACTGTAAAGGGTGGACAGATAAGTCATGGATCTGGCTGATAAACTGAATGTCCTACGAGAAGTATGACGTTGGCAAGAACAAAGTGACTGTGAATCTGCAAGCATGCCTAGACTGCAAGGACAGCAGGTTAAAAGAGGTGTGGCTGGACAAGAGCATGAAGCCAATGAAGAATAAGAAACCACCAACACAGAACTGATGTTGTCAGCAGCTGCACGCTGCGGTATTACTGAGGAAGGTATCCAAGCACTTATGGACCAAATGGTTCGATGTGCAGTGGAGATAATGTGTTGACTAACTAACTGGTAATTTGTTGACTAACTAACTGGTAATTTGTTGACTAACTAACTGGTAATTTGTTGACTAACTAACTGGTGTCTCCATGACCGAGCACTAGCACACCAGCCTGCTGCCAAAGATGGCATGGTCTTATTCTTCCTATAGGTTTATTGGTTTATTCAACGGATCAACATCATGGCACATGGGTGTTACCTATAAGTGCTCCGTTCTACTTCTAACTCAAGCCTGAATCTGAAGAATCTCGTGCATTACACAAACTCCAATGCACCAGCGAGAATCCTGAAATACTTTAGGTAGATTTTAAACTCCAAATTTTGCCTGGCAGCACCGTTAGGCTACTCTTTTTCGATTTCTAACTGCCAAGGTATTTTTTAACAGCTCACAATACACATGGGTGTCCGATGTTACTACCCAGAGACCAGGGGAAATTACTAGAAGTCTATGTGAAAAATTCCAGCCATCACCGGGGTTTGAACCAGGAACCTCCAGGACTGGTGGCGGATGCCATACCTCAAAACCACTCAGCCCCTTTCCTATAGGTATGCAGTCTTAATGTGAGGGGATCTTGCTGCCCACACTCACCATCGTCATAGGCAGCAGTTCTTATGCCTAAGTGTAGCACAGTATAACTCTGGAAGTACATAAAGTCCCAAGTGCTATAATGTCAATTCTTAATTCAACTCTGGAAGGACAAAAAGTTTCAGGGTGCGAAAGTTGCACATGGTGTAAGGGTGAGGCGATCTCAATAGGCAAATATAGAAATTGCCTGATTGTAACTTGTGTTGGCTCATCTTGTCTCTCTGGCCTCTTGAGTGTGTGAGTGTGTGCCTGCCTGCATGATCATTTTCTTCACTCTAATCAAGGCAAAGCCCCCCCCCCCCCCTTTCCGCACCCCACCCCCACCCCACCCCACCCCCTCTTCCTGCTTTTATTCATGGAAATGCTAGCTAGCTTAGTAAATGTAGATTGGCTTATCTGCACAGCATTCTATGTTCAATCCTGACAAGACATTGAATGTTTTTCCCACAGCGAATAGCTCCAAGGGGCCGACCTGGGCTCATGTACCTTGCAGTTTCTTGGGGAAAGAAATGTCAAGGGGAGGAAGTGGACCCCACATTCATCATTATCACCATAATCATCATCATCATCATTGTCCTATTGTGCGATTATATGCGATACAGAGCTCACAGTCTATTTATTCATTCTGTTTTATCCTGTGCAATCTTTTTGATATCATGAATGGAATCCAGTCGAGTACTTTGGCCTCTCTCATCAACATTCATTTTAGAGTTTCTTTTGGACATCATAACTCGGGAGCCACGTTAGTGCAGTTGATAGGAGACTCGCTTTCAAATCCAGCTAGAACTCGCTGCAGCCCACAGCCGGTGTTTGAAACCGGGAGGTTCCCGGGGTTCACCCAGTCTCTAGGTAATGGGTATCAGAGTTAACACTCTGGGATCAATGGAGGAACGTCGCTGTAGCTACAGAGTTCTGTGCGGACGGTGACACAGGTGGACAGTTTCTTATCAGCTGTCCGTACTGGTGGCAGAGCACTTATGGTTTATAACTGTGTGCAATGATGCTGGTTCACTTCTTTATCTCCTATTTTAGTATCTGTTTAGTAATTCTCTGCTGTTTTGTTTTCTTAGGATGTGTCCAACATAGTGCTATCTTCTTTGTCTTATAACTATTGTTACCACTGGTTGCTCAGTCATTAATTTTTTTTTACCACTCCTGAATTCATCCCATTTTATGCTCAACATTTTCCTTAGGAATTAGGGAACACAGATTGTAATGTTGTATTTGTGAAGCCCTGCCTCTTCATATTCCTATGGCAGTAATGGCCATGGGATTACCTTTGCCTTTACTGTATTCAGGTATTGCCTACAGGCCAAAGAACAGAACAGAACCACTGACCAGTCTCTGGGCTCTATTCGTCTGAGAATCTGTTACACAGCAGACTACGTGTTTCCTTCAAAGTACTATGATGGGCTGCGCAACCTTGTTCTTGAGTCAGCTGAAACTAAAGTGAGTCTTTTATATTAAGAGTTGTCTTTTTCTTTCTTTCTGTATGTGTGTTACTTTTTTTTTAACTTAAGATATATACGAATCTACTTGTGTATTACCTTTTTAGATTTAATATTTCTGTCGACTATTACACTTTTTGATTTAACATTTCTATCAACTTATCGACTTGTGTATTACTTGTTTGATTTAACTTTTCTATCATCTGGGTACTACTTGTTTGATTTAACATTTCTATCATCTTATGTCTTATCTTAGACTTAACATTTCCTTTCAACTGGGTGTTACTTGTTTGACTTCACATTTCTGTTGACTTGCGTATTACTTGTTTGACTAACATTTCTGTCTACTTGTTTGACTTGACATTTCTGTCTGCCTAGTGTTACTTTTTTGACTTAACATTTCTTATCTTCCAGTTTGACTTAACATTTCTATGTCTGACTTAATTAATATTTCTGTCTGCTTGTGTGTGTTAATATTTCTGTCCAAATATGTTACTTGTTTGGCTTAATTAATTTATCTGTGTGTTACCTAAATAACATTTTTATTGACTTCAGCAATTTGCCAGTAATTTCACATTTTATAGCATATGTTTTGCTTCTACTGGTGACAACTTTCTGTAAGAATACACAGAGAGTCTTTTTTGTCCTTTGTGTCTGTAAATGTAAATACACAGCAACTTGAATTATGAAAACCCTCCATGGCTATTCTGTTGTATAAGTACACATAAAAAATATGCATGTAAATGTGCTCCCCCTCCCCTTCTCACTTCTTTGTTTATTTCTTTCTCTTTTACTCATTATCTCTCTCCTTTACTCCAATAAAACTGTTGCTGTAGCAAATGAAAAGTACTGGGAAAAATAAACAAAAAAACTAGTGAAATCAGATGTAAACTTATAAAATGATGTTTTAAAGCAATGCATCTGTTTTTGCAGCCATTTACATCAAGTGCAGTTTTCATCCTGGGTGAAATAGTTAGCCATAGAGAGAATGCAGTCAGAGAGAATGCCGCCCAGCCTCTGGTCAAACTGTTCCTACATCATGGCAAGCTGGTGCCTCTCGTGCATGCCCTGGCAGACTGGGAGATGTCCTGCACCATGTGAGAGAGTGTTTGATTTTGTACTTTTCTACGCTTGTATCTTAGAAACATGTATCACTAAATTGAATCGTTTGTCATTCCTAGTGTCGGTTGCAGGGTCACATTTTGGGGAAAAAAAAAGAGAATAGGCTAAACCCCCCCCCAACCAGCGTGTCATAAAAGTCAGCTAAAATTTTTTTTGAGAAAACATAATGAATTAGCTTTACAGAACCAGTAATAATGAACAAACAGTAGATGTGGCGGTAATTAGCTTTCGTCAGCAGAACAATGACAAGAAAAAAAATGCATGCACGCATAATATCTCTTTCCCTCTTTCCCTCTCCCTCTCCCCCTCTTTTTCTGTCTCTGTCTCTCTCTCTCTCTCTCTCTTCCTCTCTCTCTCTCTCTTCCTCCCTCTCTCTCTCCCTCCCTCCCTCTCTCTCTCCCTCCCTCTCTCTCTCTCTCTCTCTCTCTCTCTCTCAGTGGACTCTAAAATCACTACCGTATGATATTGAAATACTGTTATCTTAAACTACCTGGTTTGAGAGCTGCAGTAGAACAGTGGCTAATAAAAGGAATTAAAAAACAACAGTTGTCCTTCGGTTTTAGTTCAATGCAGCCTAAAATAGTAACCAAGAAAGATTCTGAGCTGTTAACGGTAGTCAGCAGTCACATCATCTGTTGAGTATAAACAAATGTGTGTGGCCCTCTGACTTAGAGGAGAGGGAAATTATTGCACAGTGCAGTCTTCCTCGTTTACCAGGGTTCAATCCGCAGGGGTGGTTTAGAAAAAAGACTTGTTTCATGGCTTTCAGCCTATGGTGTGAGAGTCACACCATGGAAGAGATTGGGACCTCACCCTGTAATATTCCCATAGTTAGCAGTGGAGAATACATTGCAGTCAACCTCCATTGTGGAGACGGCACAATATATATATATTTTAAAGTCCGACTGGCACCATATACCCAGTAATCCAAGAGTGGGTTGCAGGTTCCATGTGGAAAGAAAAGACCAACTGCCCCCTCCCACCCAACAAGCACTTCATTCAAGGCAACTAAGTAGGGGTGTATCCTTTGAAGTTGGAGCGCATCTGCCTGAAAGTCAAGGTACCAACAGTCTGCATATAAATAAGTCAGATCTGTAAAACGGATGTAAACATGCAACTCAAATTCTGGAACATGACCTGAAGTGGATCTTCCACCTGAGTTTACAACATGTGAATGCTAAGAAGAAGAAGCTATACCCAGTAAGCCTCATGAAAAGGTCTTTTACTTTTGCTTTACTTAAAGAAGGTCAGCTCAGTGATGTGTGAAATACCTTAACCTATGTGTTTTTAGCTTTGTGACACTGGCACTTTGTGTTATAGAGAGTGCTGAGTGAACACATGAATGTACATGTGGTTACATTTGAAACACTGCATCAGAAATTTTATTTTACTGCTATTCTTTGTTTATTTGTTTATTGGTGTCATCTGCATTGTCAGCTTCATCTTTTTTCCCCATCATTGTTATTCATCTTCTTCTTTTTATTGTCTCACTGATACCAGGTTGTAGCCCAGTGTGCTTTCTTAGTGACTCGATGAATATGCTTAAAAAAATCCAAGCTGGATTTATCAGGCAAGAATGGATTGAAATACTAAGCACTTCACGAATATCTGCCCTAACCTTCATCTTTGTGCCAGGTCATGCGGGTGTTCAAGGGAACGAGCGTGCAGACTATCTTGCTGACACTGCAGTTGCTATGGCTGGCCCAGTACTGGACAGAAGTGATTTTATCAGTACCATGCTTCACTTACCGTACCAAGGAGCACGCCAAAGGACATGACTCCATATCCCTGTCTAGACTGATGGACATGGGGGTGCAGCCTGGAGCTGCAAGAAATGAACATTTCACTAAGAGGACAAGATGTTTCATTAACCAACATAGAACAGGCATCATCAGTCGTTTCACACTTGTGGAGCTTTTGAGGAGGAGATCGGAGCATCTATGGATCTGTCCGGAGAGCTGTGATGATAATCCTTTCTAATCACTAACCACTAGTGGCGCGGTGATTTATGTCACAGGCGTGAGGGAAAGTCAAGTCCAACATGATGTGTATAAGGAGATACTCCGTACGTCACTCGGGCGCCAGTCCTTCACTGTTCTGGTTGTACAGAACCTCACGCAAGACCCCTGCAGCACGTCCTCGTCGTGCGCCACGGAAAATGTCTCAAATGAGCATTAACAGAGCTGTCAGGGGATCTCGGAGTTTGGCGGCCCCCAGAGGTGATGTGTCCTTGTGGCTCTCATCAGCCCGCCCCCAAACGCATGGGAGAAAAAGGTTATCAAAACTCATTAGGAACATGAGTAAAGTGCTTGCCAAATGTACAACTAAAATTACAACCCTCGGTTAAAAGATTGAGGAGTGAAGAGAACATTGTTCTGCTGAGACTCAACCCTTGACCTAGAGATTTACCCGCAGCACAGACGAGTAACATCTCCTGTGGGTGGCGTCCCGCAGCAAGATTCTACCCTTGTACATCCTCTGTTAATCCTCAGTGTCGTCGTCACCGCGCTGAGGTACACCAAGACAGCAACCACCAAGGGCTGGCCAAGCCTAAATATCCAACAAAACTAGAACCTACGAGACACGAGTAAGCTCAAAATCTGACCAACACAAATCGTATTGAACGGAAAAAGTCCAAATGTACACACCCAAAGACCCCACTCGCCCGAGTGTTGGGACCAAACAGATAACGATATGCCTGACGCAGGATGTTAAATTTTGTCGGGCTAACGGCTCGTCAAAGATACCTAACATGCGAAGAAAAAGAATGTACCTATTTGGGTGGTCACAAAAGTCCAGAATTCGCGGGCTGCTCCCCGCTGACTTCCAGAGGGCGCAGCCCTTGTCAAGCGGGAGGCCTGATACGGTTGTGAGGTTAAGCAGGCATGTGCAGGACGTGACGATTCCTTGGGTGAGTCCAGAACCAGAGTGCCATGTGCCGGCTCAGCATACATGGAAGCCTCCTTGGATGGCGGGGAATGCCCATGATCTGCCCCTGCCTTCCCTTGAGGGCCAACCGTTCCGCAGGGGGCTGCCCCAAAGGGGTACTCCGGGGGCATACCTGTGGAGATTGAGACAAAGTGGACACCAAAAAAGTCAGGCAGCGTCTCGACCCACACAAAACAATGGCCACTGTCATCCTAGAAATAGGCCTGATGTCTTCCCTCAAATTCGGAGTACAGCTGCCCATGAGGCAGGGAACAACAAAACGGTTGTACACGCAAAACTCAGGTCCAGGTAAAAGCCAAAAGTCCAAGCGGACAATTAACCCTGACCTTCCACCAGAATTCACAGCCGGTGAACGAAGAAGAAGAAGAAGAAGAACTCACCACTAGCCCAGTGTGGTGGCTTTCTGCTCTTCTTAGGCGGCTTGTGGGATGGATGTGTTAATTTTTTGGCTGATTTGGGCTACATCAATTATCCGTCTCTTTCTTGGTTTTCCTCTTGCCTACGTCCCAGATGTTCTGCTGTAAAAAGTCTCATATGCAGTTTGGGTCTGACTGCATTCTCACTAGATTGTCGAACCATTCCAATCTTTGTCTGTCAGGATAATGCAGACAAGGTCTTATTCCAACTTTCTCTCTAATGCTGCTATTCACAACCCTGTCTATTCCTGTGCCTCTTTGTTATTACAGTCATTAATAAAATATTGTCTGCATTGCCAACATCATTATTTTGCCAGCATACTGCTATTCTTTGTTATTGCCTTCTTCAGCTTTGTCTGCATTGCCAACATCAATAGTCTAATTTTATTACTGTTATCATCATCATCATGAACCTCTTCTGCTGTTAAGCGCCCTGGGGAGGAATAATTTGCGATCCAGTGCACGCTGACTGCCTCTGACTATTGTCGTGCTTAAAAGTCTTAAGTGTCTTTAATGTTGTTGATCCATCTTTTCCATTGATGCTATCATATTACAGTAAAACCTCATTAACACAAACTTAACTCTTTGAGTCCCAAGAAATGCATTATACGTTCATAGATTCCTACCTAGAGGCCCAATGAACGCATGATGCGCCGATTTTACGTCTCTCTTGACTACCCCTTGGGCCTGTGATGCTAAACCCCCTGGGACTCAAAGAGTTAAGACTAACACTCGGTTAACATGAACAAAATGTTGGTCCCAGCAGAGATGTATTATTCCTAAGAATTTATTAGTCCCCAGTTAGTATGAATATTGTTAACTCAAACTCTTGATTTGTCGGTCCCTTGGAATTTGTGTAAACAAGATTTTACTTCATTTTGATCATCTTGCTTATGATCATCAAACCTTATGTGCTGACTGTTTCTTACTCAGTGATCCAAACACATTGTTTCGAGGCAACAGTTTGCTGACCAAGATGGTCGATGAGCTGATGAAGACTGTGGGCATGCCTTATTTGCAGGACACACTCAAGTCTTTTATAGATCAGGTAAGAGGCTGTGGTTGCTTTTATCTTATAAGTCATTGACCAATAATGGATCATTACGGTCTGAGGAGAATGGCGCTGTGGGGTTTTACCAGGGGATCTGCCCAATGCTCAGCACTCAAGAGAAAAACGAGACCATCGGAGTTGGAGCTCTTTGCTTGTTGCTGAAGATGGGGATGGAGCGCTTCTGGGAGTGTCCTGAGTGCTGGGATGTCGATTCCTAATTCAACATTCAACAATCAAAGGTAATCTAAAAGACCTTTTTCACACCTCTGTCAAATCAGGCATATGATGCCAGACTCATATTTTTGTAGACCAGTCGGCCCTCGATGGGTGATGTGGTCAATAGCATGCCTGCCACCTTTACTTCCCAGGACATTACCTTGTACTTATTTTAGGTTGGGTCAACTTGAGAGTTGAGGTCATTAAGCTAAACAAATTATAATATGACTGAGTGTGGGTTTGAACCCAAAAACTTTGACACAGCAGGGGATCATATCTAATCACTGTACTACCCACTGACCAGTACTTTATTTGATATACGAGGGGCTTCAAAGGAAAACCTCAAAAGTGTGGTAAAAATTACAGTAATGATGCTGTTGTCTTGTATCCTGTCAGTTTCGTTGTTAAAGATGTCAAGAGTGTTAAGCATGCGATGAATCAGAGCCGACCAACACAGTGTCTCAAAGTGACGGTTTCAAGGTGGCAAGAATAGACTTCCTGCCCATTTTTACCAGGTACCATGCTCTCCATTACTGTTCTTTCCCAGCCATTATGACATTTGAAATGGCCAAAATATTTCATTTTCCAAGAAAGATTCTGTTTATGAGCCATTTTCCTTATGTTAAGATCTTTTACAATATCTGTATTTCTCCTCTCACAGTATGCATGGTAAAAATTATAATATACATGTTCTGTATTGCCAGTAAGGAGCACAGTAACCTGCTGCCAAAAACCCCAGAGCAAATGAGGAAAAAGTGTAAGTTACAGTGTTAACATGTCATGATAAATCATTTGTTTTTTTACGTTGCCAGGTTGTAAATGAGGCCAAACCCTGTGAGATTGATCCTTCACGTTTAAGAGATGGGGAAGATGCAGAAACAGACCTGGTGAGTGACACTGCTTTCTTCCACAAATACCAGTCAGTTCTGTTGGGCACAGAATCAAACCAGTTAACATTTTCTGCCTGACATGTTACTTTTCCTCCTGCCCCAGCAAATTATTAGATTAGTTCTTTGTAAGCTGCAAAAACAGGGTCATTTGTGCATTTATCTTCCAAGAAAATAGATTCAGTTCAATTCCTAACAGTCTTCTGCACCTTCTTCACTTCTCTTTCTTGCTTTTAGCTAGCTCAACCATAGACACATCAATCATTATATAGTTTCTCTGATATCTTTCCATTTTTCAACTGCTTAGGCTCTGTGTTCCGCATGCATGCATTCATGTATTTATGCATGCATGTTCCTCTCCAGGTTCCACACAGCTAGTTTAGCAATTAGGGTGCCCGGATTAAACTTTCTTGGAGGTTGAATGGGGTATCGGATCTGCCCTCTTAGCCTGCCATCCATATTGAGATTTTTAAAAACTTCAGGGTGGTCAGACCTTCATGTAGCAGCCTGGAAAGGAATAAACAGAAGAAAGACTAAACAAAATGTGGAGATGTGTGATTTGGATGTTGTTTTACGTTTGTGACTGAAACATTATCCCTTTGATGTACAAGACGTAAAATTAGTTCCTGACTTTCATGTGCATTGTGAAGTGAGAAGTGAACTGTAACATGATGTAGACATTTTTTAAAAATAATTTTAAAAATTCCAAAAATGAAGACATGTTATTTAAGCAACATAAAAATATCAGCACACAAAACATGCATACAATATTACAAGTTATGACCAAAATAAGATGACAAACTGCTCTTATGTGTTATGTGATATCTGTTAGCTTTACGAACCTCTGTCATTTTCTGAGTTGATATTTGACAATCTGAGGTTACATAACAGTTTGCTCTCCTCCACCTTCTCTTTCTCATCATCATCATTCACTTCCGGTCCAGTATGGCAGATAGCCAGCTTGCCATTAACGCTGTAAAAAAAAAATTAATTGTTTCTAGTCATAGTTTACTGATGCGAATTTCCCATTTCTGGACTTGGAGTGCAAAGGTTATGTCACCCATTTACTGCCTTGAGTGATTGATTTGACTCAGTAAGCTGTATATTTTGTGTGGAATTTTGTTTTCTATTGTGGTGGTACCTAATATGGCCAGTTACTTTCGGAATGGTGTGTACTAATGCAGTATTGCATGTGCAATGCTGGCTTTCATAATTGACATCTCCCCTGGTGAGGAATGGGTACCAGAGCCTAAATTGCTCAATTCTATCCTTTGCTATCGCATGCAGCTCTCCCTATGTCCTCACCATCTTTTTAACTTCACTCTTTAGCTTCCTTCTACATGTGTTTTTTTTTTTTTTTGGTTTTCCTTTATTTTGGTGCCTCTGTGGGTTCCACTAGAAAGACATTTTAGTTATATTGTTCTCAGGTTTTCTCAGTGTGTGTCCTGCTCAGTGCTAGCATCTTTTCTTCACCTCTTGGTGCACTGGAACTTGTTTAGTTCTCTCTCAAAGTTCTACATTAGTGATTCTATCAAACTATTTAATTCCCTTTTTTGTGCACAGGCACCAGTTAATGAATGTTTGTAGTTTATTAGTAGTTGCCTTAGTTATTTTCCATATTTCAGCTCCATACAACAGTACTCATTTGATATTAGCATTAAAAATTCTAAGTTTAGTATTGGTTTTAATTTCTTTTGACCTCTACAAATTCCCTAACCAAGCTGGACTGTAAGATACCTCTACATCCCAAGTTAAAAGAAGAATTGGCTAAACATGGCAATGTGGTACTTATACAACCTAGGGGTAATAGAAGAAGGTTTAAACAAGGCTGTAAGGTACCAGTAATTTAAGATAGAGGAAGACAAGACAGAATGAGTGAATATTTATCTTGCTTAAATTCACAGGGCAATCTGTTTACTTATGTCAGGGATGCTGTTAACACTATTGTAAGTTCAGGTCTCATATGTCCACCTGTCATGCGAGATGTGTTCTCAACACTCAAGTCTCAGGCTATGCTCAATTATCCAGGTAATTGCTGTGTTTGTTGGTCATATTTTTGTCAGCTGCACTCTGAAAGTGCTCTTCTGTTATCAAAAAATAAATAAGTGTGTTGTTTCCACAATGAAGAGCCACCATGGTGTAATGGCTAGATACTTGCCCCAGGCCCATAGGTCATGGGTTAAAATCCTCATCAAGTCAGTAAAAAAAAAAAAAAAAAAGACCTAGGCACCCAGTTTGACCCAGCCTAAAATAGTTACTAGGTGAAGTTCTGGGAAGTAAAGGCCACCGACGTGATGCTGATCACTTCACCCTACCGAAATCATGATTTGTTTCGTTGCCGGTCCAGATTTGTTTTTAGTTGATTGGCTATTTTTGACTGCTGAGCTCTTATTGAACTTTGCAATACTATATAATTTCATTTCCACTTTCTGCTTGAGTGTTTGGTAGCGTACTTATAACTATTCCACCTATCATGTGAGTGACCTGTGTTTGATTCCCCGCTAGGTAATATAATTTTTTTTTTTAGCCCTTAACTGGGCGGCTGGCACGTTGTGTTGTGGTTTATGGCTGGGTTGCGATATCTACGCCTTTTTTCGGTTTTTGGGGTTTACAGCTAGCCTGCGACAGCGGCGACGTGATGCTCAATGGTCATGTCACAGGTAATCTTCGTTCGCCCTTGAGAGGGCCGTTGGCATGTTGTGTTATGGTTTACAGCTAGGTTGCGATATCTGACCTAAACTCTTCAGTCTTTGGTAGTATAGTTGTAAGTATTCCATCCTTCACGGGGGTGACCGGTGTTTGATTCCCCGCTGGGTGATAATTGTTCTTTTTCCCTTAAAAGGGTGGTTGCCACGTTGTGTTGTGGGTTACAGCTAGGTTGCGATATCTGCGCCTTTCGCCCAAAGACCTCCAATTTCAGTTAAGTCCTAATTAGCCTCCCCGCGACGCTTCTCGATCAAAAACTATTAGGCGATCACAGAAACTGTTAACTAAGACGGCTTACAGTCCAGTTTAGTTTGGGTGGACACGGATGCCAATGTCAGTTAAAAATCTTTCCTTAGGAGAGGGAGAAATGACGGGTGTGAGGTATTTTTCTCCGCTATTCGTGAGTATAGTGTACTTTTTACTGTGGGTTCCATCACTGGTTACGTGATGAAGTTTTTTTTTTACTATGTCGGGTGCAAAACTAAACTAAATATTCCGTGGCGACAGCATGCAGCGCTAACTCCTCTTTTCTACACCAACCTACACAGACTGTAGTGACAGTTGTTGTGATGGTGGTGGTGGTAGTGGTTGCAGTAGTACTGGTACTGGATGGGTGATGTGGTAGCTGTTACACTGGCCACATTGACTTCTCAGTACAAGTTAATGCTACCTATTTAAGTCTGGGACATGGATGCCAAGCTCAATTTAGTTATATTTCATCACATGGTGACTTTCCCATCCTTTGGAGAGGATGACATGATTAGGGGAAGAGGGGGGGGGGGGGGTTATGCCAGTCACATTTAGCTGAGAGAGCTTAAAATATTATTTTAAAGTTCTAATTTCTTAACTTTTTCTATTTTTATAATTTTGCTAGGTGATGATTTTTCAATCCTTCAGAGAGGGAGATATGATTGTTGGAAAAGGGTTGGGGAAAAGGGGGGGGGGGGGGGTTTATGTCAAACACAGTTAGCTGAGAGAGCTTAAAATATTATTTCAGTGTTCTCATTTCTTAACTATTTCTATTTTAATACTTTCACCTTGGATGATTTTCAATCCTTTGGAGAGGGTGATATGACTGGGTCGAGGGGAGAGGGGGGATATGACAGACACTGTTAGCTGAGAGCTATTTTCTTTCCTCTCCATTTCACCATTCTGGGCCACAGCAACGCGTGGCCAGGTACAGCTAGTATATATATATATAAAACAAGAACCTTTTGTTAGCTGGTTAAAAGCCTGTCTTTCAAAGACCACTTTTATTCTGGTGAAATAATTATTAATGTTAATTCTGCTTTCAGATAACACAGCTGTTCGCTACCATGCCGTGACTAGTTTCATCTTTCTGCGGTTTTTCACTGCAGCCATCATGGGACCAAACCTGTTTGATTTATATTCAGACATTCTTGTAAGTAGGTCATCTTGTAAGGTGTCTATACTAATATAGGACTCGTGGATATGTAGAAGTTTGGAAACAATGGAAACTTTAAAGACATAAATGAATCATCATCATCATCACCATCAGCATTTGTGATGCTGATTAGCGTATGCCTAATCCTTTACAGTAAATTTATTTGTTACTGTAGTATGCAGCTGATGAGTTACATCAAATATTCCATTTAAAAAAAAGTCCGGCTCCTTCGGAATCTGAACACATGACCTTCCAGTTCACAGGCGAGCGTCTGGCTGCTACACCACAGCGGCTCCCTTGAGTGTTTGTGTGTATATACATGTAGATGTCTGTGTATGCAGACACGTATACATGCATTCTCAGGTCAGTGTGCACACATGTGTGTGTATATGTGTGTGTGGGCAAACACGTATACATGCATTCCCATTTTACATGTATGTCTATATATATGTGTGTGTGGATATGTATAGTGCATACCAACCCCCCACCTACTCACCCACCTCCATCTTTAACCCATCTACCCTCACTATGTACTAGAGTACTACTCCAAGCCACTACTTTTGGTGCAATTAACATTTCTTAGACAATATGATTAGCACAAAGAAACCAGGCCACAATTATAACTGATACTGCTAACAGTAGGTTGAACATGGTCGATATTTTTTTTTTCATAAACGGATGGATGGAATGAATGCCGACCAGTCTACATGCGGGTTCCCCAGGGGCAGCACCTGAAGATAGCGGTGACAAAGAAAACAGCTCACATATAAGGCTGCATAATTTTCCATGAAACTATCTGGGAAGTTAACCCAGTTAAAAAATGCTTGATGAAGTCGGATGTGTCAGTCAAAAGGGCAAATATCGCAGCTTTGGTATAAACAGGCACAGTGCAATCACATCATAAGGATGAAGGAAAAGAAGAAGAATAACAATACATAACAATAGGCATAAATATCCATTTTTTAAATAGAACAAGCGCTATAAACCCCAGTCATAACATGGAAGGACCCTGCCCTTTCCGTTCCAGGCCACCCCAGACAAAAATGGCAGTCCTTTTCAGGGCTGCCAGTTGCATTCCCGAAACCGGAAAAATACCACCAAGCCTATGCCGCCGACATGATGTTACAAATAAATAGAAAAATTAGGCAAAAATGATGGCCACAAAGAAACACAAACTCAAATCAGATAGCAAAAGAACCATCCTTGAGAAAGCAGGCCACCAGGCTGCTAAAAAAGGACAAAGCTTGATATTTTTGTTTTCTTCTCTACGATACAATACAGATAGGTTAAACAGGATTTTGTTGCTTAAATTACTATTACATTAGTTTGTGCAATGGTGATGTTATTTACATTTAGCCAGAATACATCTTAACAGAGGACCGACTTTCCGAGAGGTTAAGAATGATGGGTTCTTATTTGAGAAACCCATGTTTGAATCTTTGGTAAAAGGATGAATATTTTTTTCTGTTAGGGGCAGAAAAGATCAGGGTGACCACTCTAGCCCCACATGGCCCTAAATCCTCACGCTCAAGATAACCCCCCCCTCCCCCCCTTCCCCCCCCCCCCCCCCCCCCCCCCCCCCCCACTGCCCTAAAAAGTTGTAAATATAGGCGACTTTACGATTGTATATTTCTTTTTAGTTGTTATAAAATTCTAAGCATGGTTATATTTTATTTTTTAATCAACCCAGGACCCATCTGTACAAAGAACATTCACTCTTATCTCTAAAGGCATCTCAGGACTTGTTACCCTTGTCAGCTCAAAATCAGTATGTATAACAAGCATATTACTTTCTATGTGTGAATAAAGTCTGTATGTAAAGCAGACACATTACTTTCTATGTTTGCTTAAATATGCTTAAAATCAGCACATATAACTAACATATTATTTTCTGTGTGTGATTTAAGTCCTTTTGTGTAATAAACATATTACTTTTTGTGTGTGAATAAAGTCTGTGTGTATAACGGACATATTACTTTCTGTGTATGCTTAAAATCAGGATGCATAACTAACATGTAACTTTCTGTGTGTGATAAAAGTCACTTTGTGTAATAAACCTGTTACTTTCTGTATGTGATGAAATAGATGTTTAGTGTTTAACAAGCTTCTTCAAGGCATGTACCACCAGAGGAGATGGATGAAGATCCCGAGGTAGACCCAGCTTCTGAACATGAGTACCTTAATTGAAAAGATTTTCTGACTGTTATACAGAGAAGACAAGAAAGGGAGTTGGTCACCCCACCTCATTATACACTGTTGCTTGGAACACCTGAGGACCGAACATTTCACACTCCAGTGGCAGACTCTGCCACAGGATCGATCAGTCAATTTTTCATCTCCATGTTTCTACCTAGAGGATTACTATGCCATCCTGAGATTAAAGAATCGCAGTTTGGATGGCATACCAACATGATGGATCCCAGAAAACCCATTCAGCTTCCAAAGAAATTATAGTTAGGGCACCAGCAATGGCTAAACCAGCCCGGTGACACCTGCAGTCCTAAGTGGGTTAAGACGACATGGCAGAATCTGTCATGGAACTGTCTTGATGTACACATATGTACATGCACACAGACATGCACTACACACATACATATGCACACACATGTGCATACACACACACACATACGCACACATGTGCACACCCACACACACCACACACACACACGTGTGTAAAATCTGCATGCAACATAATTCTCACTAAGCCACAGCAGTATAATATGACTGTTGGTATTGTATCCAAATGTTTGTGTTTTATATTTATTTACATAGTTCAAAACTACCTTACATGTCTGATTTGTTTTGGTGTTTTTGTTGCCAGAACAATGTTACAGCGAAGGAAGAGTACATGGCACCTCTGTTTGAGATGTTTCCCAAGTCAACTCAGACTGATATAAAAATGGTCAGTAGTATATTCCTGACAGGGTCATTTCTTTCAGTTGTTTGATGAGCTTTTGTATAGATAAATTGTTTTGTTTACCTCTGTTGAGTGTAGAAAATAAACTCTGTGTGGGTTCTGGGGCCCGGGGCCCCATTTTGTAAGAAAAAAAAATTGACCCACTGCCTCCTGACAAACATGTCAAAACAGCTGACTAATTAGAAGTTTATGAAATTTGATGTTTTGGGTGAAAATGTATGTGTCGCAGCCCAGCTGTAAACTACAGCATAATGCGCCAGAAGCCCTTTTGAAGGGAAACAGAAAAAGAATGTAGAAATTTTTTTTTTTTTTTTAGCTTCTTGATTACTGTTAGTCACTGATGGGAGGGGGCTGCATGGTCTCGAGGCATGGTGTCCGCCTCGAGTGCTGGAGGTTCAGGGTTCAATCCCCAGTAAGGGATGGGATTTTTTTTCACATGGACTTGGACTTCTAATAATTCTCCCTGGTCTCTAGGTGGTGAGATCGGACCCCGGTGGGCATTGTTGGGCACGTTAAAAAAATCCCTTGGCAGTTGGAAATTAAAAAGAGTAGCTTATAAAAATCTGCCTAAATGCAGATTCGAACATGAGACTTGAAGACTGGCAGGCAGATGTCTGGCTACTGTGTTGTCATGGCTCCCTATATGGAAACGAGTACACAGTAAGCTCTTATTATTGCACATTTTTCAAATATTGTGAGACAATTTCTTTTGAAAAATGACATACTGCAGATAAATTGGGAACCCTCGTAGCACAGTGGCTAGATGCTTGTATGCCAGACTGAGATCTAGGGCAGGGCTATTCAACTCTGGCCCCTGACTGTCTCTCGTTTTTCAACATTTTGGCCCTCAGCTAAACTTAGTTGAATAGCTGTAGTCTAGGATTTGAATCTGCATTATAGTTTAGTTAATATAAATTATGCTAAACAAATTACAAATAAAAGAAATGTGTCCTGTTGACTGTTTTTGTTATATATATAAAACATGTTAAAAATTTTTTTTTTAAAAGAGAGAAAAATAGACACATATTGTTGGTTTGTTAAAACGTTCTTGGCTTCCTTTATTGACACAGAAAAATGCCTTATGTTTGAGATTTAAGGTTGAACACTTGCATTCACTGGCTGTAAGCTCTGATGAAAAGTCCTGGTTGTTCATCCACTTCTGGACTTTGGTCTTGTTCCAGGACTTGTCTTGCTTGCACATCTGTACAAATATGGTGTATTTGTATGCATATTCTTGATTCCTCACCTCTCAGGCAGATGTACCCTGACTTTGGGGGAAACATTTATCCTATCGAAATTGACCACACCCTTGGTTGGGGAACCTATTTCTAGAATGATCACAGAGAGATTATTCACCACTATGGGCTCTGATCCAGTGCACCACTGCATGTGGTTCAAAACCTCTACACCCTTTTTTACTTATTCCATTAAAATAGAAGCTATCTGTATGCTTTTTGTATTTTCGGTAATTTAAAGATTTTACTTTGTTTTTAACATAGAATACTGTCTTGTACATAGAATACTGTCTTGTACATAGAATACTGTCTTGTACATAAAATACTGTCTTGTGCATAGAATACTTTCTTGTGCATAGAAAACTGTCTTGTACATGGAATCCTGTCTTGTACAAACTGTCTTGTACATGGAATCCTGTCTTGTACATGGAATACTGACTTGTACACAGAATACTGTTTTGTATGTATTTGTTTTTGGGAACTAGGCAGTTTTTGACTTGCTTTAATAATGTAGACAGTTATCTAATATTTATTGTCTTGTTTCTTTATTGATAGTTTTTAGACATCATATCATCCAGCTCGGGGCCCATCTTTAAAGGTATAGAAGCCCCAATCATTCTCAAAGAAGGGTAGGTTGATTTGCAGTATTTTATTGTTCTGTGTCTTTATTTTGATACAAAAGGATGTAGAAATGTGTTACAAACCAGTTTAGTTGTTCATCTAGTAGCCTGTTGAGTATCATATTTTTTTTCTTAGCATTCAACAGCTGTAAACTCTGATAGAAAGCTTTGGTTGTTTGTCCACTTCTGGACTTTGGTGTATTCCAGAACTTGAGTTTTGCACGCACATCTGATGTACAGATCTGGCCTTTTTGTACGAAAACTGTTGGTTCCTTCCCTCTCAGGCAGATGCACTCTGACTTTGAAGGCAACACCCCTAATTAATCACCTTTTACGACATGATTGTTACGGGGCACAGTGGGTTTATTCTTATTTTCCTCCAAAATGGGGTCCCAGAACCCACGGGTTTAATGGCAGACACTCAGATGAGATAGAAATACATTCAGTACCAACGGAGATGGAACTCTGCACTTGTTGCTGAATATGGGGATGGATTGCTTATGGGAATATCCCAAGTACTGTGATGTTGATTCCTAATTCAACATTCTTAAAGTCCATGCTATGTGACAGTGATAGTTACGTCTCTCCACCGCCTACTGTCTCTTGTACTTTTAGTCATTTCTGTTACAGATGCTGTTTCATGCCATTATGCCAGCGTGTCCAGAATTGACTCTCTTAATATTCCTCCACCTTTTTTTCCCTCCAGCTTTTCTGTTGTTGCATCATACTCACATTTTTCCTCTTCTGATGGCTTACCTAAAGTTTTGATGATTACTTGTGATTCGGATAATCCGTTCTCAGTTCTTGTTTTTGGTGATTAATTCCTTTCAGTACAATTATACTTTTAATCTTTCCTTGGTGTTCTTATAGCATGGAAATATTGTTTATTATGAATTAATTTATACCACAAAGATCAACAGTTGTGGAATAATGTGATTAGATTACTAGCCACTTGACAAGGCACTTGATAATTCTGAAATCATTTTTCAGGTATAGTTTATACTCTCATTTTTTCCCCACCAGTTTTTTGATAAAGCGTGCACAAGGGAGGAAAAGATTTGGACTGAAAAATTTCAAGAAAAGGTTCTTTCGGTTGAGCAATCAGACATTTTCCTACTCCAAACATAAAGGTATGGTAGTTGAGATGTTTTCTAGATTTTCTTGGTGTAACTAGCATGCTATAGCAGGAATAGGCAGTGAAGTTAATCAGTTTGCCACAGTAACCCTATAAAAATCAATCAAAATGAACACAACAAAATATGAAATGTCTTCTTCCCCTTGGGCCTAAATAAAAAAAATAAAAATCCTACAGTGACCTTTGATCTCAGTTTCTTAGAACTGCCATGTTGAGGTAATAAACCCTCAGCCCAAAGACACCCCCCCCCCCCCCCTAACCATTAATTAAAAGAAGTACAAATGGGCAGTAGGGGCTTTGGGAGGGGGGGGGGGGAGACTCAGGAGAGGGAGTAATGGCAGATTAGCAGCTGGTATGTTTTCTTAAAATATCTTAGTGTTTTTGTTTTTCAAGGTGTTCACTGCTGTAAACTCTGGTGGAAAGTTTGGGTTATTCTGGAATTTAGTCTTGTTCCTGAACTAAACTTGAGTTTTGCATGCACATCCATTTTACAGATCTGGCTTATTTGTATGCAAACTATTGGTTCCTCACCTTTTCGGCAGATGCACTTGACTTAAAAGGACATATTACTAATAAGATGCCTTTTTACAATATTCTTGTTAGGGTGGCTTTGGATATGTTTGTGGGGACCTGGAACCCACACAGTAAATTCTGGTGTTCAGTTCCACAGTGTTGACAGGATTGGGACTGTTCCTTACCAGCATGTCGCTTAGGCAAAGCCATTATTATAAATTGTGCTTAACCTCCCTCACCTGGCCCTACTGATTTGAAAATTAGTAAATGAGTGGACCGACTGGCAAGCAGTGCACCAACACATGTGAGAAGTAGCATAGACAGAGCAGATATTATCAACTCTGTATGGACTAGGTTAGTGGATAATGACAGATCTCTGATAAATTATGTGACACTGGAGTAAAGTGGGGTTAAGCATATCTATGCTGCCTTTGAGTCAGAGATAGGAGACTTAACCAGCTCCTTGTAGGAACAGTCATAAGAGCAGCGGTTCTCAACCTGCAGGTCGCAACCCTTTTTTGGGTCAAAGACCCCCTTTCACAGGGGTCGCCTAAAGACCATCAAAAAACACATATTTATTGAATCTATGAAAGAAAATAATTGTTTGGGGGTCACCACAACATGAGGGAGCTGTTTAAAAAGGTTGTGGCATTAGGAAGGTTGAGAGCCCCGGTATTATAGGGACCTTGGAATGGCTACTGCTTTGAAGGATTTGGCATGCATAGGAATTTCCATTTTATGTGTCTAGTATGTTAACTCATATGTACTTTTTTCCTGTTCTGTGGAAGGGATGGGAATGTAATGTGTATTCATGTTTTCTTATCTCTTGCCATGTACATCTGTTAACAGCCTCTTCTTGTACGGAGTAGATTATAAATGAGGGAGGGCATGCAGTTGTCTTCTTTTATGTCTAATGTGCTCTGTGCCTATCTTGTTATTTGCGTGCCAGTTGTCATGTGGATGGTTTGGTCACAAGGCTTGAGAGGGACAAGAAACTGGTCTAATGTGTGGTTCTTGTGATTGTGTGAGATGTCAAAATATAACTGGCGTGGCACAGAATAATAATACACTGTGGTGCTCGTGACCAGGTATTGTGGAACTGCAGCACCCCCTATTGTCACTGGATATTTTAGCCATGAGCCGCCACTAATAACATATCAGACAGCTGTAGGCTAACTTATTGTAATGTTGTGGCTGCTGACATTTCAGGTGACAAGCATAATTTGTTTGAGATCCCAGTCACAGACATCTTAGCAGTGGAGAGACTGGAGGAGGAATCTTTCAAGATGAAATATGTAAGTGCTGCAATGTTTTTTATGAGCTAAAGGTTAAAGTCAAGAGGATCGACTTCATTGCATGGGGTTTTATCCCATATGGCTCAGTCTCTCTCAGCAGAACAGCCAGCCGCCTGCTGAGGGCTCTGTAATTTTCCCCTGGTTTCCTCCATTTCCTCGACCAAACGTTCCTATGGAATAAGCTCAGTAGGTTGATTACATCTATTTTATAGCCTATTTGAAGTGAAGAATTCTATCAACAAACAAAGTGTCAGCAGACTGTTTATTTCACAAAATTCTCTCTGTGGGTTCCGGGGCCATGTTAAAGGGAAAAGAACAGTAGACTCACCTCCTAACCAAAAGCGTGTCGTAAGAGTTGACTCATTGGGAGCTTCCTTTAAAGTCCGAGTGCATCTGCCTAAGAGGCAAGAAACCAACCATCTGCATATAAATAAATCAGATTTGTAAAATGGATGCACATGCAGAACTCTGGTTCTGGAACAGGACTACAATCCAGAAGTGGACGAACAACCAGAACTTTCCCCTGGAGTTTACAGCTGGTAAACGCAAAGAAGAAGATTTCACAAAATCTGTGCTGCGGTTCTCCAACTTCCACTGCAGATCGCTTCTGGCAAGAACACTTCCTTGAAAAGTGGTAAACAACATAAGGCATTCACTTATAGAGTCTTTATTTAACTGAAACCTCTCGTATGATAATCCTACAACTTCGCAGTTGGTACAGATGCTAGTTGATGGTTAAAACTTATATGAAACTTTTGTAAACAGTGTAGCTGACAGATTGGGATGCATCAAGTATGTATGGTTTCTTTCACCATAGGTACACAGAAATGAACAGATAGGGAACCCTTGAGGCCATAGAAGAAGTATATTTAAAGACGTGTATCGATCGGCACTCATAGAAAGACGTAGAAAGAAAGAAGGACACACTATACAACATGAAAATAGATAGCTATAATAATGTACAATGCTGGATGTGCCAGTCAGTGAGTGCATGTTTATTTGTTCGCTATGAGTAAAAAGGTTTTTGAGAATAATGGCAGCTTTCAGTGTCCTCAGATTTGACGTGAAGAAATGTTACATTCTTCTTCCTTCTTCTGATGCCCTTCATCCTTACTGGAGTGTAGGCCCCAACCCACTCACACCAAGTCATTCTAACACTTTGTCACCGTATGCAGCTCCATGTCCACCCCATATTTTCAGCCTTATTCTCTTCTTCGTCTGTTTTTTTTATTAGTTTGCTTTTAATTTCTTTGGCCTGTGGTTCCACTGCCTGGACATTCTCATTATATTATCAGATTTTAATGTATGACCAGGAGATGCCGTGATGTAATGGTTAGATGCTCGCCTGCGGTTCCAGTGGTCATGGGTTCAGGTCATGACGGTGCCAGACTGTTTTCCAAAAATGATCTTGGCTCCCTGTTCGACCCAGCCTTTAATGGGTACCAGGTGAACTCCCTGAAAGTAAAGCAAGGCTGGCATAATGCTGACCTCATCATCCACCCAGTGCCTGTTGGTCTATATATTATAGGTCTAGCCCTATATACCCATTACACCTGAAGAGGCGGAAAAGGGTCCTTTGCCTTTTTACTTTTTAATGTGTGCACTCCCTAATACCAGCATCTTTTAATCTTTTGTTGATTCACTAGAAATTGTGTTTTTTTCCCCCTCTCCCAAAGCTCCACTTTTGTGTTTTTACAGAAGGGCAAGAAAGGATTTAACAGTACATCACAAGAACAAACACATACACAAAAGTAGAATATTCAAGCAAAATATAATAATTGAAGTCACTTATTTTAAGGTGTAGTATACCCATGTATGTGAACATCATCATCAGTATGGATCTTGCTGACTGGTGTGGGAGATCATGATTCTCCACAACTTGCCCTCTCTAACATCATGTAAACAGTTCATGTGCACAACTTTTGTTGCCATAACAAAAGTTTATCAGGAATCTTCTGTTATTGTCTTCTTTTCTCTCTTTTGAAAGAACTGTCAAGTAGTCACATGTTCCAGTTTTCTCTTCTGATAATGTGGTCACAAAGTATTGACTGCCTCTTTCGGATTGTCCGTGCCATCAGGTGTAATGGGTGTTAGACTAATGTTTTATAGACCAATATATTCTATATTTGGGTAAAAAACAAAAAACAGTGGACTGTATATATCCAAATTATAGCTCAGAATGATTGAGCAGGATTTTATTGGTATCCATCTTTGCTTCTACCTTCTAGTGAGACGTGAAGGAAGAGATAAAGATACTAATCGATTCTCAAAGAAACATCAAAAGTAGCTCTTTATTCCAAGGAATCAGATAAAACTTTTGATTTATTAGAAAGGCTTTCTAGTAGTTTCTTGTGTTTCTTTTTCAAATGTTCACAAATAGATGTTTCAAGTGGTTCATGCTGAGAGAGCCCTTTACATTCAGGCCAATAATTGTGTGGAGGAGAAGGAATGGTGAGTAATTACAAGATAAGATGGTGTTTAGCTTTTACAGTAGTTGTAACTTGCAGAAGGAATAGCGTTTAGAAATGGAGTTGTAAATTAAGAAGAAGAATCATTTTTAAAAGGAATTTTGAGCGATTTAAAGGAATAAAGAAGAAGAGAAATTATTATAATTGAGTTGAGTTGATTCAAGAACCCTCATCACAGCACTCCCATAAGCGCTCCATCCCCATCTTCAGCAACCAGCGCAGAGTTCCAATACCAATGGTATCAGTAGCAGACTGATTATATGTCATCTTGACTTTCCTCTGAGTATCAAGTATCATCCAGATCCTCTCGTCACTCCTCGCTGCATCACTCTTAGCAGAATTGTACACTTGCCTTATCATGCATCAGTATTCAACCAAGTTGTGCAGAGCCAGCGAATCTGTCCATCTGTTCATTTCCCAAGACATTGATTATAATAATAATTTTTAATTAATTGAAATAATGTTAAAAAATTTTAATGATTATAATTATAATGATTATAATTAAAACAAGTGAAAGTAGTAAAGGTCCTCTTTAAAACCTTAGTATCTTAGGCATATGGTGCTATATGTTATATTTATAGACCAGACGGCACAGTAGATACATGTTGACAGCATCATGCCATCCACATTTACTTCCTAGGTCATTTTTGAGTACCGATTTTCGGCTGGATCAACCTGGAAACTCAGGTCAAGTTGATTGAAGTTCGGTTTTCATGATAATTGAAGCTGTGACCATTAGACTGACCGGCAAGCTTACTTTATTTTTCTTAGGTTGAATATTCTACAAAGCATCACAGAGGGGAGTTATAAGTAGTTTTTTGTTTTTGTTTCTTTGTTTGTAAAAAAAAGATGTGAACCAGTGTCATTGCACATGGTTATAAACCATAAGTGCTCTGCCACCAGTATGGACAGCTGATAAGAAACTGTCTCCTGTGTCACCATCTGCATGTAACTCTGTAGCTACAGCGATGTTCCTCCATTCACCCCAGAGTGTCGACTCTGGTACCCATTTCCTAGAGGCTGGGTGAACCACGGAACCACCCAGTTTCAAGCACCGACCGTGGCTGCAGCGAGTCGCAGCTGGATTTGAAAGCAAGCCTCCTATCGACTGGGCTAACACGGCTCTTTGTTTGTTTGTTTGTTGCATAACTTGTGTTCATTTTCCGTAATTTTTTACTCTCTTCAACTATCACTCACTTGGTCTGCCTCTTGACTTGTAGCCTGTTTTTTTCTCATGTAGTGTGTTCTAGCTGCTGTCTGATTTAGTTCCATTCTGATCAAGTGAGACGAACTATTTGATCCTTTGATGTTCTTTGAAATCATTCACCTGTACTTTGCCTACTAATGTTTTTTAGTTCTTCATTTGTGATTCTGTGCCTCTTCTTTTTTTTTCCGACCACATTTCTTTTACATCTCATTTCACATGTGATTTTGCATTTATGTTTTTCTAGGACTGTTCTTGTCTGAAATTGATATCACAAAGTTGTTATCAAAAGCGCACTTATCAGTCGCTTTATTTTTAAAATCATAGGTTTTTAAGAGAAAAAGGGTAAATGTAGTATCTTAGCAGGTTCTACCATACAGGTGTGAAGTGTTTGCCCTTCACATACTCTCCACCAGAGCTTTTTAAAGTTTTTTTATGATGGTAACATGCCTTTTAGACTAACCTAATTCTGTGACACAGTAATTCAGTCTGCTAGCAAGCCAGAAGTTAAACTAACCTACTTATAAGACATAGGGATACATTTACAATTTACATTTTTGCGACACACCTTCACACAGCGGCCAACACACTAATGTGTCATAGCAAACAGTTTGGAAAGCTCTGTTGTACTAATGAGAATAAACAGGCAAATTTTATTTTTAAACGTTTATTCAGCTTTCAGTTTTAGAAGTAAAGCTATGCCATCATTGGATTGGATTGGCTTTCTACCCCACCAGGACATCACACAAGCGATAAACACCCGATGACACAAAGTGCCACCATGCGGATGAGAATCACCGTGGAGAGGTTCCAGAAACCGCTTTCAGACATTTGGCCATAATGATGACCTGCCTATATTGCGGCCCCTGGCAAAAGCCAGAGTGGGGCTTCAAATAACAAAAAAATTACGTCCTAAGAAGGACGTAAAGGATATAAAGTGCCATCATTAAAAAAAAAAAATAGTCAGTGTCACCACAGAATGCTGAACTTGGGCTGCAGACATAATTTCTACATGGAGTAGAGAGATCCCATGTCTGGTCAGTTGGTATTCTGGTGGAAACCATGCTGTTTGGATCTGTGTAGGAAATCAGTTGCACCAGAACTTTCATAGAGGATCTGTGTAGCCTTCTCATGTGAAAACCACTGCCATGGAGACAGAAAAGGAGAAGATTGCAATTTGTAAAAGTGTTACCATTGTAAGATTGTAGAAATGTTTTCACTATCACTGCATATGCTAGAGTCTTTACCAGTATTGTTTAGAAGCAAATAACTAAGTATTCAGTGTATCATGACAAAAAGTTAGAATGAAAATCTGAGAAAGATAAATTAAAGATTGTTCAGCTATATGGAAAGACAAAACACTCTTTAAAAAAGGGAAAAGTTTAAAACAAGCAGTTAAAATGGTAGGCAGCAGTACAAATGGGACTATGACATTAAGAGATGGATGAACAGGAATGTCAGAGAGTAAACAAGAAAAAGAGTCTGTACGTGATCTGTTGTAGCGGACCTTCATTTTGGAGACAGTACTTACTTGACTGAACATATCTATACTACTTCTTCTTCATGGTCATAGGCTGTAAACTCTTGTGGAATGTTCTAGTTGGTAATCTACTTCAGGACTTTAGTTCAAGAATCTGAGAGTGGCATGTACATCCATTTTACAGATATGGCTTATTTGTGTGCAGACTGTTGATTTCCTTGCCTCCCTGTCAGATGCACTCTGACTTCGAAGGAATCCCCTAATTAGTCTACTGTTATGACAGGCTTTTTAGGGAGGTATTGGGTCTATTCCTTCCCCCCCCCCCCCCCCCCCCCCCACAATGAGACCCCGGAACCACACAGGTAACTGAGTATATAATCTTTGACATAATGCAGACATGACTTCTCGACCCTAAGATGGCAAAGTTGTTATATATTAAAGATAAAATTAAGGCTAGCTGGCATACATTGACAAGAAGGGCAAACAGATCTCATCTTTTAGCTCTTTGTTCTCCCAGCAGATGATGCAGGCAGTAATAAACATTTCAATGATAAGTTAATGTTTTAATTATAGGATGGATCTCCTGACCAAAATTTGCAAAAGCAACAAGAACAGGCTAAAGTTTTACCATCCTGCTGCTTTTGTCAACAATCATTGGCTGTGGTAAGTATTTTGTTTTAATTTTTATTTCCATTCAGTCTCAACCTATTGCTCCAGGAACACTTACACACAAAAAATAGGCCATGACCTCATTGGAATTTCAGGAAAAAATCCATCACACAGTTTTTTTTTTTTTTTTTTACTACAGGTCACAGGTTTTCATTACAAATGTATTTACATTTTTTAATTTGTTTCCCGAAATATATTAAGGTGTATGATAGGAGTAAGCAATTAATACAAACAGGGTGAAGCATTGAATAGTATACCTTCCCTGGAGTTAAAAAAAACATATGTATAGAGTGACTCATGCCCTGACCCTGCGACCTCTATCACTGATGCGTACAGGAAAATTTGGCATCAACTTGGCTTAAAAAGGAGGAGAGTGTTGTCTTTTTCAGACCTTAAGGCTCAACATTGAGTGTATTATTTTTTATTGACTTGTTGATGAATGATGTCAGCATGCTGCTGTTGCCTTAACTTCCCACAACATTACCTGGTACCCATGTTGAGCTAGGTTTGTTATTGTCTGTATGACATTCTGTCCCAGCAGTGTTTGTAATGGATTTGTACCTTCCACTCAGAAAACATTATTCAACAACCTTTTGCTTGTTGTCTGCAGCTGCAAGTCTCAAGAACATTCTTTTCCTGGATGTACGCCGGTGACTGGTGACCTTCCTCTTTGTGATCTACTGGGAGAAGCAGCAGAAATAGATTCTGACAGAGAGGTGGAGAAGATTCATTCTATATTCCTGTCAGCGATAGAGTTGCTTGATGCTTTGCAAGGTAGACATCGCTTCTTCTATTTTTTTTTTCTTTTTTTTTTTCTTTTTGCTTCCCTCTGGAGCATACATAGGTCTCATACTAAGCTATTTGTAGACATGTTCTTGATTGGTTGGATTTTGCAGTTAAAGTTTTCTATAGGACGGGAAAAGGCAGGGGGTGCACTCTCATGTTAACTCTTCTCAGTTGCATCATGTGACATGCATAGTTCATTGTGTTATTTTTCTTTGCTTCCCATATGAGCTCATGGAACACATGGACAAGAATATTGCTGCTTTTGCTTGTTTTTGAGCATGCTAGATAGTGCACTGGCTTACTGTCATGGTGGTTTGAAGTTTATTCCCCAGGTCTAGCTCCCCATGTGGGACTCCGTTTTGGAGGGAAAAATTGACCCACTGTCCTCTTAACAAACCTGTCGTACAAGGCAACTAATTAGGGGTGTTTGCTTCAGAGTCGGAGTGCATCTGCCTGAGAGATGAGAAACCAACAGTCTGCATACAGATAAGCCAGATCTGTAAAACGGATGTGCTTGCAAAACTCAAGTTCTGGAAAAGACCAAAGTTTAGAAGTGGACACCTAGCAGAACTTACCACCACAGTTTATAGCCAGTGAACGGTAATAAGAAAAAAGATTTCCCTGTTTGAGAACATTTTTCAGATGAATAGGCACTCACACATATTCACTTTTTAGAACTTGCTGAAAGAACTGAGCATGTGTGGAGTACTGGCTTAGAGTGCAGTAACTAAAGCAAAGGACCATTTTCATACTGCTGGTGCATATGATGCGTAAGTTTACAGACCACTTACCACTAGGAGGGTAATGGGTTAACATCACACTGGCCGCCAAGTACTTCCCAGGATACTATCTGGTAGCCATTTTTAGACTTGGTCAACGTTGGAGCCAAGATCAGTTTCTGACAAAATCTGACTCGATGCTAGTTTGAACCTAAGACCTTTTTTTGGGCAGGCAGGCAAATGATCATCTAGATATTATGCTACCGTAGCCCCCTTAATAACAAGAAACAGTTTTAGCCCCCCCCCCCCCCCATTGGCCCAGTTAAGCATAGACACCCAGTCATCTCACGCAAATCTGTTCATAGCTGTAATTAACGTTTTCTATCAGAACAGTAGCCAGTTTCTCCTTTATTCTTTTCAAACTTACATACTATATTTTAGTTTGACACTTTTCTACTTATTTTTTTTGTGGGCACAGTAACACATGGGTGGAAAAACTATATAACATGCTCAGAAGTCTTTCTTTTGTGTTCTTTTTCTTTCTGTGTCTACTCAGATACATCTCTCTCTCTCTTTCTTTCTGTGTGTGTGTGTGCGCATGCATGCATATGTAAATATCTGTATGTGTGTTTTTGTGTATATGCACGTCTATGTCTTTCCCTCTGATCTGTCTTTCATACATAACACCCTATCCCCTTTTTGTTTTTCCGTGGCTTTATTCTAATTGTATCATCTTCTGGTTCTTCCCCCCCCCCCCCCAATCCTTTTCCACACAATGGGGCGTTTGGATCTGCATGTATCAGTTCTGTCTTTGTCAATTTCTTTCTTTTGTTTCTCTGTTTTCTCACCACCTTTGTCACTCTTTCAGCTCTCACCACCTGTCTAGTGTTTTCTTCCTTTTCTCTCCTGCCTGTCTTCTCTCCTCTATGTTTGTCTACATCCCCCTAATTGTTCATTCCTCTCTCCACAAGCTTCTGCCCCCCCCCCCCCCCCCCAACACACACAACCCCCACAGAAGCAGTCTCCACCCCGCACAAAGTCACACCCTTTATTCTCACTTCATCTTGTAGCAACAGTGAGCTGCAGTAGCCTAGCAGCTAGCTGTTCACCCACCAGCCCCAAAGTCAAGGGTTCAAATCTCTGTCAAGACAGATTTTTAAAAAAAATTAGCCTTGGCTGCCAGGTTGACCCAGACTAAAAATGGATACCACTAAGGTCCAGGGAAGTAGAGTGAAGATTGGTCTATAGAAATATGTCTAGCACCATATACCCAGTGAAGTTAAAAGCTTACACATTGCTATATCTTTTCAGGAATGCATATGCCACAGAAGGTGTGTTCGTTCAACACTCTTTCTTATTAGTTTTATTATTATTTAGATTGTTTTGTTAATAATAGAACTGAAGGTCACACACTCTCGCACATGCATGCACATACACACTCACTCTCACACACACACACATGTGCACACACCCCCCTGTTTTCCGTTGTAGGAGTTAAGAACCAACATCACAACACTTGAGACATTTGCATGTGCTCTGGGAAGGGGGGGGGGGGGGGGGGGTACATCAAGTGATAGAGTGAAAGTAGTTTGAGGATTGTGCGCTCAGCTTAAGTGATAGACTGAAAGCAGTCTGAGAAATGTATAATCAGCTTAATTGATAGACTCAAAGCAGTCTGAGGAATGTGTAATCAGCATGAGCGACAAAGTGTTGGAGATACATTACAGCCTGCCTTCGATATGAAGATGGTAACTGATTGATTGAAAAGATCTAATAAGTCATGCGGCATCTGTTAGGTTTGATTATATGCATATGAAAATTCTCCTCTTGCAAGCTCTGAGGCCCCAGTTTTGGTAGGCAAAAAAATAGAAAAAAATAGACCCTCTGCCTCCTGAACAAGCATGTGGTACACAGCAACTAATTAGAAGTTTGCTGAAGTCGGATGTGTTGGGCTGGCGAGTACAGATATCATAGCCTTACTGTAAACCGCAACACAATGTGCCTGCTGCCCTTTTAAGGGGGAACACAAAACAAGTTGATGGTGCTAACATAAAAATAAAAATAAATAAAAAAAAATGGCTAAAAAGAATAAAAATATTTATAATGCTAAAATTGAAAGAGGACTGAATTCTCATAATGCTAAAGTTGAAAAATGACTGAATCTTCATAATGCTAAAGTTGAAAGATGACTGAATTTTCATGATGCTAATGTTGAAATTGATACACTTTGGATTAGAAACAGACACCATCTCGTAAAACAACCATGGACAGCCCTCCCTCAGCTACTTTACAATGTGGACCACACCATGTGGCTAAGAGTATACTAAGCTAATTGCCAGGCTCTCTGAGACAATGTTTTGTGAGTTGTGTGTGTTTAGGGGAATGCTGGGCTAGGTAGATGTGGCTGTGTATCTGGTGGCAGGTATACCTGGTGTTAAATTGTGTTGGTGGAGGTTTTCAGTAGTCGACGTTTGCTTCTGTCAGTGTGACTGCCATCTACTGTACTATCTATTATTCTCGCCATCTTCACCTGACAGTTTGATACTATTTTCTACTGTCAGTCTTCATTTTCCACTGTCTTTTGCATCTTTCTTTTTGTATTTTGTCTTTCAGCATCTTCCTCCTTCTTCGTCTTCAACTGTCTCTTTATCTTCTGCTGTCAATCTTCACCACCCACTGTTTCTGTGTATTCACCTCCAGTCCGTCTCTGTGTTCCATGTCTCTGTGTTTCACTGTCATTTTTACATTTTCCACTTTGTATCTCCCTCTTTTACTGTCTGTTTGCCTCTATCTTTCACTGTTTGTCTGCCTCCATCTTTCACTGTCTGTCTCTGTCCATCTCCCACTGTCTGTTTCCACTGTTTGTCTCTGTCTTCACTGCTAGTCTTATCTGTGCTTTTAACATTCTGATTCTGCCACTTTCCTTACACTGTGTGTCTTGTTTGTATGTCTTTAGTTACTTTTTTTTTTTCTTCCTCCCTCTGTGCAACCACCCTTTTATTTCAGCATCTAGGTCAACCTATTGGTCGTGACCCTTTTGTGGGTTGAACGACCCTTTCGCATGGGTCATCAAAAACCATTGGAAAACACATATTCATGAGTTATGAAGTAGCAATGAACATAACTATGGTTGGGGGGTTGCTAGGACATGAGGAAATGTATTAAAAGGATCGCTGAATTAGGAAAGATGAGAACCACTGATCTAGGTATAAGATATACTGTAGTTATTTGTAAATGTTTCCTCTGTGGTCACTTATACTTACACATGGCAGTAGCAGATGACTCTCCTCGTATGGATTCTGCGGCCTCATTCTTATGGAATAAAGATTAGACCCACTGCCTCCCTGACAAGCATGTTGTACACAGCGACGAACTGGGGAGTTTCCTTCTAAGCTGGAGTGCATCTGCCTGAGAGGCAAGGAACTGACAATTTTGCATACATACAAATTAGCCAGATCCGTAAAATGGATATGCATTGCAAAACTCAAATTCTGGAACAAAACTCAAGTCCAGAAATGGACGCACAACCAGAACTTTCCATAGGAGTTTACAGCTGGTGGACGTGAAGAAGAAGAATGAGTAGAAGCCTGGTTATGTCGGTGGCGCATCTGGGATTTGATGCTGGACTCATATTTTTATAGACAAATTTTACATTCTGTGGGTAATGTGGTCAACACCGTGTCGGCTGCCTGTACTTCCGAGAACATTACCTAACTCTTTCAGTCCCGGTATATTGCATAGCTGATGCCTGATTGAAGCAATATTTATGACAACAACAGCATTGGGTATACTGCATCCACAGGGTCCAAATACACAGCACATTGTGGGTGATTTCCGTTATGGGTTAATTCATTTTGCTTCACTCAGCTTACATTGTATGTATATAAAAATGTGTTGACTGGTGTGCTTGAGTAATATCCAGTACACATGGTGCGTTGTTGGGGGACTGAAAGAGGTAATACCCATTTTATATTGGGTCAGTTTGAGGGACAAGGTCAGTTTTGAAGAAAAATCTACCTCGTTGAAGGTTCATCAAACCCAAGTCCTTCAGACAGGCAAGCGTATAGCCACTACGCCACCACAGCTGCCATGCACTAAATTATGGTCATCATCATCACCACCACATTTGTATGTGGGTGTATGTATGCACATATGTGTGTATGTATGCATGTTTGTGGATGTATGTATGCATTTGTAGCTGTTTAAGTATGTGGGTGTATGTGTGTGTATTTAAGTATGTTTGCAAGTATGTATGTATGTGTGTAAAGATGTAGGTGTATGTATGGATGTGTGTGTGTGTATATGTATGTATGTTTGCATGTGAGTGTAAATGTGTGGTTGTGGGTATCTGTACATGTGATTGTATGTGTGTGTATGCATGCATGCATGTGTAGGTTTGTATGTATGGAATGTGTGTGTGTATGTATGTCCATAATGTATGTGTGTGTCTTTTCTGTTTGTGTATGTATGTAGATGTATGTATGTATGTATTAGGTATGTCTGTATATGAGTGTGCATGTATGAGAATGTAAGAGTATATATACATGTGTGTGAATGTGTAAGATTGTGTACACATGATGTGTGTATGCATTATTCTATAATGTATATTTCTTTATTATATCCATAACATGCATTATTGATTGGTACTCTGAAAAATGAGTGCTTAGAAGGGCCGAATGTCAGACGGGCCTGCGTGCCCAATTTGTAACCCTTTGAAAATAAAGTTTGTTCATTCATTCGTTCGTTCAGGTGCCTTGCCGATTGGCGTGGGCGATCTTGCCTCTCCACAATCTACGATCTGCTGCAACATGTATCAGTTCGTGTGCTGACACATCTCCATGCCATGTAACAAGATTGTCAAGAATCTTCTCTCGTCTTCCTCTATCCCTCCTTCCACAGATTTTTCCAACATGTTCCATTTTCCCTCTTCTCATAACATGGTGGAAAAATTATGACTCTCCCCTTCTGATGTCTGTGATAAGTTGTCTTTGGGCTCTCGCCTCTATCAAAACCTCTTGGTTGCTATTTTTGCTGTCCAAGGTATTTTAAGCATTTTTCTGTAAAACCACATCTCTGAGGCCTTAAGAAATTGTTTGGCCTGCCTACCGATTGTCCAGGACTCACAGCCATATGTTAAAACTGGATGTGTGTAGCAAGCAAGGATTCTTTTTCTAACCTTCACACCTTCAATGACAGAGATGTACTCTTTTCATAGATAAGAGGCCTCTATGTATAAGACAGCCCCTATTTTATGAGCTGAAAATTAATACATACATATTTTAAATACATTTACAAACTGCCGTTACTGACTGCAATTACCATTTTGCAGAGTAAACGGGGGAAGGGGGGGGGGGGGATGTCTTTAAGCCTGAGGATTTAAGGCTGCATGGCTAGTGCTGTCACCAGGGATGGTGCAGGTTAAAATTTAATTAAATTTTTTCTGCGACATAAAAAAATCCCCAGCCTTACCTAGGACTCGAACCCTGGTCTCCCATTTGAGAGCACTATGTTCTTATCCATTTGGCCAGCACCTCCTCATTTTAATTGCATTCCATTTAATAGACAGCCCCCATTTTTAAACTTACAAAAATGTGGAAAAACAGTTTTATACACGGAAAAATACTGTATGTAACAAATATATATGGATTCTCTGTGCTTGCTTTATCCTTTTCAGTTGAATCTAATTGAAGATAATAAGATTTATAAATGTGTTGGAGCAGGGCTTACAGTGGGTTTAGAGATATTACACTGGAAACCCTGACCCATCTCCCTGTGAATTCTGCCTTCATCATTTAAAAAAAAAATATTTTTAGGTAATCATTTTTCCCCTCCTGATGTGTGTAGGATTAACATCTCAAGAATGAGAATCAAACAGGTACAAATCCTGGAAACCACATTTAACTGTATGGCCTTATAGCATAGTTATATTGGAGCATCACAGAAAGGTTGTAAGATAAACCTATACAATTTGGGTGGGTAGTTGACTGCATCGTGAATTCTGACAAAGATGAGAGAATCAGAGGGAAGGGGAACCTGGTTCCGAATGATGGCACACTGAAAATTGATGTTTCAGCCAAATGACATAAATATGCCATGCTTAAAAACACAATGCAACCCATCTTTGCCATGACAAGCAAGTAAGTAGTAGTAGTTTACAGATGCAGCCAACACAGTTTTAACTACTTGTTGCCACGTGAAATAGCATCTGAGCACCTATGGACATGTCCGGAGTGCAATGATGATAACCCAACTAACTAACTAACTAACTAACTAACTGCCACGTGAAATGGTACACAACACACAACTTAATCAGTGTGTATTATACCACATAAATTGGCCCCCCTCCCGCTCACCGAACAAGCATGTCATACAAGGTGACTAATGATGGGTGTTTCCTTTGAATTGGGAGTGCATTTGCCTGAGAGACAAGGAACCAACAGTCTGCATGTAAATAAGTCAGATCTGTAAAATGAATGTGAATGCAAAACTTAACTTCTGGAACAAGACTAAAGTCCAGGAGTAGATGAGCAGATAGAACTTTCCACTGGAGTTTACCATCAGTGTAAAAAAAGTAAAGGACCCTTTTCCACGCCTTTAGGTGTATAGGGCATATAAGGCTAGACATATACTTTTATAGACCAATCGGCACAAGATGGGTGATGTGGTCAGCATCACGCCGGCCGCCTCTACTTCCCGAGACTGCACCCGGTACCCACTCAAGGCTGGGTTGACCTGGGAGCCAAGGTCATTTTTGAAAAATGTCAGGCTCCACCAGGGAGCGAACCCACGACCTTCCGATCCGCCGCGAGCGTTACTGTCAGTGAACGCTAAGAATAATAGTTTAAAAACCCTGACATACCTGGTATGGTTCAGCATACAGTACACCACATAAAGTTGCCCTCAGCCAGCACGCAGAGCAGCATGCTATAAAGCACATTAAAAGGCATACGCCACTTGGATGACATGAACAACACCTTATGACATAGCATGAACCACACCTCATGACATGGCATAGAGTACAGAGCTAGCCACTTTAATAACCAACCGCTCTCTTTCTGCAGGCTATGTTGATGAAGATGATATTGAGGGTGGCGGTAAGGCTTGGTGTTGTAACACTGTTCTTTTCCTTACAGTTGTAGTCAGTGCTGCTAGTCTCGTGTCTTCGATGATATATCACTGTTGTAATTCTTGCTTCCTGTGTGCAGTGACAGCGAATGCTGGTCTCTTATCATGCTTATGGTGGCTTTCCCATTGTGTGCTGTAGTTATTTCCACATGCTGTTTAATACTGTTTTTTTTCTTCTTTCAGTTAGTAGAAACCATTATATAATAAGAGCTATGTTTATAGATTTAAAAACATTGTAACCATCTTTTTAAGAAATTGAAAAAGTATCTTGCCCTCTGTGGATTGAGCATTTGCCACTAAGACTCCGATAAGAAGCATTCATTTGAAACCCGTTCCAGTAGCTAAATTACAAAAGCATGAACGAAACATTGACTGATGTCATCATCATTATCAGGTGCCTTGCCGACTGGCGTGGGCGATCATGCCTCTCCATAATCCACGATCTCCTGCAGCATGTATCAGTTGGTGTGCCGACACACATCCATGCCATGCAACAAGGCTGTCAAGAATCTTCTCTCGTTGTCATCCTCTATCCCTCTTTCCATTGGTCACAACATGTTCTAATTTCCCTCTTCTCATAACATGGCTGAAAAATTTTGACTGTCTCCTTCTGATGTCTGTGATAAGTTGTCTTCGGGCTCCCGCCTCTTTCAAAACCTCTTGGTTTTTTTTTTTTTGGCTGTCCAAGGTATTCTAAGCATTCTTCTGTAAACTCACATCTCTGAGGCCTCAAGAAATTGTTTGGCCTACCTACCAATTGTCCAGGATTCACAGCCATATGTTAAAACTGGATGTATGTAGCAAGCAAGAATTCTTTTTTCTAACTCTCAATGACAAGGATATATTGCACAAAATATTCTTCATTTTATAAAATGCAGTTTTTTCCTGTCCTATTCTGTTTCTTATCTCAGTTATGCATCTTTCATCTGATGTTATCCATGTGCCCAGATACTTAAATGTCTGTACTTGTCTTAAAATAACACCATCGACTTTTATTACACAATTAGGAATAATTCGTTTATTTGATACCACCATTACTTATGTATTCCCATTATTCAAACTGAAACCCATTCTTCCACTTTCTAACACCACAATGTCTATCATTTCCTGTAGTTCTTTCTGACTTGTTGCTATCAAGACTGTGTCATCAGCATAACGTAAATTGTTTATATTGTGCCAACTAACCACAATTCTGAGCATATCAATTAGTAAAGATCTCATTATATATTCACTGACAGATGTAACAGAATTAAACAAAGCATTCTTTTTCAATGAATTATGCACTATAGGTCAGATGAAGTGGCTTTAGGCATTCTGGCAAGCATCCCATTTCTTAGATAGGTGGCAAATGCTGTTTGCAAAAAAGATTGGGATTGTTCACTGAACCAAGTGTTTACCAAGTTCATCAAAAGATACGAAAAGCAACATTTGTGCAACCACCGTGGTGGAATGAACAGGTGGAAAAAGCATGGAAAGTAAATATGTTGGCTACAAATGCGTGGCAGAAAGCACAAAAAGTAAGACCTGCAAATTATGAAGACATTGAACAAAAACATCAAGATAAACAAAACCTGAGTAAAGCATATAAAAATCTGTGCCAAAGAAGCAAAGGAAAGCATTTGGGAACATTTTGTGACAGACGTAGCGGGAGAGAAAATATTACTTAAATTCTGGAATTTGCACCGAAAAATGAAAAAAAAAGTTCCAGGCGTCAAATGCCAAATATTCAGGATTCCATAGGTAAAATATTAACAAGTGACAAGGAGAAGGGGCAAGAGTTTTTTAGGTCGTATTTAATCCAGACGAATAAAGACGATAGGACCGATCAGAACAACACTCTAAAGAATCTCAGATATAGCACTGTTATTGACAACGAATATGAAGACTTGGTGGCTGAAATTGACATAACAGTGGCATTGGGAGGCAGCAGAAATAATGCTCCAGGGCCAGATGGTGTTCGCTATGGCCATTTCAAACAGTTAGGTAGTGATGAAATTCTACAAGTTGTGAGGGACTTTAATGATAGTATCCAAATGTCAAATGTACCAGATGACTGTTTACACAGCTGTCTTGGACCATTTCCAAAACCAGACAGGGATTCCTCGCAGCTTAGTAGTTATAGAATCATAACTCTCCAAAATGTGTATGGCAAACTGCTGAAAAAATTGTTGCCAAGAAAGTGATGTTACACTTTGAAAGAATAGGCATGCTACTAGACATGATGGGCAACTATAGGCCATCAAAGGCAACATGGGACAATACTAGAATGTTCGCATGGGTGTGTGTGAAGGATTTTAGCGAAAGCAAGAAACGATCACTGTCGCAATAGATCTTGAAAATGCCTATAACAGTATTGACTTCACATTTCTTGTGCAGTGCGTGATGGAATGTGGTGTGAACCCTTGATTAGCTAAATGGATGGGGGCATCATTGCTGGAAAAAAACAGTGGTATTTTGTTTGGGAACATGGAGATAAGATCCAATACACATTTGCCTAGTCCTTCCCCAGAGATCACCATTATCACCTGTCTTGTTTAACATATATACAGCAAGTCTGGCAAAAAAGGGACAGATGAGAGGAAGAGATCGGGCGTGTATAAACAGTGTGCTAAGGGAACAATTAGCATCTACACCTTACATCTTTTGCTGCGGGAGACGGAGTATCTATGGGTATGCATGGTGTGCTATGATGTCAATTCTTAAACCAGTAATCAGTAATCATCTGTGTGAAATCCATTGTACCCACTGTGAACGCATGTTCAGTACTGCAGTTTCTTACGAAAATGGCTCACCTATTTCGCTGCATTAATTTTGGCTATGGTTTGTTTTTCTGTTGCAACAATATGTGTTGACCCTGCCATGGAAGGTCTGTCAGGAACTCATATTCTTTCTGAAAAATTTGTGCCCAGTCTGTCACTAATAATAAAGAGACAAACACTGTTCTTTGGCCTCATAATGAGAAGAGAGACATTGGAGAACATCGTGACAACTGAAAAGATAGTGGAAAAAGGGGTAGAGGCAGACCAAGAGAGATGATGCTGGATGGGCTGAAATGATGGTATGGAGGGATATCATCAAGAGAGCTGTTCCAGGCAACCAGGGATCGTGATCTGTGGAGAGGCAGGAGCACCTACACCAGTTGGCTGGGCACATGATGATGATGATTCACTGTTGTCTTTGACACAGACTGTTCACCATACACTGTCTGCATTCTTTATTGAACACCCGCTGGTTGACATCCTTCAAATGAAAGAAACTGTATCAACTCTATGTGAGCTTCTTTGGATGGGTTTTTGGATCAACACTGCCATTTTCTCTACCATCAGAAACGGTTTCTTTGGATGGGTTTTTGGATCAACACTGCCATTTTCTCTGCCATCAGAAACGTAACCTATGCGTCATGGAATTATAAGCACATCCTCTGTTATTCATTGGCTGGTACTTATCACGTAACTATTACATGATCAAGTTTAACATAGGCAATTACGTGGGGTGCGGCACAAACAGGTTTCAAATGAATGCTCCTAATATTTTCACAGACCAATAGGTACTTGATTGTTGATGTGGTCATTATTATACATGCTGCCTTTACTTTTCAGGTTTTACCCAGACTCATTTTAAACTTTGCTTAATAGAGCTTAAAAATTTTTTTTTTTTTCACCTAATACATTTAATAGATGTGATAAGTAGAGGTTCTTTTAAAACTAAATTTTATGTTGTAGGTTTGATTATTTACGTAGTGTCGTTTTCAAAATTTCATTACCTGATTGGTAGTAGGTGTGGCGTTCTTGTCGTTGTTGTTGCCAGTACATTGTCCCTAGTTATGACAGATTCTATAGTCGACTTTTACATGAGGCCTTGTTAGACAGGAAGGGTCTTGGGCTGAAAAGAGGTAGCTCTCGGATGGCACAGACAGAAGTCAGGATCAGAACTGTTTGTGCTGCTGACAGACAGCGCATGGTGAGGAATGGCTCACAGTGTCGCCCAGCAAAACAGACTTGTACACAGTGATAGTTACCTTGTACTGAAGGTGCCAGAAATGATAGCTGTTAAAACCAAGGCATCAGTGCAAGAGCTGATCAGTGGAAATTCACAGACAGGAGACATTGTTATATACACATATCCATCTGTAATGAGAGATATAAAGAGTGGGTGGGGTTTTATTGCAAAGGTGAATGAACGCTGTTTGAAAACAGAGAGCTCCCCATATAGTGTCACAACATCTAGTATGAGAATGGAGGTGGAGGCAGTAACGGTGGCTTTCCAATGGCTGGAAAGTGGCATAGCCCAATATGCGGTAATTGTAATGGACTCACACAGCATGCTTCATAAAATGGAGACTGGAATCCTACGCACAGAGTGAATTGCATTGCTTGATGAGACTCAGATCAGGAACGTATCGTGGATTTTCTATCTAGAATATTTGGGTGTGGCAGGTAATGAACAAGCTAATAGATTGGCTACTGCAGCTCCTCTGGGTGGTGAGCTACTTAATGACAATGCAGATATGGTAAAGGCTCTTTGGGTCAGGTGGACAGTGCAGCAGAACAGACAAAGCATCCGTACATTGATAGACTAATTCAGCCAAGGAAGATATACAAAACTGAGAGGAGAAGATAGAAACACTTTCAGTCAGGTTGCAGCTAGTACAGTTAGCATATTGACTCCTCATTGGCTACTGAAGAAAGTGACAGACTATATGTGGGAATGTCTGAGTGCAGGGATGTAAATTCTTGATTGATTCATTCATTTTTTCATTCTGTAGTCACCCAGTAGTATATTATAACTGCAAAGATTCTTCCCTGATTTTAAAATGGGAATAATGTATGGTGGCTGAGAAGTGCAGTATGAATTGTGCACACCAACTCAGATTCAGCAATGGATTTCTAGGTTAGTTGCATAATCTTTACAGGATGTCGCAGAACCAACCCCAACAGCCCCTGGCCGTTGTGTGGTTTTTCTAGGCAAATTTACGTCCAGTAGTTTGCCATTGCTTTCTGAACGGTCGGCTTTCTTGATACCAAGGTCGAAACCAACGCAAGGCGTATGGCCTGCAGCTGGGATCGAACCCGGCTTCCCGGCATTATGAAGCGTTCGCATCGACTTAGCCACAGAGCTGACAAAGAGGTTAGTTGCGTATCCTTTACAGGATGTTGCAGAACCAACCCCAACAGCCCCTGGCCGTTGTGTGGTTTTTCTAGGCAAATTTACGTCAAGTAGTTTGCCATTGCTTTCTGGACGGTCGGCTTTCTTGATACCACTGTTGAAACCAGCGCAAGGCACATGGCCCGCAGCTGGGATCGAACCCGGCATTATGAAGCGTTTGCATCGACTTAGTCACAGAGCCGACAAAGAGGTTAGTTGCCTATCCTTTACAGGACGTTGCAGAACCAACCCCAACAGCCCCTGGCCGTTGTGTGGTTTTTCTAGGCAAATTTACATCAAGTAGTTTGCCATTGCTTTCTAGATACCACTGTCAAAACCAGCGCAAGGCACATGACCCGCGGCTGGGATCGAACCCGGCATCCTGGCATTACGAAGTGTTTGCATCGACTTAGCCATAGAGCCGACAAAGAGGTTTGACTATCCTTTACAGGACGTTGCAGAACCAACCCCAACAGCCCCTAGCTGTTGTGTGGTTTTTCTAGGCAAATTTACGTCCAGTAGTTTGCCATTGCTTTCTGGACGGTCGACTTTCTTGATACCACTGTCGAAACCAACGCAGGCCGCTTGGCCTGCAGCTAGGATCGAACCCGGCATTCCGGCATTACGAAGTGTTCGTATCGACTCAGCCACAGAGCCGACGACATGGATTTCTACAAACTAAAAAAATTTATTTAAAACTATGATTAAAAAAACTTAATTACAAATTGCAGATCCTGCGGAAGTGGTTTGAAGGTCTGGCTTGATCTCACAAGTGTGAAAAACTGGAAGGGCCTTTGTACAATTTTTAACATGTTAAAGATTTTGGAATGGTTGAATTAGGAATCGACATCACAGCACTCAGGACACCCCCATAAGTGCTCCATCCCCATCTTCAGCAGCAAGTGAAGAGTTAAAATTCCGATAGTACCTTTGGAATGGTTATAGTACCTTTGGAATGGTTTAAATCTAATAGTGGGTTCGAGACAGATGAAAACTATAAACTGATTAGTCAGATGTGTTTTTCTGATATTTTGTGAAAAGGAATAGACTCACCAACTTGGTGCCACTGGTAAGATTGATAGAAAAAAGAGCAAAGGGAAGGCAAAAAGATAAAATACCTGCTTCGCTTGGCTATATGGATAAGGTAAGGCAAGAACACTGGCCTGATCTTCTGATTCTGGTGATCATGTGAGATATTTAAACTTGACAGCCTACACTTATTGGGATGGTATATGATGATGATGAATGGGTTACTGGGGTACTTGAGTGAATCAAAGATGAGTAACTTTGTATCCTGTTAGGTTTGCATGCTGTAAGAGATAACTAAGGAGTGTTGACCTCATTCTCACTACCCGATCATGTAGAAGTTGTATGAATTATGAATAAGCCTACCTTTGTGTGGGTTTCAGCGCCCTTTTTGGGGGGACAAACGAATAGATGTTTATACTCTGATGAGTATGTTGTACAAGGCAACTAATCTGGGGTGTTTTCTTGCAAGTCCTAGTGTATCTGCCTGAAAGATGAGGAAGCAAGAGCCTGCACACAAATTAGCCAGATCTGTAAATTGGATATACATGCAAAACTCAAGTTCTGGAACAAACAAAATTTTTTTTTTTTTTAAAGTGAAGTTGCTATTATATGAACTGTATTCAAGAATCTGTCCCCTTGTGGGATGCAATTTTTTGTTATTTGAAGCCCCATCCTGGCCTTTGCCAGGGGCCCCAAATATAGCCAGGCTATAAATATGGCCTAACGGCTGAAAGAGGTTTCTGGGAACTCTCCACGGGTGATCCTCATCCGCATGGTGGCACTTTGTGTCACCGGGTGTTTATCGCTCTGTGTGATGTCCTGGTGGGGCACAACTACCTACCTACCTATATTAACTGTACAGAATGTGTCCCTAATATAACCTTGTGGGTTACTTTTTCCTTATCATTATGTGGTAGATTTCATGCACCATGCTGTTTTTCTCCTTGTGTAATTTCTGTGTTAATGATACAAATCATGCAGATGATACAAAATTATCTTTTTTTTTTTTTGCTGCTTATTATATAAAAAAGAATTTAGATTCAAATCCCAGTCGAACACCCATTGTCTGCAGTTTTCTCTTTAAAGATAGCTGAACAACATTACTGAGGGTTGGGACTACAATTGTCCCAGTAGATACAGCCAAAAATATGACCTTTTACACACTTATTTCTCCACTCCACTCATCTAATCAAACGCAGAGTAAATCTTTGGCCTTTCACACTTCTAATCATTAGTTCAGTCCCACACATTATCCTAGTATTGTTTAGTTATTCTCGTATTTCACAACCATCATACTGAACCTCATAGTGATCTTTTCTCAAGCAATGCCTCTTACACATCATTTTGTTACACATCACTTTGTTTATCCCAAACTCTCCTGATATAACAAACTGTGTCAGTACAGGACTTAATGGGTCTCTCAGACTTGCGACATGCTTGCTGTTACCATAGTAGAGCTAAAGATGTTAAATGACCGTGTAGAGCAGTGTTTCCAAAACTTTTCAGTGTCGCTGCGCCTTCCTTTTTTCAATTACAATTTTTCAACGACGCCCTAACCTAAGTAAAAGTATGACTGTTCGTATGTAAGAAATTAAAAAAAAAAAGGTCTATCTTCGAATATTTTGCGGTGCCCCTCTGAAGAGGTCGCGGCTCCCCAGGGTGCCACGGCGCACAGTTTGGGAATCACTAGTATAGAGCATACAAAGATACTAATGTGAGTCTACCAACATATCCCTGATAGACCAGGTGGCTTGCTGTTGCTGACAACTGTCCATCTTTCCTATTAATAGTGTTATATTGTGCTTTTTTTTTTTATATGTCTACGGTCAGAAGAGCAAGAAGCACAACCTTTGACACCCAAAGTGGTAAAAGAAGAAGTGAAGATGTTCTGCTTTAGGGAAGCATGGGGAAAATATACCTCCTCTCCACAGTACAAAGCCTGGCTTGCTCGACTGTTATCATTGAATAGTTAGTTGAATGCGCTGTGCTGGGAGTCTCCATGTTTGATCTGCAGCAGGAGACTGGGTCATTTATGTAGTTTTTGTAAACATTGGTTATAATCTCATTGGTATTTCTGTTTATTTAAGTCAGTCAGTCCCACTAACAGCTAATTCACAGCATGTGTATATCATGTACTACTAATAGTGAGGGGGAGAGAGAGAGAGGGGGGGGGGGGAGGTAAAGAAAGAAAGGAATTCACACTGCCAATGCAGCCAATAATTTGGGGTTGAAAAATCCATAATAGTCTTTGAGATATTTGTGTTTGTTAATTCAGTTTATCGTAATGATAACAAATTAATAGTATGTATCTTGTAGTATTAATAGTGAAAGATGTAGAGAGAGACAGACAGACAGAGAGAGAGAGAAAAAAAAAGAGAGAGAGAGCGAGGAATCCACACTGCCAATGCAGCCAGTAATTTGTGGTTGAAAAATCAGTAACAGTCACTGGGATATTTTTGTTTCAGTCAATTTATCCTGATGATAACAAATTCAAAGTGTGGATCTTGTATTACTAACGGTGAAAGAGGCAGACAGACCGACGGACAGACAGACAGACAGACCGACGGACAGACAGACAGACAGACAGACAGACAGACAGACAGACAGACAGACAGACAATGAGGGGGAGAGAGAGTAATCCACACTGCCATTGTAGCCAATAATTTGTGGTTGAAAAATCAGTAACAGTCACAGGGATATTTATGTATGTTGAGTCAATATGACAACAAATTTGGAGTGTGTATCTTGTATTACTAAAGGTGAAAGAAGCAAAGAGAGAGAGAGAAAGAGAGAGCGTGTGTGTATGTTTGTGTGAAATCCACACTGCTAGTACAGCCAATAATTTCTGTTTAAAAAGTTAGTGGAAGAAACAGTTAAAAAAAAATAAAAAAAAATAAGGTCCCACTCCTTTAGGCATATAGGGCTAAACCTATATTTTTATAGACCAATCGGCACATGATGGGTGATGTGGTCAGCATTACGCTGGCCGCCTTTACTTCCTGGGATTGCACCCAGTACCCACTCAAGGCTGGGTGGACCTGGAAGTCAAGGTCATTTTTTAAAAAGGATCTGGCTCCACCAGGGAGCGAACCCACGACCTTCTGATCCACACGCGAGCGTCTAGCCTTTACGCCACTGCGACTCTCGGAAGAACCAGTAGTTTTGTTTAAATGATACAGACATTACAGTACAGTGCACATTTTATTGCCTTGCATATATCATTGTGTCTCTTAGAATTGGAACTCTTTGCTTGCTGCTGAAGATAGAATGAAGCGCTTATGGGAGTGTCCCGAGTGATATGGTGTCTTCTTAATTCAACATGCAACATTTGATGTATCTCGATATTGATGTAAATGTAACTATGTAGTAATGCACCTGATGAGATACAACAAAATGGTTCAGGCAATAAATTGGGCAATGTATTGTTTTGTCTGCATTGTTTGAATTCACTGTGAAAAAAAATATACTTAAAGTTAATAAAAAGAGTATATTTTACTTTTACAAATTTCCTACTGTACTGTAGTGTACTAGTATGAATGATATAGAGCAGATGAAAATTAGAACCAATCAGCTTCACATTAACATAAACAACAAGTAAACATTGTGGCTAGAGAGCCTTTATCAGTACATTACATAAATCTACAGTAGCATAAATATAAACTGAAATGCCCAAAATCACTTAGCTGATGTGTTTCTGATAGAAATCACATTGCTGTCCGGCCAGTAGAATGAATGACATCTGTGGCCACCAACAATAAATACTGGCTAGAGAACAAGCAGAATGAAAACTCATGCATTTTATATTCTTATTTCATTATCTGTGTCATTCTCTAATCTTACATAAACATTGTTACCTTACTTTGTGGATAATTTTTACTTCTTGCAGTGAGATTTTGAGTGTCCGTGCGGAGGCTCCTCTAGGTAACGAGGCTTGATGAAGTCAGTCCGCCGACCTGCCTTCTGGTCTTCTCGCATTTTGTCCTCTTCTTTGGGAGTTGCTGTGGTGTAGTGGCTAGAAGCTTGTGTGAGGATCAGAAGGTCCTAGGTTGGCATCTGGCGAAGCCGTCCTTTTTTTAAAAAATGATATTGACTCCCAGGTCGACCCAGCCTTTAGTGGGCGTGATGCAGACCACATCACCCATCTTGTGATGATTGATCTATAAAAATATAGGTCTAGTCCTATATGCCCTATACACCTAAAGGCATGGAGAAGGGCCCTTTACTTACTACTTACTTACAGTGAGATTTATTAGATGATCTGGTTTCCTCATTTTTATGTGACGCATTTGGCCAGTGGGATATGTAACTTAACATTCCATTAATGACCTGTTTTCTCTAATTTCAACATTTTGGTACTTTGTTAGCTGGGCAGAACTGAACTGCTGAATCAGAGATACTGTGATGCTGATTATACTTAATCTGTTAACCAATAGATCTTAGCTTACTGATTGCTAATAATTTCTTTATATTCATTTATTTGTTCTACTGTGCAGGGTAGTTAAAAGGAGATTAAATTAGACTTGTACACACAAGGGTATTTAAAAAACTCAGGCTAGACTGAATTGTAACCCTAAGCACTTCACAAATGGCTAGGCTAACTTTCAACTTTGTGCCAGTTACATGTGTGGTCGAGGCAGTGAGCATGCAGATGATCTTGCAGATACTGTGGTTGCTATGACTGGTCCAGTATTGGACAGATATGATGTTTTCAATTCCTTGCACAGCCCTTACCTCAAAGATGAAGTCAGCAAAGGGCATGACTCTGTATCCCTGTCTAGAGTGATGTACATGTGGGTGCAACCTGGAGCTGCGAAAAAGGAACATTTCACCAATTAGGCAACACAGAACAGGCCTATCCTGAGTCGTTTTACAGTTGTGGAAATTTTGAGAATGAGATAGGAGCACTTTTGGATCCATCGGATTATCTCGAAGTCGGAGTATATTTGCTCATAAGGCAGGGAACGGCAAAAGCCAGTAAAACAGTTGTACACACAAAACTCAGATCCAGGTAAAAGCCAAAAGTCCAAGCGAACGATTAACTGGGACCTTCCGTCGGAATTCACAGCCGGTGAACGAAGAAGAAGAAGAAGAAGAAGAATCCATTGGAGTGCTATGATGATAATCCTCAGTAATTTAAGTTTTGCACTGTTGATTCAAAGGGTTCCCATGGAAAAGTAATTGGACCATTCGCTTTGCCCTCTGATACAGTTTCATGCTTGTGCAGTGTAGTAGGCAAACAGCTGCTATACTGAGAGAGACATATGTTATCAATTTTAGGCATATAGGGCTAGACCTATATTGTTATAGACCAATCAGCACAAGATAGGTGATGTGGTCAGCATCACGTTGGCCGCCTTTACTTGCTGGGACTGCACCCGCTACTCACTTAAGGCTGGGTCTACCTGGGAATCAAGGTCATTTTTTAAAGTCCGGCTCTGCCAGGGAGCAAACCCACGACCCTCCGATCTGCACGTGAGCGTTTAGCCGCTATGCCACTTCGACTCTCGGAGAAAGGTTAAATTAACTATCAATCAGCACATGATGCATTCCTTGGTACTGAATGAGTTTAACACCTTGACACTGTTGTATTCAGTCTGTTTAACACATTGACACTGTTGTATTCAATCTGTTTAACACCTTGACACTGTTGTATTCAATCTGTTTAACACCTTGACACTGTTGTATTCAATCTTCTGTGCTACTGTCCTTCACAGAAATGTGTGGAAGCCAGGCAGTCTATGCTGGAGACACAGAGATAAGAAACACTGGTTTGGGTTCAAATATCGAAGACCCCTCTACCTGCTTTGCCACTATTGCTGAGATTCAACGTTGTATTATCACATTAGAGCAGGAACATATCCAGTATATGCGCTCTGTACAACGCCGAACAGTTATCGGATCAATGTGAGTTTCTGTAGGGAGACCTGAATTCCTAAGTAACCAGGAATTAGCAGATGGTAGAGATGACTTGTTCATCTGAAGGCTTTAGGAAACTGAACAAATACTATTTTCAAAGAACATTTAGCCCCATACAATATTCTATTCTTCCTGCCATTCACCTTTCACATTTACGATATATTTAATAGTACTCATTGTTTTTCACATCTTTTTATGGTTCCTGTATGCCTGTCAAGTTAATGATTCTTTTGACAACTACATCCATATCTTTCATTGACATCTAGATCTAAAAACTCCTTTTTGGGGGGACACCTATTTAGCCTTATGCTTTATCTTTATTCATCTCCACCAAATTTTTCAGCTCTCAACAATAGAGAGAGAGAGAGAGAGAGAGAGAGAGAGAGAGAGAGAGAGAGAGAGAGAGAGAGAGAGAGAGAGAGAGAGAGAGAGAGAGAGAGAGAGAGAGAGAGAAAGCAAAATATCATAGCTAGTGATTTCAGTGCCTATATACATTTTTGGGTTGACACTCAAACATTTAAACACCCTCTCCTCATAGAGAACTTGTGGTTTCTGATGTAATTAAATGCATGTGCAACTGCTGATCCATTGTAGCTGCAACTTTCATCGACGATGAACTGCATTTCTAGTGCTGACTGTTTGTGTTGGAACTTCTGATGGTTGCCTCACACAGAAGTCTGTCGTTTGAAATGTAGACTGTAAAATAGGGAGCGTTAGCTTGCACACCCTGTGCAAATGTATTTGCTACAGAAAATTCAGATAATCACCAGACATGCACTGAAATGGGACACTGGCGAGTTTAGGAAATAAGAGCATCCAAGAGAAACTTAAAGATGGAAGGCTTATGTTGTACTCACTTCTCTGTTGAGTTTCTACTACATGTACGGCAGCACTGGAGACCAAGATGAAAATATAACTTTCTTTCACTATCCCAAGAGAAGCTAGGCTATTATATCAAGTGTGTGTGTGTGTGTGTGCGTGCGCACGCACGCATGCGTGCATGTGTAAGCTGTTGCTGTCCTAAGCACTACTGAAGTGTGGTCAGCTACTGTTGATATGTATCGAACAATGTATGATCTTTTATGTAGGTTGTAAGCAGAGCTAGCTAGATATTTTAATATAGTGTCCTTTAGAGGGCGCGCAATTAACTTTTCGATTACTAGAAAATCTGGCTTCGGCATTGCGAATGTGCTACGAGGGGCCGAGTTCGATCCCAGCTGCAGGCGATTTGGCGGTGGTATCCAGAGCTGACAGTATAGAGAGCAATGGCAAACTACTGAAAGTGAAAGTGTCTAGTAAACCAAACATCCAGATAATGCTGAGGTTGGTTCTGCAACTCCCTGTACAGGACATTGTAAAAAAAAAGTTGGCGTCTGTGGCTTAGGCGTTGCGAACGCGCTTCGTAATGCCGGGGTGCTGGGTTCGATCCCCACTGCAGATGGTTTGTCTTGTGATGGTTTTGACCGTGGTACCAAGAGCTGACCGTCCAGACAGCAATGGCAAACTACTGGATGTAAATTTGCCTTGAAAAACCACAACAGCCAGAAAGTGCTGGGGTTGATTCTGCAACGTCCTGTAAAAAAACACAGTATGAGTGGGAGTCACAAGAGTGTAGTGTCACAGCTAGACAATTGCCTGTTGGCCCAGGAGTCTTAGGTTAGAAAATGCATGGGGGTTTATTTTAATAATTTACCCGAGATCTCAGGTTGCCCCAACCTAAAACAGGGACCAGAAAATTTCCTGAGAAGTAAAGGTAGCCAGCTGTTGATGAGCGATTGATATAAACAGATGGTAGACCAGTTTGTTGATGTAAGGTGATATTAGCTTGTAATAAACTGGTCATTTGATGAAAAATCAGTATTAGTGGATTGGTCAGGTGATGAAAACCAATATTGATAGACTGGTCAGTTGATGAAAAACCAGTATTATTAGAGATTGGTCAGTTGATGAAAAACCAATATTAGTAGACTGGTCAGCTGATAAAAAAATCATTATTAATAGATTGGTCATTTGATGAAAAATCAGCATTAGCAAACCACTATACTGTAACCAGTGCATTAACAATGATAATGGCAGTGCTTGTTCATGTAGTAGGTCTGCTTGCTAATTTGATGTTTATATCTATTCTTATGTTTGTCAGTGACACTCCTATTGGTGATGAGAGCAGTGCAGACCTAGTCAGGAACATGAACAGGTCATCCGAGAGATTGAGTCGTCACGGCAGCCGATCTTCCAATGCCAGCAATATCAGCCGGCGCTCATTCCGTGGGTGCCGCAGCCGAGGTGGTAGCTTCCGAGAGCGGGAAAAGGGAAAGACAGAGGGTGAAGGTGTGAGGAAGTCCCTGAGTGGAGATGTCGCTGCTTGTTCACACAGTCTTGGGGTTGACTTTGCACGAGAAGTCAAGAAAGCTGCAAGCTACGATGTAATGACTATAGACACCAGAGATGGAGGTTCTGATAAAAGGATTTCCAGTGGCGATAGTAGAAAAAGCACAGACGGGAGTGTCATTGATGACCATGTTCATAGAAGTTACACTGGAACAAACACAAGTAGTCGGGGAACAGATTCTGGAATTAAAGATTGCAGTGCTTCATCTCCAACTGATCTTATCCTCTCAGCTACTGACAGTGATGTGTTCACATCGCCGGAGGTGAGAGAGCCAAAGAAGAGTACTGGATTTATACCTTCTGCCTTTCCCTATAGTGACGACCACATTGCCAGTTTCAACCCTCTCAGCACAGTTCCTAGGTGTAGTTTTGAAACCATAACTCCAGATATTCATGTGGGTCCCCCACATTCAGACTTAGACCTCACCCACGTCTCATCCTCAGGTCACCACATTGGGGTGCTGGAAACCTCACTTGACAACAACAATGTTATAACTACAACAGTTAACATTAATGAATCCCAACCTGCACCACAGCAACAGGCTGGTGGCAGATGGCATGGCAGCAGTTTACCACAAGCCTCTTGTGAACACACAAGACACATTTCAGAACATTCAGGCAGCCATGTTGATGTTTCCATTAAAGTTGTAAGTGACCCTTCACTAACTGATACAACCAGTGTTTTAGACAAAGAACAAACTATACTAGCTAGTTATAGCCAGATTAGTTCAACATGTTCTCGCCTAAATTCAGCAGTCTCACTAGGTATTTCATCAGCTACTAATCCAAACGAAAGCTCCAGTATCCCAACAGAATACACTGAAAGTGGAAATAATAACTGTGTTCAGAATCACCAAGTCTTACCACTAATTGAGTTTAACCAAACCCAAAGTCAAACAGAACTAGATGGTCAGTGCCTGGATTTGGTGCCTGGCCAGAGCTACATGTTGCCCAGCACAGAAGATTCCACTAAAGGACCTTCAGACCTTGTTCAATGCCAGCAGAAGTCTTCTGATTTCAAGTCAGCTCCACAGAATAATATAGCTCAAATGCAGCCTGGATTAGAAACAAATCAAGTCACTGAGGTTTTCCAAGAGCAAACGGTGAAACAACCTTCTAACGTAGATGTCAGAAACCAGCATGATATGAATGGTTTGCTCAGTGAATATCCTGTTAAGAAAAGATGTGCAGATACTAAAGAATATGTAGGAATTGATGTCCAGTATGTAGGAACTGATGGCCAATATGTAGGAACTGATGTCCACACTGTTGCTAATGGATTTACTTCTTTAGAAGAAACTTATACTCAGCAAGACCCTTCTTTTGCCAGCACAGAGAATGAAACTGTCAGGTACTCAGTCCCTGAATTAACATCCTCCTGCAGGTCACACTTGCCAAGTACTGATCCACAGCTGACAGGGTCAGTTATAGCAGTAGATAGCAGCAGCTCTACCCCTGCAGTTTCACCCAGTGATGTGGCTGTACTGGAAATGCTGACTTCAAGCGAGAGTTACTCCTCCCAAGAAAAGTTATAGCACTGTCTGTCCAGTGGTTCAGATCCCAGCTTAGCTTAGTTTTCTTCAAATGAATTCTCCTTGTGTCATATTCAGGACCCTATTTTGATTTTGGGGAATAATCCCAACAAACATGTCATAAAAGGTGTGACTAATTAGGGTTGCATCCTTCGTACCTGAGAGGCAGGAAACCAACCATCTGAACACAAACCAGATCTGTAAAATGACAGATGTGCATGTAAAACTCAAGTTCTGGAACAAAACTGAAGTCCAGAAGTTGACAGACAACTAGAACTTTAAACCAGAGTTTCTTAATGTACTAGGGCTGAGAAGCCCTAAGTACTAAGATAAAAATAAGGAAAAATAGTTCGTTAGGTGGGGACTAGAAACAAGAATATTCTAGTCCAGACACGAGATCTTCTGTGTAAAGTCTAATAAGCCAGGCAACAGATAAACTACACACACTAACCGCAAGCCCTAATCTGAAGCAAAGCAACTAGAACTATAATTATCACATTCACATCTATTTATTTCACTGAACATCATCTAAGGTCTTCACAAATAGTAATGCATTACAATTCACAACGTGTTAGAAAATACCCTAAAACAGATGGAACCAATTCTTTCTGCCTACACACCTCAACCCACGTCGCATAAAACCATTGAACGTAACGGACAAATCAGTACTACATGTTTCTCGTCCTAAAACCAGTGGCATAAGAGAGCGAAAATGGTCACTCTTTTATCACTTCCTGACCCCCAAGTTGGCCAGGTTTTTAACTCGCTTATATAAGCCTAATTCAATTTATATAACAGTCGTCCAGCGCCTGTTTCATTAACATGAAGAAGAAGAAGGTAAAATGAATTAGGACTAAGTAGAAAACACACACTGAAGCAACCACATGTCTCGACCAAAGTGTTTATCAATGAGCACCACAAGAAGAAGAAGAATCCTTGGTATCAGCCCTCATAATAAGGTTTATGCAAATTTAAACATTGTTGATGCAAGTGAAAATCTGTTCTTATTAAATCATCAAAAAACCTGAATCGAAAGACAGAAAATTGCAGAAGCCAGCGTGGATTCTTAGTGTACCTCGGTGTAAGATATTTTTGTACTTTGTAACACTGTTAGTCTACTTAAATTTTACAGTCCACGCAGCCGATATACTTAAGTGATTGATTACACAATTTTGATGTGCTGAATAGTTAATTTACATTCACCTTCTGTACTTAGCAGTTAATTTATATACAGTTGATGTACTCGTCTCTCACTTTACACACATGCTTAATTTACACCCAGTTGCTTTACTTAATAGTTCATTTACACGCAGTTGATGTTCTTAACAACTTATTCACACACTGCGAATGTACTTACAAGTTAATTAACTCACAGTTGATGTACTTAACTGTTAATGTAATTTAGATCTTGCCCCTTCCTAGTCATTGAGGTTCTTTGCTGCAGATGTCACTTGCCTGCATTCATCCATGTGGTTTTCTCTTTCCATTTGGGGACTCTTGAGTGTTTGTAGGTCTACTTGAGTGTTTTCTCCCTACCTCCTTAGTCTGCCTCATAGTCTTTGCCAACTCAGGTCTATTTAAATAAGCAGTTTTTGTTTCTCTGTTATCTGCCATTCCCTCTATCTGCCAGTGCAGTCTATCATTTGTCCTGCTTCTAATGCCGCAGAGTGTCGCAGAGAGATGCTAGCTGCAATCGGTTAGCCCTGATAAGGTCAGTAATAAATGATGATTATTAATTTCATAATTACTTCTCATTCACTATTTTGTACTGTTTTTATCTTTGATGGGTTAAAAAAAAAAAGGCATTAAAGTATGCTGTTCTTGAAAGTTTTTTGTAATGCTTCTATTTTCCTTCCTTTTGGTTTCAGAGCCACATAGGAAAATTTGTCTTTTTTTTCCTTTTGGTTTCAGAGCCACATAGGAACATTTGTCTTTTTTTTTCCTTTTGGTTTCAGAGCCACATAGGTACATTTGTCTTTTTTTTTTTCCTTTTGGTTTCAGAGCCACATAGGAAAATTAGTCTTATCAGTGTGGTCCCATATATTGTGATCTTGGTGTTACAAGATAGAACGTTTGTGATCTTTGTGTTACAAGATAGAACGTTTGTGATCTTGGTGTTACCAGATAGAACATTTGATTTTTAGCAAATGTTGTAGGTAGTGTATACTGCATTTTCAGATTATACAATTTCTAGATTCTCTTTCTTCTCTTATTGAATTTTGAATGTTGAATTAAAAATCGACATCACAGCACTCGGGACACTCCCATAAGTACACAGTCCCCATCCTTAGCAACAAGCAAAGAGTTCCAATTCTGATGGTATTAGTAACTGTCTGACTGCGCCATTCTCCTCAGACCGTAATGATCTATCTGCACCTCCTCACTGTTCACTCCTTTCCAAAGGGCCCTCACAATATCTAGATTTTTTAGATTTCCTTTATCCTCCCTTCTCTTATTATGTTGGAGCAGTTGAAGTTTGTGTCCAAGTACTTGTATGTTTCTGTTCTTTTGATTTCCACTTTTTTTTTTTTTGGTTAATAATGTAACCGTGAATTTACTACACAAAGACGATGTACTTAGGTGTTTATGCAGAAACATTAATTTATATACTAATAGTTATTGTACACACAATTAATTTACTTAACATTTAACTGACACATAATTGATGCGCTCAACAGTTAATTTACATGAGTGATGTGTTAAGTTAATGTGCGCAGTGTATGTTCCTAAATGTTTATTACACACAACTGTTATACTTCATAGTTATTGTATACATAGATGATATGGCTCAATAGATGTTTTACACACAATACACAACAAAATAACATACTTTAATAGCTGATTTACACATCACTATCATATTGTAACTGTTAATTTACACACAGTTGAAGTAGTTAAATATTTACTTTTACCCACTTGATATACTTAATTAATTTTAATTTACACAGATGTCCTTAGTTAAATGTCCTGTCATTAATTAATTTTAATTTACGCAGATGTCCTTAACAGTTGATTTATATTCTGCTGGTGTACTTAAAAGTTGATTTTGTTTTAAAACACATTAAAGTTGATTTATTCTTCTTCTAACTTGTATCCCCCATTGGAGCATAATACCTCAAGTTCCCACACTAAACCTGCTTACCCAGTGTAAGCCCATCTATCTTGTGCTTCCCCATGCCAAGCTCACATATCATGTGCTTCCCCATGCCAAGCTCACATATCATGTGCTTTCCTACACTAAACCCAGCTATCCTGTGCTTCCCTATGCGAAGCCCACATTTCCCTGCTTTCCCACACCAGGCTCACTTATCCTTGGCTTTCGCACACTAAGCCCTCCTTTCCTGTGCTTCCCCAAATCAAATCCACCTATCTTGCACTTCCCTGTGTCAAACCCACCATTCCTGTGCTTTCCCATGTCAAGCCTACTTATCCTATGCTTTCCCACACTAAGCCCACCTATCCTGTGCTTACCCATGGCAAGCCCACCTATCCTTGCTTTCCCACACTAAGCCATCCTTTCCTGTGCTTCCCCACACTAAATCCACCTATTCTGTGCTTTCCCACACTAAACCCACCTATCTTGTGCTTTCCCATGCTAAGCCTACATATGCTGTGCTTTCCCACACAAAGCCCATCTGTACTGTGCTTACCCACATTAAGGCCACATGTCCTATGCTGTCTCATCCAGCTAACACATGTCCTCCCCATTTTACATATCTCGGTATTCATTCTAACAAAATAACCAAACTGTTTCTATTTTGTTTGAGTTATTGTACCTGTATTTTCTGAAGACTTGTTCTAGCAGAATACCCGATTTATTTTCTGTGTATAGGTAACTTCTATTTTTGTTGTTGCCCCAAATTAAGCAATAGATATTTTAAACACATTGAGTATTTGGTGCTAGACCCTTATTTTGTTTTTTATTGACCAGTCATCACTAGATTGGTGATGGGTCAGCATCTTGTTGGTCAGTGTACTTCCCAGAACATATTATAGTACCCACTTTGGGCTGGATTGACATAGGAGTCAAGTTAAATTTGAACAATTCTACCTTGATGAAGTTTTGAACCTAAGAACTTTGAACTACAAGCCTTTTTCTCTATTTATTACTTGAGCTCACTCAGTTCTAGTTATTATTTGCTGTGATGCCAGTGTTCTCCATTTGTTACTTCACCTCACTAACTACTAGTTATTATTTGGATGTCTTGTCTCCCACAGTTGTGATGCCAATGTTCTCCATTTGCTTGTATAATATGCTGCTACAGTTGTAAATCTTGTAGGAAAACAACTTTAACAAGAATTAGAACTAGTCTTCCTGTGGATCCTTCAAGGGCACCACCCATGATGAGTGTGTCGTTCAATGTATGGAAGTGAGGTAAAGCAGTCATGGGCAAGGCATGATTATTCTTTTGGTGAGCCCAATATCAGTGAGTGTTACATATCAGCTATATATTTATGGAAGAACTCTTATATAGCGGGGATTACCCATCTTCTGCCCCTGCCCTCTCTTGAGAGCTGACTAGTCTGCATGTGGCTGCCTGGATAGGTCCTCTAGGGGCAGTTCCAGCGGATCAGAAGCTGAAGAATTCAAAGCATAAAAGATTGTGATTTGTCTTATGAAAGACCTAGAAGGTCAACCTGGAAAACAGATGTCTGATGGAGTTGCCTGTGTCTGCCGAAAGGTGCACATATCAAATCTGTACTTTAAACAGCTACAACACAATTACGTCAGTTGGATGAATGTTGAAGAAGAAGAAATAGTAAACTTTCCAATAAAAGTCACAAAAGAAATTTTGCTGCTAAAGAACTTGAATAATCATACAGCATGGACAATGATACAACTGCAGAAAATAACCATTCAAAGCTTGAGAACAAGTGCTTACTAGTGGACACCGCTTCTGAACACAAATGACTGTAGTTAAAACTCTTTGAGCCCCTGGGGGGTTAAGCATCGGAGGCCCAAGTGGTAGGAAATGCAATTTTAAAATTTCACAAGTGTTGTACATTAAAGCAGACCATACTAATTCAACTGTCGACTGACTGACTGACTGACTGACTTTCTACCCCACCAGGACATCACACAAGCGATATAAACACCCAATGACACAAAGTGCCACCATGCGGGTGAGGATCACCATGGAGAGGTCCCAGAAACCGCGTTCAGCCTTTAGGCCATATTTATGGCTAGGCTATATATATCAAAATAACGAAAAATGTCATCCTAAAAAGGACGGGAAATACGATAAGATATTTAGCTGTCGAGCAACATACACATATTATACATCAAAGTGACCAGGGATTATTGAGAAAAAAAATTGTGTAATCAGTTAATTATTAGTAAGAAGAAAAATTAGTTTTTCAAACGCTGTGCGGCAGAGGCAAAAAAAAAAAAAAGGCAAAATGGGAGCATTTTATTGATGAGACTCGGAGCGATGAAACATTGGAAAAGTTTTGGAGGCTACATAGGGAGATGCTTAAGAAAGATCGGCCCAGCGTAGTAGGAGCAATTCATTGAGATGACGGAATGCTATTAACTACAGACAAAGAGAAGGGAGATGTTTCCTGAAGAGGTTCATTTCACAGACAGACCACAATGATGAAGAAAACCAAGATAGAGTTAGAGAAGATGTGGCAGCCATCTTAAAGAACAAACATTATGAAGACATCATGCAGGTGGAAGATGTAAAAGGTGTTCTGAAAAGGGCGAAAGACACTGCACCTGGGCCTGATGGGGTTAGATATTCTGCGCTGGCTGCTGAAGATTAGGACAGAACATGCATGAGAATGCCCCGAGTGCTGTGATGTCAGTTCTTGACTCAGCTCAACTCATCACCCAGAAATCATATAAAACTGCTAAACATGGAGGCCATGTGGAGATAGAGTGTTTAAAGAAAGGAAAGTTTTCCTGGGACTTACAGACTGTTTCGTGAACAAGACTTTATTGCCATGACTGAATGTTGAATGTTGAATTAAGAATCAACATCACAGGACTCAGGACACCCCCATAAGTACTCTATCCCCATCTTTAGCAGCAAGCAAAGAGTTCAAATTCTGATGGTACCGATGGTAACTGTCTGATTGCATATCTGTCTTGCCTTTCCTCTGAGTGTCGAGCGTCAGCCAGACCCCCTTGTAACTCCTTGCAGTGCCACTCTTCTCAGACCGTAATGATATGTGCCTCGGCACTGTTCACTCACTCCCAAAGGGCCCTCACAACATCCAGTTTGTCATACATCAGCTCACCACCAAGTGGTGCAGAACCGGCCAGTCTGTCTGCTTGCTCATTTCCCAACACACCGATATGACCTGAAGAAAATATTTGCCATGACTTTGGTGACCAAAAAACCTTCATTGCTGATAAAGCACACTATAAATAACTCTAAAGGAAAGAGAAATCAGATTTATAAAGTTCAGAAACAAGAGCCACATCTGGACTCACATGCACTGCAATGGTTTTATTTTATGTGCCATACCTTTTCTTTGTGATTTTATCCACCAGTGTTACTCTTATATTTATGTTATTGATTCATACAAGCTTTGTTTGGTAGCTTAGTGGGTTGTATGATGACTTTTTGACACAGTTATCCATAATAAATCCCTTTACCTGCGACACAGTTATCCATATTAAATCTCTTTACCGCAGTAAATTTCATTATCCACACCCTTTATACTCCTTTTGTGACATCATGTGCTATACACATATTTGTAAAGATCAGTCAGCACTCTGTGGGGGATGTAGTCAGCATCACAATATCCACCTTTACTTCCCAGACATGACCTGATGCCATTTTAGGTTAAATCGCTCTAGGAGCTAAATTTAGGAGAAGAAAAAATCCAACATGATGCAGAATTGAACCAAAAACCTTCGTCTAGCCACTATGTAACTAGGCAAGTAAATGGCAAGTAAATTACATTTTTATGTGCCAAGACCTCACATTCACTAGGTCAGGATATTCAGAGTTGAGATGACCAATTCCATGGACTGTTACACATTTGTCCCAGGTTACACATTTGTCCCAGAAATTCACACCAGAGTTACTAGACAGGATCAGGCTTCGCTTGTACAGTCCGCGCTTCACTTGTATGGTCCGGGCTTCGCTTATATTGTCCAGGCTTCGCTTGTTTGGTCTGGACTTCACTTGTATGGTCAGGGCTTCGCTTGTATGGTCTGGGGTTGCTTGTGGGGTCTAGGCTTCGCTTGTATGGTCTAGACTTTGCTTGTATTGTCCGGGCTTCACTTGTATGGTCTAGGCTTGGCTTGTATGGTCTAGGCTTGGCTTGTATGGTCTGGGCCTCACTTGTATGGTCCGGGCTTGGCTTGTATGGTCTGGGTCTCATTTGTATGGTCCGGGCTTGGCTTGTATGGTATGGGTCTCACTTGTATGGTCCGGGCTTGGCTTGTATTGTATGGGTCTCACTTGTATGGTCCAGGCTTGGCTTGTATGGTATGGGCCTCACTTGTATGGTCCAGGCTTGGCTTGTATGGTCTGGGTCTCACTTGTATGGTCCGGGCTTGGCTTGTATGGTATGGGTCTCACTTGTATGGTCCAGGCTTGGCTTGTATGGTATGGGTCTCACTTGTATGGTCCAGGCTTGGCTTGTATGGTATGGGCCTCACTTGTATGGTCCAGGCTTGGCTTGTATGGTCTGGGCCTCACTTGTATGGTCTGGGCTTGGCTTGTATGGTATGGGTCTCACTTGTATGGTCCGGGCTTGGCTTGTATGGTATGGGTCTCACTTGTATGGTCCGGGCTTGGCTTGTATGGTATGGGTCTCACTTGTATGGTCCAGGCTTCGCTTGTATGGTCTAGACTTCGCTTGTATGGTCAGGGCTTCTCTTGTATTGTCCGGGCTTCACTTGTATGGTCCAGGCTTGGCTTGTATGGTCTGGGTCTCACTTGTATGGTCCTGGCTTTGGATAATTTTTTCTGAGAAAAAAATCTTTACTGAGAAGGGTTAAAAAAGAAAAAAACTATAAATTGAATCCATCCACTTTAGCATTTCCCCCTATGCTACTGTTGTTTGATGATACTTAATAAATGTTTATATTTTTCACAGTTAATACACTTTTAAGTATGATGGCTATTCTGTCTTCAACGAATTATTTGTGTGTTTATAAAATGTTATAAATTTTAATCTCTTTTTTATACATTTCATTGTTTATAAAATGTTATAAATATTAAATCTCTTTGGTATAAATTTCTTTGTTTATTCATAACAGTTTGGGAACATAATATATTATCATTTTTTAAATGTGTTTAAATCTGAATGCTGTTTATGAAAGCATTTTAAGATGTTAGCCATACTTTGAATGAGTCTTTATCAAAATGTGTGTGTAGTTTTGACATGCCTTTGCTTTTTGTAGCAAAGGTTTATCATTGTTTTAACCAGAAGAGTGGTCTGTTTTAACCCTCTCAGCCTGAGAAAACCATTTTTCAGGTTTTTTTAATGCGTTTTGATTAACATGATGATGTATTTGTATAGTCCCTGGTACGCCTGTGTTTCAGTTCCCGTTTAGGCTGCAACTGCATAATGGGTAGACATGGTGAGAATGGTTGTATTTACCCAAAAGAGTCTTTTAGTTAATGCTTGCGAGATGAAATAAATATATTATTTAGGAAGTGGGGATTCATCCAGACGTCATATAATTTCATTATCGTGTCACATTGCTGCAGGTCGACCCAGCCTAAAATGGGTACCAGGATGGGCTGTCCTGGGAAAGTAAAGACAGCCGGCGTAATGCTGACCACATTACCCACCGAGTGCTGATGGTCTGTAAAAATATGGGACGCTCTGCCCATATGCCTGATGCGCCGAAAGGCGTGAAAAGGGATCTTTACTTTTTTTTTTACTTTTATTGCTGTCTGTGGCAAAATGACCACAACAACTTTAAAATGGTCAAAGAAAAAGAAATCAGTTAATTCTTTGTTCTATTTGTATTTAGTGATTTAGTAACTATTTCCCTTTGCATGGAAATAAATTTTTTCCTGATTTAGACATTTAGAGACCTGGAGAAATATTGACCATATTGAAAAAGATAAGTGACTTTTATTTAGTCATATAACTGTCTTTATGTTTTTGTGTGTAGAGGAGGGCTTTCTAGCAACAGCATTCTTTTTGTAGCACATGACTTTGTATTTGTTCTACTTTTCTACTTTTTGTCAGTATTTTCACAGTATTTTGTTTATCCGCATCTTCATTCCCATGAAACTTTATTTCAGTGTCTTGACAAGCAGTTAGATCTTTAAATAGGTCTACATCCAGTGTAAGAATATAGCACTTGTTAACGCTTTCAGTCTCTGAATGATTTCTAGATTCCCCGGAGGAGACATAGCCACTATTAAATATCTACCTTTTTTTCTACAGTCCTATTCTGCTGTTGAGCATCATGTTTTGAAGAGGCATCTGGTTTAAGCCTTGGTGGTGTTCAGTACATGCTGGCATTCACAGCCTCTGATGTTCCATTTTTCCATCGCTTGCATGGGCCACCTCTAGACATGCTTGCTTTGCGTCTCAGCAACAGAGCTGTTTGGAGTGCACTGTCTTGTGTAGTCTTGACACATGTCCGAACCAAATGATCTGTTGTCTCTTGATGTATTTAGCACTTCATCATCATCACCATCATCCTCATCATCATCATCATCATCATAATTGTCATCATCATCATCACAATTGTCATCATCATCATCATCACAATTGTCATCATCATTATCATAATTGTCATCATTATCATAATTGTCATCATCATCATCATTATCATCATCATCATCATAATTGTCATCATATGGCTGGTCCTTTCTAACACATCAATCCAAACAATAAGTAAAGTAAAGTAAAGATCCCTTTTCACGCCTTTCGGCGCATCGGGCATATGGGCAGAGCGTCCCATATTTTTACAGACCATCAGCACTCTGTGGGTAATGTGGTCAGCATTACGCCGGCTGTCTTTACTTTCCCAGGACAGCCCATCCTGGTACCCATTTTAGGCTGGGTCGACCTAACAATGCCTGATTGAAAGTCAAAACTCTTTCTAATTCCCTTTCCTCGTCTGTTTTCATGCATCTTTATTGTCTTGTGACCACCTTTATTGCAGGTCTACCTCTGCCTGTTCTTCATAGAACTTTACCTTTTATTATTGTTTCTTTATAAACTTCTGCAGTGTTTACTGGCCAGAGTAGTTCAGTCTTGGTGATATGATGCTATTTATCAGTCAGCTTTCAATATTCAGCTATTACAGTATAAATTTTTTTAACTTTTGAGTCCATAATACCGCATGAATTTACTCAAAATATTTGTGTTCAGATGTTATTATTGTATTAATCCTCTTAATTTCATTGTTTTTGTCCAAATGTTAGTCACAAATGTTGATAATTCTGTGATTTATTATATTTTCTAGGTTATTAAAATTTATTTTTGTCTCTTTCAGATTTCCTTTTTACATTGTTGAACAATGTAACTGTTTAAATCTAACTTGACTTTTGAATCACTATTTATAACAACCCTGTTTTTTAATTAAACAGTGATACCTTTTATAACAATAAAGACACCAGCATATTTTTGTGTCTACAGACCATGTTTGCTTTTAATCTAAATAACATTATTTTTACAAATTTCAGCTATTTGATTGCGGTCTGAAAAATTGTCACACACTGATTCAGAGAGCTGGTGTGTGTGTGTGCTTGTTTGTGTGTGTGTTTGCATGTGTGTGTGTGTGGGTTTAACCCCCCCTCTCCCCCCAAAGGAAATCTTAAACATGTTCAACCTATAAAACAGTGATGTTGGTCATCCTTTGATGTCTGTTTACAGATCATGACACTTTATAATTATAATGACACTTGTTTGCAGGTCAAGACATATTTGCAGTCTTAATGACACTGTTATTAAAAATCATGACACCTTTATTTCATAATCTTTATGACACTTGTTTACAGATCATGACAGATTTAATTCATAATCATAATGACACTGTTTTACAGATCACATGACACTTTTGTTTTATAATCTTAATGACACTCTTGCACACACATTTTATGCCAGACTAGTCACTGTACAGTGATGAGTTACCCTGCACTATCCTATATACTGACAGTGTTCTTCATGCAGCTCCATGTTGCACCCCCATGTCTATAGTTTCTTGCAGCTCCATGTTGCACCCCCATGTCTAAAGTTTCTTGCAGCTCCATGTTGCACCCCCATGTCTATTGTTTCTTGCAGCTCCATGTTGCACCCCCATGTCCATCATTTCTTGCAGCTCCATGTTGCACCCCCATGTCCATCATTTCTTGCAGCTCCATGTTGCACCCCCATGTCCATCATTTCTTGCAGCTCCATGTTGCACCCCCATGTCTATAGTTTCTTGCAGCTCCATGTTGCACCCCCATGTCCATCATTTCTTGCAGCTCCATGTTGCACCCCCATGTCCATCATTTCTTGCAGCTCCATGTTGCACTCCCATGTCTATAGTTTCTTGCAGCTCCATGTTGCACCCCCATGTCTATAGTTTCTTGCAGCTCAATGTTGCACCCCCATGTCTAAAGTTTCTTGCAGCTCCATGTTGCACTCCCATGTCTAAAGTTTCTTGCAGCTCCATGTTGCACTCCCATGTCTAAAGTTTCTTGCAGCTCCATGTTGCACCCCCATGTCTATAGTTTCTTGCAGCTCCATGTTGCACCCCCATGTCTATAGTTTCTTGCAGCTCCATGTTGCACCCCCATGTCTAAAGTTTCTTGCAGCTCCATGTTGCACTCCCATGTCTAAAGTTTCTTGCAGCTCCATGTTGCACTCCCATGTCTAAAGTTTCTTGCAGCTCCATGTTGCACCCCCATGTCCATCATTTCTTGCAGCTCCATGTTGCACCCCCATGTCCATCATTTCTTGCAGCTCCATGTTGCACCCCCATGTCCATCATTTCTTGCAGCTCCATGTTGCACCCCCATGTCCATCATTTCTTGCAGCTCCATGTTGCACCCCCATGTCCATCATTTCTTGCAGCTTCATGTTCCACCCCCTTGTCCATCATTTCTTGCAGCTCCATGTTGCACCCCCATGTCCATCATTTCTTGCAGCTTCATGTTGCACCCCCTAGTCCTTCATTTCTTGCAGATCCATTTTGCATCCCCATGTCCATCGGCATTGATAGGGTACAGAGTCAGGCTTTTTGTCATATTTGTCTTTATGATATGTGCTGCATGTAACTGTGTAACAGTTTTGAGTATAACGAAAACATTTTTTGTAAACAAACACCTTTTTTTTCTCCATATCTTGCTATTTGTCACTGCATGTGCTTCCTTTTTTTTTTTCCACGACTTGCTTCCTGGTCCAGAGGTTTGAATCGGCACCAAGGTGGATTTCTTTCACTTATTTGGACTGCCAGGTTTATCCAACCTGTACAATGGGTACCAAGAAATATCCTGGGAAATTATTCAGCCAATTATGGGTCTATTACCATATTCCTGATGTACTATTGACACGAAAAAGGTCTTTTTCTGTACTTATTTATGCTTTTTTTGGTCCATATAGTGACACTTTTTATATTGTTAGTTTTAATTCACTAACACTGCTTGAATTCATATGACATTTTTTCATGCAGAAATCTTCGCTTTTTAAAAATATATATTGTCATTAACACTAATTATTATAGAAATCAAAACCTTTTACTTAGTATATGTTTCTGCTATTTATCTGTTTGCAAACACATTTCTGCCATATTTATTTTCTTTAAAATATGGTTGAGTATTTGAAGGGCTGTGATTTAATTAAATATATTTGTTTCCAAATAACTGTAACTGTATTTCAGACTATCATTGCCTGTTGTAACCTGTCATTTATTAGTTTGTAATGCCTTCTTTGCACTCCAACTTGCATTTTTTTTCCTCACTCTTTTGCCTTAAGAAGCCAAAATATAGTCACTTCCGGTTGTGCCACATCCCCATAAATACAGATAAATGGCAAAGTTTGCAGTGATCTATTCTTAAAAAGTATAGTTAAATTTCTTTTGTCCCTGATGTGTCTGCAGGGAGTTTAATAGACCAGGATATGAATATGATAAATAAAAATAACATTTAGAAGGGTTTCCTTATGGCTGCAATGGCTATTTTTGAAGCCAAGTGGATCTCAGATTTTCCCTAAAGCCTTAGTGATAGAGGTTGACAGGGTCATGGCCTGAGTCACTGGATACATTTTACTTTTTCACACCCCAAGGAATGTTTTCTTTTTTTTTTCTCAAAAAGCCAGACTCTGTTTATGTTTATTGATTACCTCTTTATATATCTTTATGTATTTTAAGTGGGATGTTGTCTTCACATATTATAGACCATGACATACAAGGTAAGATGCCAACTTTCTGACCTCATTACCTTTCCTTTCCAGTGAAAATCACACAAAATGCCCTTCACTGTGTTAAGCAGTGTTTTTTTCTTTTCTTTTCTAGTCCAATTCTGCCATTCAGCATCCTGTTTGAAGAGGTATCTGGTACGCACCAGAAACTGTCAACCTTAAATATTTCGGTTCATAGTGAACTTCACCATGGCAGCGTTGTTGTTGTTGTTGTTGTATGTCAAGTGCTAAGATGGCTGTATGTTTCTTCTGCGGATGGTGTCTGAATTGCATGAATACACTGATGACTCAAAGCCTTGACCATAACTATGTGTTCCAACAGCACAGTTATACTGTATTATTTTAGACAATGTTAAAACAAATTTTTTTTTTCTCTCTAATGAATTCACATTGTTTATATGCCTTCAGCACCCAAACTTTTGCCCTTTTATTGCAATATTTACACATACTTATTGTTACTGTTGCTCTATGTCTCTTGTTATTAAACTGTATTATACACGGCAGGCAGTTGTCTGTTGTTTATTGAAGAAAGTTTATTGAAGTGAGATCAGATTTGAACAAATTTATTATGTTTTGTGTATTTTAGGACCTTCTTCTTCTGCATTTTCCCTCTAAAGGGTGGTTTGCTTGTTGTGTTGAGGTTTACAGCTAAGCTGCAATATCTATGCCTTTCTGCCCAACACATCAAATTTCAACAAACTCTTAATTAGTCATGTTTTATGACATACTTGTTAGTGAAAAGGGGGGGGGGGCAGTGAGGCTGGAGGGGGAAGGGGGTGGCAGAGGATCTAGGGGACAGCTTGTGTATCATTCTTCCACCCCCTCCAAATGGGGTCCCCAAAACCTACATGGGGAGTATTTTACTATCTGAAACAAGTTATAGAGTAGAGATGCTGAGAACTGTTTGTATGTGAACTTGTATGTGGGCATGAAAGTTTTTTTTTTTACATAAACAGACATTAGTTTTCAGAAGTTTTGGTGTAGAACTAGCGAAACACAGTAGTTTTAATACAGAACAAACAGCTTTATCTGCAGGAAGGTGCGGAAATTATATGGAGGCTGAGATGTGACTTTATAGAATAATGATGAGAACATCATGGAAAGGTGTGATGAGGATCTTTCATTTGGCTCCAAAAGAATCAGGTTTGAGAACCTGTTATAGAAAACAGGTTAAACCGGTTCTAGTAGATAGCTTGTTGCACAGACAAGCTTAACCAGTTCTAGCAAAGACCCTTGACCCCAAAAAATGGGAGGGGGGGGGAGGAAACCAGTTTTATTTTACATCTTAACTGACAAAAAGCAAATTATAGTTGAGACTGTAATTTGTAATACTGGTTTGACAAGTTTTGTTAGAGACCCTAATATACAAGAGCAGATTCCAGTTAGGATTATACAATGTCAAACTGGTCTGACCAGTTTCAAAACTGGTATGACAAGTTTGGATAGAGACCCTAATAAACACTATGAAAAACTAGTTTGACAACTTTTCTTGGAGACCCCAAAATACAAGAGCAGGTTACAGCTAAGACCATACTTTGAAAAACTGGTGTGACCAGTTTAAAAACTGGTTTGACATGTTTTGTTAGAGACCTTAATAATCACAACCAAGTAAAATTGCAAATACTATGAAAAACTGATTTGACCAGTAGAAAACTGGTTTGACCAGTTTTGTTAGAAACCCTAATATACAAGAGCAGGTTACAGCTAAGACCATACTATGAAAAACTGGTTTGACCACTTTAAAAGCTGATCTGACCAGTTCAAAAACTGATTTGACAACTTTTCTAAGAGACCCCAATATACAGGGGCAGGTTACAGCTAAGACCATACTTTGAAAAACTGGTCTGACCAGTTTAAAAACTGGTTTGACAAGTTTTGATACAGATCGTAATAATCACAACCAAGTTATAATTGCAAACACTATGAAAAACAGGTTTGACCAGTTTTGTTAGAGACCCCAATATACAGGGGCAGGTTACAGCTGACCATACTTTGAAAAACTGGTCTGACCAGTTTAAAAACTGGTTTGACAACTTTTCTTACAGACCCTAATATACAGCGGCAGGTTACAGCTAAGACCATACTTTGAAAAACTGGTCTGACCAGTTTAAAAACTGGTTTGACAAGTTTTGATACACACCTTAATAATCACAACCAAGTTATAATTGCAAACTCTATGAAAAACAGGTTTGACCAGTTTTGTTAGAGACCCCAAAATACAAGAGCAGGTTGCAGCAAAGACCATATACCATGAAAAACTGGTTTGACAAGACAAGGAGCTGGTTACAGCTAAGAAAAACTGGTCTGGCCAGTTTAAAAACAGGTTTGACAAGTTTTGATAGAGACCCCAAAATGCAAGAGCAGGTTGCAGCTAAGACCATACTATGAAAAACTGGTTTGACAAGTTTTGTTAGAGATCATAGTATCCTAGTATAGAAGAGTAAGTCACAGTTAAGACCATACTAAGAAAAACTGGTTTGATCAGTTTTAGTAAAAATCCTGCCTAACAAAACTGGTTTGACTAGTTTTTTAATATTTTTTTTAAGATACTAATATAAGGTTAGTTGCGTATCCTTTACGGGACGTTGCAGAACCAACCCCAACAGCTCTTGGCTGTTGTGTGGTTTTTTTAGGCAGATTTACGTCCATTATTTTGCCGTTGCTTTCTGGACGGTCGGCTTTCTTGATACCACTGTCGAAACCAACCCATGGACCATGGCCCGCAGCTGGGGTCATACCTGGCATCCTGGCATTACGAAGCGTTCGCATCGACTTAGCACAGAGCCGACATACAAAACTGATTTGATCAGTTTCTTTTAATTCGTCATGTCTCCGCACCAAAACAGTAAACTCAGAAGAAATGACATGATACACTAGTCTGATTTTCAAAGTTGCATTTTATTCAGTAAGATACACAATTGATGCTGGGTAATAAGTAAATAAATATCAAAGTAATAATTTTCAAATAATTAATGTTCTGATTTTAAAAAGAAAGAATCTTGGAATGTCATGGACTTAGAAAATTAAAAATACTGACATTCTCCAGGACCTGAACATACAGGCAAAATAGCTCATAATCAGTGTTGTTTTTCAGAAACAGGAATTCTTCTTCTTCTTTCTTTCTATCCCCCAATGGAGCATAGGCCCTCAACCAACTTGGCCTTCCTTTATTCCTATGCCCCTGTGGGTTCCAATGCAAAGACATTCTAGTTAGGCTGTTCTCCTGTTTTCTCAGTGTGTATCCTATCCAACGCCAGCATCTTTTCCTCACCTCTTGGTCCACTGGAGCCTGTTTAGTTCTCTCCAAAAGCTCTACATTAGTCATTCTATCATACCATTTAATTCCTTCTATTCTGCGCAGGTACAGTTAATGAATGTTTGTAGTTTATTAGTAATTGCCTTAGTTGTTCTCCATGTTTCTGCCCCACACAAAAGTACTGATTTGACATTAGAATTAAAAATCTTAAATTACTTTGGCCTTATTAAATATTAAAATAATCTTGGAAAGAACAATAATGGAATGCATTGTCAACCTGCGCAAAATCTTTACTGGATTATCTTCTTCATATTCTGCACATTCACCGGCTGTTAACTCTAGTGGAAAGCTGTGATTGTTCATTTACTTCTGGACTTCGGTCTTGTTTGTTCATCCACTTCTGGATTTCGTTCTCGTTCCACAATATGAGTTTTTATACACATCCATTTTTACAGATCTGGATTATTTGTGTGCAGACTTTTGGTTCATTGGCTCTCCAACTTTGAAGAACACCCCTAATTAGTCAGCCTTTGTGGCGTACTTGTTAGGGAAGCAGTGAGTGTATTCCTTCTCCCCCCACCCCCTCCCAAAATTGAGCTCCGTAACCCACAGAGGAATATCAAAGATTCCCTTAGACATCAAAGTTCGTAAGACAGGTAAGTTGACAATAAATGAATTGGTTTTCCAGCTTGCCACTTAGGCTACATGATTCATGTTTTTATTTGTTATTCCCTCCAAGGTTGTATTCTGCAGGATTAACATCTCATACATGAGGAACAAATCAAAGAAAACCCTGATCAACCTGATGGAAATTAATGTTTCAACAAATTTTAAGGAAAAACATTAATAGTTTATTGGTTTGGGGACCTGCTGGGATGTAGTGATTAGATGCTCATCTAAGGTTCTGAAAGTCAGAGGTCCAAACAAAGCCAGATTTATTGTTTAAATGGTGATGGATTCCAGGTTGACAGCCTTAAATGGGTACCAGGTAAAGTCCTGGAAGCAAAGGTGGCCAATGTGATGTTGACCACATCACCCACCAAATGCCGGGTGCTCTATAACATATATGTCTAGCACTATGCACCCAATATGCCTGAAGGCACGGACAAATATCCTGTACCATTTATCAGTAATTGTTAATTTACCAAAGGTGTATCTTCTTTCCAGTGGGCCCAAAGTCCTGGGTTTGAACCTGCACTGTGGTGTATATTTTCAAAAATGACCTTGACTCCCAGATTGACCCAGCCTAAAATATGTACCAGGTAATGTCCTGGTTAATAAAGATACTTGGTATGATGTTGGCCACACCTCTTACAGACTGCTGACTGGTCTGTAAATGTACGAGTCCTGTATTGTATGTCCGAATAATGTATATAATTCCAGGCATCAGACTGAGAACCACAGAGCGCAGTGTTATACAAATATAACGGTAGCAGAGCCATAGGTTGACCACGCAGAAGATGGACTGCTGAAATATCAGAGTCACTGAAAAGTACTTTTTACAAAGCGAACAGAAGGGCCCGTTCTAGAGATCTCTTCCTGCCCTGATGCCGTGAGGCATTCCTGGAGTAGAGAAAGGAAGAAGAAGAATCCCAGGCAGACACTGGAATGTGAAGTGGTGAGCTTTCACATACTGTTGGTCATTCATTCCCCATGTGTGTTCTGGAGCCCCATTCTGGGATTCTGGGGGGGGGGGGGGGGAGAGAACAGACTCACTGCCCCCTAACAAGCATGTCATAAAAGGCCACTAATTCGAGGTGTTTTCTTTCAAGTCAGAGTACATCTGTCTGAGAGGCAAAGAACCAACAGTTTGTGTAGAAATAATCTAAATCTGTATAATAGATGTGCAAGCAAAACTCAAGTTCCGGAACAAGATTAAAGTCTAGAAGTGGAGGAACAACCAGAACTTTCCGGCAGAGTTGCAGCAAGTGATATTTAAACACAAATTTTAAAATGTAAGAGCTCAATGCTGAATGAGGTGAAGTTACCAGTGCCATTACCTGTTGTACTTTGCTTCTCAGATAATTCCCATAAAATGATTTGGTGCCTATTTTATGAGGTAAAAAGTAGATCTGATGACAAGAAGTGCTCAATACAAGACAAGAAAGCTTCTAAACAATCAAGGTCAACATGAAGCCAAGAAAAAAAAAAAAAAAAACAGCTCTGTTTTCTTCAGCTTTCTGGTCAGTTTGTGCTGTATTTAGTACTCCATTAACAAAGAAGGGTCAAAACCCAAACGTTATATTTGTGTCTGGTCCATTTCCTCAGTTGAGCTTTCTAGTCACATTTCATGTTGTACTAGTTGTACCCGGCCACGCGTTGCTGTGGCCCAGAATGGTGAAATGGAGAGGAGAGCAAATAGCTATCAGCTAACAGTGTCTGTCATTCCCCCCCCCCCCCCCGCTCCTCTCCCCTCGACCCAGTCATATCTCGCTCTCCAAAGGATCGAAAAATCACCACCTGGCGAAATTTTTAAAATAGAAATAGTTAGGAAATGAGAACATTAAAATAATATTTTAACCTCTCTCAGCTAACTGTGTCTGGCATAATCACCATCCCCCCCCCCTTTTTTCATAGATCATATCTCCCTCTCCGTAGGACTGAAAAATCATCACCTGGCGAAGTCATATCTCCCTCTCCAAAGGATTGAAAAATCATCCATAGCGAAATTATTAAAATAGAAATAGTTAAGAAATGATAACTTAAAAAATATTTTAAGCTCTCTCAGCTAACTGTGTCCAGCATTAAACCACCCCCCCCCATCCCCCACCCCCTTTCCACCAATAATATCCCCCTCTCCGTTGGATTGAAAAATCATCACCTGGCGAAATTATTAAAATAGAAATAGTTATTTAAAATAATAGTTTAAGCTCTCTCAGCTAACTGTGTCCGGCATAACCCCCCCCCCCTTTTGTGCGAAAGGCGCAGATATCGCTGCCTAGCTGTAAACCACAATAAAACGTAGCAACCACCCTTTTAAGGGAAATAGAACATTTATCACCTAGCGGGGAATCGAACACCGGTCACCCGCGTGAAGGATGACACACTTACAACTATACTATCGACGACTGAAGAGTTTTAGGTTAGATATCGCAGCCTAGCTGTAAACTACAACACAACGAGGGCGAACGAAGATTACCCGTGACAAGACCATTGAGCATCACGTCGCCTCTGTTGCAGGCTAGCTGTAAATCCCAAAACCGAAAAAGGCGTAGATATTGCAGCCTAGTCATAAACCACAACACAACGTGCCAGCCGCCCAGTTGAGGGCTAAAAAAAATTATATATCACCTAGCGGGAAATCGAACGTGGGTCACCCGCATGATAGGCAGAAGAGCTACCAACTACGCTACCAAACACTCAATCACAGAGTGGAAATATAATTATATATTAATGCAAAGTTCAAAAAGAGCTCAGCAGTCAAATATGGCCAATCAATTAAAATCAAATCCAGGCCGGCAACGAAACAAATAATGATTTGACCGTTGCTGGTTTGTGTGATTTTCTGACAAAAAAATCACGCTTTGCGTCTAAGGCAACATTGTGTGCAATTTTGAAAGCAATCGTTTCAGTAGTTTCCGAGTTTTTAAATAACAACATCGGAAAATTAACATTTTTTTAAAATATAGATTTAGTACTATTTTATAAGGCTCGGTCAACCCAAAAGCCAAGAATGGGGGCGTCTTGTAATGATAGGAACTCAACACCAACAATGGTTTTTGAAACAAGTACATGACCTGTGGGTGCCAGAATCTGTTGGCTCAGATATCAGACCCCTTGAGGCAAACCTCCTCCCCCCCCTTCTTCGAAAGTTACAATTATGCATTTAAACAAGGCTTAGACCACTTGAGCTCCCCATCCTCTAGAAAATATGTCAGGGGTTTGCAGGCAAGCCCGCACAAATCCAGGCTTTGTCTGCGGCAAAAAAAACAAACATTATGTCCTACTTCCTAATGGCAAGAACTCACTGCACATGACATTGATCATTGTTTAAAAATTACAAGAACTGACTGCAAATGTATGGCATTCTAAATATTTTACATATGACAGCAGTCGATTGCATATGATATTCTTCATTGTTTAAATATGACAAGAAATGTTTTAATTTGACAAAAAATGTTTAAATATGACAAGAAATAACAAACCAGCAAATATTTACAAATGATATGTGACTGGTTATTTATCTACATGTGAATGTCATGTCTAAATTGTTGAACCTAACCATTCATTCATTCATTGTCCTACTGTACCATTATATGTCACATAGGCTCACAGTCTAGTTCTCCATTCTGTTCTATCTTGTGCAATCACTTTGACATCATGAATGGAGTCCAGTCAAACACCTTTTGCTTCTCTCATCAACGTTCACCTGATAACGTCCTCTTGCACGTCCTCATTTCTCCAGTTCCTCTAGTTTCCATTTCAGTGCCTGTTTGGTGATTCTCTGTTTGTCTCTTCTCAAAACGTAACCTAATCATAATCAGGCATTATAGTTTACTGTAAGCAGCCACTCCAGCACCTGCGCCAGCACCAGCTAGGGCCAACATGCCCAGGAATCCGGAGACACTTGGGGCATTTCTCTCCAGGAAGCTCATTCTAATGCGATCGGAAAGCACAGTCTGTGGACAAAAGACACATGTATATCTGTATACAGTACAAAGACACATGTATATCTATATACCGTAAAAAGACACTTATATCTGTAGACCATAAAAAGACACACGTATATCTGTATACTATAAAAAGACACATATATCTGTATACAGTGAAAATACTTGTATATTTGTATAGTCTTTTGATGCTAATGATACAAGAAATGAGTGACGTTCAACTCCACCAGGACGGCACAACCATCAATAAATAGCTGGTGACATGGCTGCCTCTTTCAGTTCACGAGTGCATTTTTTTACAAGCATGCAAGCATACACATAAATATATATATATATATACACACACGCATGCATTTTTACACATATATAAAATCAGTGTACACGCATGCATGCACACACACACACAAACATATATAGTAAGTAAGTAAAGGACATAGGTAATTTGATGCTAGACTAACACATTTATGGACCAATCAGCCCTCAGTGTGTGATGTGGTAAACACCATGCTGGCTGCCTTTACCCCACTGGTTTTGACCTGGCAGCAACTGTAGGCTGAAGTTTTTTTTTTAAATTGTAGGCTTGGTCAACCTTGGAGTTAATGTCATTTTAAAAACAAAATGACACGATGCAGATTTCAACCTATGACGCTTGGCGCCTGTGGCAGAACATCTAGCCTCTACTTATGTATATATATATATATATATATATATATATATATATATATATATATATATATATATATATATATATATATATATATACACACACACACACACATATTTACATATATATATATATGCGTATGTGTATGTGTGTGTGAGAGAGAGAGAGAGAGAGAGAAAGGGAGAGAGAGAGTGTGTATATATGTGTCTTTTATCTCTGTGTGTTTTCCCCTTTGCACTGGGTTGAAGTATTGACTATATCTAGCTCACGAAGCCTTTCTACTGCGCAGCATTCCTGCTGATTAAAATGCGGTTACCTATTGTTTCTACAGTAAAATTAGGCTGGAGTGAACCTTCAACAACGTCCTTATCTTCTTGCCCCGGTTATGTTATGCATTCCCTTGTGGGTTCCAGCGCCCAACTGTGAGGGAAAGAAGAATAGTCCCATCCCCTCCGACAAGCATGTCATTGGGGTGGATAATTAGAAGCTTCTTTCAAAGTGGGAGTGCGTCTGCATGGGTGGCAAGTCTGCATACAAATAAACCAGATCTGTAAAACAGATGTGCAAGCAACTTTCAAGTTCCGGAACAAGACTATAAAGTCCAGAAATAGACGAACGACCAGAACTTTCTGCTGGAGTTTGCAGCCTGTGAAAAAGAAGGAGGAGGAAGAAGAATGAATCTCAGTTAATTCAAGAGCCTTACTGGATCTGGCAATAAATTTTACCATTATAGAGATATGAATCCAGACCATTGTGATAATAAGCAAGTATGCTATCCTCGACCCTTCGTTTGTTGTAAATTTGACAAAGAAAATAGCAGCAGAATGAAGTACACAAGAAATACCTGGTCTTGTTTATCATCAGGATCTTCCTGTAGTTCTTGCTTGGTGATAAGGCCTCTTGAAAACAACACCTAAGACAGACATTAAAACATGAAGTCAGACAGTGTTTTTAACAGTAGAAAACATGACTTACAATTCAGATCTGATTTAAAAACAATATAGTTGATGTTGCTTATATTTTTTAGTTATGAAGCTATTTCAGCTGTCCACATACACCATTGGGAGCTGCCATGCTGTAGAGACTAGATGCTTAAAGGTTCAAATCTGTATCGAACCTGATTTTTTAAAACAATAACATGGCTCCCAATTTACCCAGCCTAAAAGTGGTACCAGGTAAAGTCCTGGAAAGTAAAGACAGCTGGCATGATTTTAGCCCCATCATCCACCGGATGCTAATTCATCTATAAAATATGGTGCCTAGCACTGTATCCCCAGTAGGACTGATGGTGTGGAAAAGGGTCGTTTGCTTGTACATACACTATTCTCTGTCATGCACTGTCTCTTTTGTCTATTTTTTTTATTATATAAGACCAATATTTAAAAAGCTAATATAAAAATGACACTGATTAAATGTACGACCGCCATCAAAAAGCTGATACAAGAATGACCTTCAGAAAATTATACAAGATCAGCATTTTGAAAGCTAATACAAGACTGACATACAGTGGAATTTTACGAGACCAGCATTTTGAACGCTAATTCCAGACTGACATTTAGTGGAATTATACGAGATCAGCATTTTGAAAGTTAATACAAGACTGGCATACAGTGGAATTTTCGAGACCAACATTTAAAAAGCTAAAACAGGAATGAGGTGTAGTAAACTGAAAAGCACCGACTAAACTCAAGCTGTTAGCGTAGTCACAATACAATGGAAACCATCTCATTCGGGAGTGCATGGAAATGAGAAGGCTGATCAACTGGCAGGGAAAGATGCAACAAAAGAGCAAGCTGCCAGATGTACCAAACACATACCACTCCCCCCCCCCCCCCCCCCCAAAAAAAAAAAAAAAAATAATAATTTAAAAATGTTTAAATCAATCACAAAACCACAATTCCCTGCACACGACGACTACATTTTTTGGACATAAAAGAACAAGTCTTTATTCTGTGCCTCAGAACAGAACACAACTGGCTAAGCAGACACATATTCAAAGACTGCCTGATTATGACGCATTAAGGCAAACATTTCCGCTAAAAAGAATGAACGATAAAGTAACATGATGCAAGGCCAACAGTTAAAAAGCTGTTACAACAAGAAAGGCATTCAATAAAAAATATCGCAAAACCAACATTTATAAAGAGAACATTCAGTAGGATTTCACAAGAAAAACGTTCAGTAAACTGATAGAACTAAAAAATTGTCTAAAGAAAAGAAGATATAGGAAAAACATTCATCAAGCTGATACAAGAACAATTTTCAGTAAAATAGTGTGGTAACACTATTTAGTAACATGACACAAGACTATTCAGTAAGACAACACAAGAATATTCAGTAATATAACATAGGACTATTCAGTAAGATAACACAAGAATATTCAGTAAGATAAAACAAGAATATTTAGTAAGATAACACAAGAATATTCAGAAAGATAAAACAAGAACATTCAATAAGATAACACAAGAATATTCAGGAAGATAACATAAGACTATTCAGTAAGATAACACTAGAATATTCAGCAAGATAATACAACAATATTCAATAAGATAACACAAGATTATTCAATAAGATAACACAAGAATATTCAATAAGATAACACAAGATTATTCAATAAGATAACACAAGAATATTCAATAAGATAACACAAGAATATTCAATAAGATAACACAAGAATATTCAATACGATAACACAAGAATATTCAATAAGATAACACAAGAATATTAAGTAAGATAACAATATTCAATAAGTTAACACAAGAATATTCAATAAGATAACACAAGAATATTCAATAAGATAACACAAGAACATTCAATACAATAACACAAGAATATTCAATAAGATAACACAAGAATATTAAGTAAGATAACAATATTCAATAAGATAACACAAGAAGATTCAGTAAGAAAACACACCTCCCTGGCTGCCCGGGTCCCCGACTGTATCGCACCCTCCATGTACCCCACCCATATTGTGGCTGTCTCGGTTCCCGCAAAGACAATTCTTCCAACTGGTTCCCTGATAGCCCTAACAAACAGCAGAAGATGGAATCAACATAAAGTAAGCATTTGTATACTAGCTCTGATAAAACTATATACTCACAATTAGTTTACCATATACCGGCAGCTAGTTCACCTAATAGCACACTCGACACTCACATCTGTCATTCTTTCTATTTAGATTTATCACACTCTATGCTCACTCTTATCACACTCTATGCCTTGTTTACCAACCAACAAACCATTTGATCACCAAGTCAACCATTCAAGCAACCAGTCAACCACCCACATAGACAGCAAACTACTCAACAAACCAGTCAAACCACCCAACTAAAACCAACCAAGAAACTAACCAAGAAACCAAGCAATAATATGTGTCAGATGAAAGAGAATGATGAAGACGACAACCGAAGAAGGAGGAGGCAGATGGGTAAATGAGAGACAAGAAACAAACGTGATTTAATCAAATAAAAAGGCGAAGATCAACGGTATAAGACATCATCATCATCATCATAAACCACTTGTGCCTTTAAACGGCGTGGGGAGGAATAATTTGTGATCCAGTACACGCTGGCTGCCACTGGCTATTGTCATGTTGTGAAGGTGTAGAGTGTCTTTGATGCTGTCGATCCATTGTTTCCGCGGCCGTCCTCTTGCCCTTTTAGCTGATCTTCTGAGAAGTAGTGCTTGTGGTGGTATTTGATCTTTCTGCATTCTAACGAGATGGCCAAACCACTTGATCTGCTGTTTCTCAATGAATCTAGTACACGGTGTCGTTTCCAGAATTTGCCTGATAGTTTCATTATTTACTTGATCTTGGATGGTTAGGTTGGCTGATTTAGATAGTGTCCATGTTTGGCACTGGTAGCTCAATGTTGGAATCAATATGCTGTTAATAATCTGTCTCTCTGCACTCATAGTTAAAAGCATATGCATTCCAACTATGAGTTTTAAGCACATGCTGCGAAAAAAACAAACGAGCAGAGAATCACCCAAGTATGTTTTGCTTTACATTCCCCTCTATGATTGCAGTCTGTTGGATTAACATCTCAAGTATAAGATTCAAACTGGTACAAATTCTGGAAACCCTGTTTAAACAAAAGCTTTACAGGCACACTTGTACTGGGACACCACAAAACAGTTAAGAAGTAACCTGCTGTCCAGTGGATGCACATTTGCTGACTGAGCCAGCTCTCACCCCAAGTTTCTTGCTTATGACGTGTGCTTGCAAGTACTGTACAAATAGATTTAAATAAATGCAGACGTCCCAGAGAAACACTAAAGGGAACGTTGATATGAGAAGTCAAAGGTGCTGAACTATATTCTATCCATGATATCGAAAGGACTGCAAAAGACAGAATGTCATAGAGGTTTAGACTGTCAGGCCTTCGTGACATAAATGGCAGAACGGGAAGATGATGACGATGAGGACGAGGGCGATGGTGATGGAGTTGATGACGAGATAAAGAAACTTACTTTCCAACTGTAGAGAGTACACCTGGTGCCATAGACACAAAGTAGCAGCCACCAGAAAAAGGTTCCCCGCTCCAGTTTTTCTCTTCATAGTGAATCGGCTGTCAGGAACAATATGAGAAATTCAACTTCACCATGTAAATATATCGTACTAACAAAAAGCTTTCAACATGTCCACATTTCCCTACAGTTTTTAAAATAGAGTTGTGTCCCTCTGGGTTCAGGGTTGGGTTCTGATGACAATAAAGTGTTTAACTCTGAGAGTACCAGCAATATCACCATACGTTTATTGTTCACTTTGCATATCATATACTAAGCAATCGGCAGCAAAGCAAGATCACTAACACTGAAGTAGTAGAAAGAGCAGTGTTCTCAATGCTCATTCTCAAGGCTCAGGTAGTTGGGTCACATCTGGAGAATGGAGGATGGCAGAATTTCTAATCTTCTCTTGTCCCATTTATCTGTTAAATTATTATATTTTATGCAAACTGTTTCTTTAACCTCTTCAATCCACTGACTCCACTAAATTTAACTTCTTGAGACCCAGAGGTTAAATGATTTCTAGAACATAAAGCAATTAAATGGTATAGTCATCTGTTCAGGATGGAACAAAATCAGTCAGCAGATAAAGTCTTCTATATGAAAACAGCAGGCTGATGAAGAAAGAGCAGGGTTGCCAGTTTTTTTCCCCCGTACAAATCGTGATTGTTTTACCAGTGCCAAAACAAAAACTGTACTTTTGGTACCACGCCTGATGTTTTTGTATATTTTAGAAATTTTGTATCAGTATTGTAAATTTTGGCAGCGTGTTGAACCTTTTTAAAAGTGTTACTGGAATTATAATAAAAGTAACTGATGAGATCAAAGTAACTGCATCAGGACATTAGTTGCACCAACTGGAAGCCGCCACAACAACTTTGTTTCAACAGACTGCGCAAAAACAAAAATGGTACAGCACTGATGTCATGGTGAGAGAATTTCAGTTCTGATCAAATATATATAATTTTAAAGTAGTTTTAAAACTTTTTAGATAAAACAAAATACATTAAACAAAAATTTGCACTTTTTTGTGTGTTTTTATCTTTTCCAAAAATAAGTTTAGCACTATTCCTAAAAGAAATTGTACAGCTCTAAGAGGTAATAACAAAGACACTACAGAAAAACAATATGACATTAACTGAAATTAGCGAAAGACAGAGAACTATATCTAACTCCCCTCTGTCATGCTTTACGCCGTAAGCAGTGGGATACAAGAAGAAGCAGCAGAAGACCAAGAGATTGGCATTTTTTAAGTACACAGACGTTATGACAGGATGTGCTAAAACGCTGGCTATTTGTACTGTTAGTTAGTTGTGTATCCTTTACAGGACGTTTCAGAACCAACCCCAGCATTTTTAGCTGTTGTGGTTTTTCTAGGCAAATTTACATCTAGTAGTTTGCCCGTGTACGGTCGGCTTCTTGATACCACTGTCAAAACAAATGCAAGGCGCAAGTACCGCAGCTGGGATCGAACCCGGCTCCCCGGCATAACAAAGCACGTTCACAACGCCTAAGCCCCAGATACCAACGTACTGTTAGTAAAAACTGTTTTAATGCCATTGGCGCATGCAGTGTTAGACTAATATTTTTCTAGATAAACTGGCACCCAGTGAGTGAATATGTTCAATAACCCCACTGACTGCTTTTTCTTTAAATGGCATTTTCTGTTTGAATATGTTCAATAACCCCACTGACTGCTTTTTTTTAAAATGACATTTTCTGTTTGAATATGTTCAATAACCCCACTGACTGCTTTTTTTTTTACATGACATTTCCTGTTTGAATATGTTCAATAACCCCACTGACTGCTTTTTCTTTAAATGACATTTTCTGTTTGAATATGTTCAATAACCCCATTGACTGCTTTTTTTTTTTACATGACATTTTCTGTTTGAATATGTTCAATAACCCCACTGACTGCTTTTTTTTTTTTACATGACATTTCCTGTTTGAATATGTTCAATAACCCCACTGACTGCTTTTTCTTTAAATGACATTTTCTGTTTGAATATGTTCAATAACCCCACTGACTGCTTTTTCTTTAAATGACATTTCCTGTTTGAATATGTTCAGTAACCCCACTGACTGCTTTTTCTTTAAATGACATTTCCTGTTTGAATATGTTCAATAACCCCCACTGACTGCTTTTTTTTACATGACATTTCCTGTTTGAATATGTTCAATAACCCCACTGACTGCTTTTTCTTTAAATGGCATTTTCTGTTTGAATATGTTCAATAACCCCACTGACTGCTTTTTCTTTAAATGACATTTCCTGTTTGAATATGTTCAGTAACCCCACTGACTGCTTTTTCTTTAAATGACATTTCCTGTTTGAATATGTTCAGTAACCCCACTGACTGCTTTTTCTTTACATGACATTTCCTGTTTGAATTTGTTCAATAACCCCACTGACTGCTTTTTCTTTAAATGACATTTTCTGTTTGAATATGTTCAATAACCCCACTGACTGCTTTTTCTTTACATGACATTTCCTGTTTGAATATGTTCAATAACCCCACTGACTGCTTTTTCTTTAAATGACATTTTCTGTTTGAATATGTTCAATAACCCCACTGACTGCTTTTTCTTTACATGACATTTCCTGTTTGAATATGTTCAATAACCCCACTGACTGCTTTTTCTTTAAATGACATTTTCTGTTTGAATATGTTCAATAACCCCACTGACTGCTTTTTCTTTACATGACATTTCCTGTTTGAATATGTTCAATAACCCCACTGACTGCTTTTTCTTTACATAACATTTCCTGTTTGAATATGTTCAGTAACCCCACTGACTGCTTTTTCGCGCTTTTTCTTTACATGACATTTCCTGTTATCCAGTTCAGACTGAGTTAACCTGAGAGCCAACATCAGTTTTTGTGCAGTCCAAGACTTAAAATCTTCAGGTTGACAGGTAGCATCTAGCCACTGTGCTACGACTCCTCCCTGAATGGAATATGCTTTAATTCGAATATAGAAAGTCGTGAAGCCAAAATTAATATTAGAAGTATTATTATTATTATTATTATTATTATTATTATTATTATTATTATTAGTAGTAGTAGTAGTAGGAGGAGGAAGAATAGGAGTAGTAGAAGTAGAAGTAGTAGCAGTTGTTGTTTTTGTTGTTGTAATAAATACTTACATTCAACGCCTTTTTTGACTGAAATACTCTAGACAGAACTTGTGTCACATGATACTTCCGGTCTGCTTCCGACATTTCTGCAGCCTTGCGTGCATTCTCAGCTGCGATGAATCTATTTAAAACAGTATATACACTTGTTTATGCCAGTCAAGTAATATTATGTGTCAGAGATGTGGTCAAAGATTCATATGCTCCATTCCCTCCTCCACCCCCCCCCCCTTTTTCAAAAAAAAATTTGATTAAATAGCACTCGAAACTCAGAGAGAAGTCAAGATCAGTGTTTACAAAAAATGACAGTACCATCCATATGGTGCCTCTTCGCTGGCTGTTGACGGGGGAGACAAAGCTAATATGGGTTTGTCCTGAATGTTGTGATGTGAATCGTTGCTCAGATCAATCCAGATGAATTCAATGATTAAAATAATCTTTACAATTATACCTTGTCTCAATGGACAAAATGATACAACATCTTTTGATATAACTGTACAACATCCAATGTGACAATTTAAAATATCCGCCCACTATAAGCTAAAAATTGTCAAATGTTATTTATAGTCAGTTCTACTGTAGGCCCTATTGCTTCGCATACTTTCACCTTTTCTCTCTTCTAGCCTATGAGACACCCTTTTGTAAGCTGGAGTCCCTGTTGTAGCTTCTCTGGCAAGGCAATGAGAAACCACGAGGGCAAGTTGTGGACTGATATTGAGACTGCTGTCAGATAGTTGTTGGTCATGGAAAGAGTTCCCCGACGGTAGGCAGAGGAAAACACTATAGTGACAAAGGCTACAGTCACCTGACCATTTTGGTCTTCAAGAAGGAAAGCAATGGCAAACTACCTTCTTCGTGATTCTAGGAGTAATAATCATAATTAAAACATTTTCAAAGTGGTTTTTGAGAAGAGTGCAAAGAATATAATTAAAAAAAAAAAAAAAAAAAAAAAAAAAAAAAAAAACACGGCGATCAGTCCTCATTAGAGATGAAGGTCGTAAACTAATTAGAACAATTAAAAATTACTCTGTGTAAGTTCTGGGGCCTACCCAAAAGCATGTCGTAAGAGTCGACTAATTGGGTACTTCCTTCGAAGAAGAAGAAGAAGAAGAAGAAGAAGAAGAAGAAGAAGAAGAAGAAGAAGAAGAAGAAGAAGAAGAAGAAGAAGAAGAAGAAGAAGAAGAAGAAGAAGAAGAAGAAGAGAAAGAGGAAGAGGAAGAAGAAGAAAAAGAAGAAGGTTATAAATTATACGTCTTAGGCAGAACCGCACAGATAATAGCAAACACACAAACATAAGTGGGAAATAAATGACTATGAAGGAAAGAAGATACAAAAAAATATATTGCAAAATTTAGTGCCTGGCATTACTACAGTAAGAATGAATTAAAAAAAGAAAATAAGTGAATCCTTCTATCTGAAACACAAAATCATTTAAAATCGACTACAATAAGAAGTAACTGCCTGTTTTTACCTGGCCAAATACAGGTTCATTTGTGCGCATAAATTTGGACAGTGCCAGATTAATGTTGAGGCTTCCACATAGCCTAGCATTCTGTGATTGGTTGAGGTATTCAGTATATTACTACTAGATTTTAAAAGGTAGCACCATTTTTATATCAGTCATCTCCTTGTGAGATGCAATTTTTTATTATTTGAAGGCCAACTCTGGCTCTTGCCAGGGGCCGCAATATAGCCCGACCGAAAATATGGTCTAATGGCTGAACACGGTTTCTGGGACCTCTCCACTGTGATCCTCATCCACATGGTGGCACTTTGTGTCATCGGGTGTTTATCGCTTGTGTGATGTCCTGGTGGGGTAGAAAGTCAGTCAGTCAATCAAAGGTAGCACATGATAGATAAGAGCTGATTTTTTTTACCAGTCAAGTAAATTGTGTGTGTGTGTGTTTTGTATGGCTATTGATTTTTAGTATTTTGCACTGCCATACAGAGTGGAATATGCATAGCTACTGGTTTCTCCAGTCCTTGGATAAAGATAATGTCAAGAATTCTTTAAAGTCTAACCATCTTTAAGATGTGAAGACACAAAACTCACAGACTGGTATACACGGAAAATATGTAGTTAGAAATCGTGAGCTGCTGGGGACAGAATAATTCAAGACAAGGGTTTACATCAAGGTACCAGTTAGTCAAATGTAGATTAGAATGCACTTACGCTACAAGATTATAGCTGGAGCCATCTGGAGGAGTGTTGTCCAATGTGTAGCAAACCAAACTGTCTTTGTCATAGATGTATGAGGACCCACAGAAACCTGTCATAGGAAACACATGCAACACAGTCATACTCGTACGTCATGTTCTCGATTTGTGAGAAACTATAATTATGAAGACTACAATTCTATTCCAGACAGACCTGCACACACTTGGTGTTATCAACTGGAAAGAGAAGGCCAATAAGAGAGATGAATGGAAGCGGGTGATATCTGCAGCAATGAACCTCAAGGGCTCGGAATACTGAAGAAGAAGAAGAAGAAGAAGAAGAAGAAGAAGAAGAAGAAGAAGAAGAAGAAGAAGAAGAAGAAGAAGAAGAAGAAGAAGAAGAAGAAGAAGAAGAAGAAGAAGAAGAAGAAGAAGAAGAAGAAGAAGAAGAAGAAGAAGAAGAAGAAGAAGAAGAAGAAGAAGAAGAAGAAGAAGAAGAAGAAGAAGAAAAAGAAGAAGAAGAAGAAGAAGAAGAAGAAGAAGAAGAAGAAGAAGAAGAAGAAGAAGAAGAAGAAGAAAAAGACGAAGAAGAAGAAGAAGAAGAGGAAGAAGAAGATACAATTCTATCAAACTGGGAAGGCTAATCTGGTGAACAAATGCCGGATAAGGGCGAATGTCCCGGTCAAAATTATTGCAGCAAAGCTGTAAGCTGGCACAACACAATTAGGTAACTTGGACAAAAGAAAACAAGAAATTACATAAAGTGTAGTCAAATGCATAAGGCAGATGCCAGAGAGCCAATCTGACAGCCTATAACTAAAATGTTACTCATAGTCGATTAAAGCAGCAATTACTGTCAGCGCAATCTTAACAACTTTATGGCCCCCTGAACAAACTAGTGTACTGGGGCCCTTATGACAAACATTCACAGGAATTCTATGTAAAGGGCCAATAATACAAACACATATTTATATTACCGGCACTTTAACAAAACTGGTGTTAAAAGATAAACACAGATTAGATGGCACCATTTGAAATTATTACAAACTTCTTATATGGCAAGTCACTTGAGATACCCAGATCGGCATGGGACCGATATGTTCGTAGGGCCCCAGGGCAAGTGCCAAATGGGGCTCCTGCGTAAAGACGGTTCTGATCACTACAAACCAGAAGGTGCGCTACATACACTAAAACTACACATAAAAAGTAAAGTAAAGTAAAGGACCCTTTCCACGCCTATAGGCGTATAGGGCATATAGGGCTAGACCTATATTTTTATAGACCAACGGCACACGATGGGTGATGTGGTCAGCATCACGCCGGCCGCCTCTACTTCCCGGGATTGCACCCGGTACCCACTCAAGGCTGGGTCGACCTGGGAGCCAAGGTCATTTTTGAAGAGAAGTCCGTCTCTGCCAGGGAGTGAACCCACGACCTTCCGATCCGCTGCGCGCGTCTAGCCGCTCTGCCACGGCGACTAAAACTACACAAAATAATGATAAAAACTGCAGATGTCTCTGTGGCTGATGATTATTTCTGCCATGTGGTCATCACCAAAGTCTGAAAAAGTTCTGGACAAATCAACCTTCTAATATGTCCCTTGTCCGAGAATATCAGGTAAAGTGCAGCAAACGAAGATCAAGGACTGGGAGTCATGACCCAGGTCGACCCACCCTCTGGAGTTGTCTAGGAGGTAATGGGCTGCAACAATTGTTGACGAGGGATCTTCTACTGATGATTGGTGAGACACCTGCTGTACATGCTCCCTTGTGGAGTTTTTATTATTGTCTCTTCCATTTCCTCTTTATTCTCATCTACCTTCTTCTAGCTGTTCTGTGTGTTTTAAAAAAGTTAGTTCCATTTTCTTTACGCGACGTTGCAAAACTAAACCCAACATTTTTTTTCAACTCTGGTTTTACTAAGCAATGTAGTTAACTATAGCTCATTGAATGGACAGCACTTAAATCCGCTATCAGAATTACCCAAAGCGGCCTGCTGCAAAATCATCCACAGCTGGAATCGAGCAGGAAACCTCGGAAATGTGAAGCACTTTCACAGTCTTCTTCTTCTTTTGCTTTTCTATCCCCCAATGCAGCATAGACCATCAACCAACTCACACCAAGTCATTCTATCCCTCACTGTTACATGGAGCTCTCCCCATGTCCTCCCCATCTTCCTAACTTTATTCTCCAGCTCTGTTCTCCGTGTGTTTTTGGGCCTTCCTTTATTATTCCTATACCCCTGTGGGTTCCAATGCAAAGACATTATAGTTATTTTGTTCTCTGGTTTTCTCAGTATGTGTCCTCTCCAACGCCAGCGTCTTTTCCTCATCTCTTGGTCCACTGGATCTTGCTTAGTTCCCTCCAATGTCTGAACCAAACCACTGGCATGCACAAATTAAAGATACACCGAAATCATGTGACAAAACTACTAACCTGACTCTCTCCAAAATGGTTTGTCGTAGTACACGAAAGCTTTCATGACGCACCCCATGGGAACTCGCTGTAGAAGTTGTGATCGGGAAAGTGGCAAGGGTGGGTTGTAGGTGATCTGGGCTTGCACTGTTAGGGGGACTGTCAGGATGACCTGTGCACACTAGAGGGACAAATAGTATTTTAGCAATTAGTTTATTTTAAAGAGATATAGAAGTTTAGCGATTTGTTCACTTTGAATGAATGAATGAATGAATGAATGAATGAATGAATGAATGAATGAATGAATGAATCAAGAATTGACATAACTGAGCTCGAGATATTCCCACACATATTTACTTTAAAGAGATGAAACAGTTTAGCGACTTAAAGAGACATGGTAGTTTAGTGATTATTTAACTTTAAGGAGACTCAGTAGTTTAGTGATTAGTTCATTTTACAGAGATATTGTTGTTTAGCTATTAGTTATCTTTAAGGAGACATAGAAATTTGACGATTAGTTCACTTAAAGAGAGAATGTAGTTTAGTGATTAGTTCAATTTATGGAGACGTAATAGTTTTTTTTTTTTTTTTTTGGTTTGGTTACTTTAAGAAGACACAGCAGTTAAACGATTAGTTCACTTAAACGAAACATAGTAGTCTAGCTGTTAGATCACTTTTAGGGGACATGTTTGTCTAGTTGTTAGTTCTGTCTGAGGAAACACAGTAGTTTAATTGTCAGTTCATTAAAAAGAGCTACAGAAGTGTAGATATTAGTTCACTTGTGAGGAACATTTTAGTCTATCTGTTAGTTCACTTGTAGGGAACATTTTAGTCTATCTGTTAGTTCACTTGTAGGGAACGTTTTAGTCTATCTGTTGGTTCACTTGTGAGGAACATTTTAGTCTATCTGTTAGTTCACTTGTAGGGAACATTTTAGTCTATCTGTTAGTTCACTTGTGAGGAACATTTTAGTCTATCTGTTAGTTCACTTGTAGGGAACATTTTAGTCTAACTGTTAGTTC